>CM052702.1:136584703-136599769 GCA_028551405.1 Uromys caudimaculatus
TATTGCCCATTACTTAATCCATCTCCCATCTACTTACCTCCTCCTCCTTTCCCTCTCCTCCTCCCTCTCCCCCTCTCTTTCCCCTCCCTCTCTTCTTTCTCTTTCTCTCCATTTCCCTCTCTTCTCATCTGTCCAGCCACCCACCACAGCACATCTGTGCTTCTTTTCAGGAAACACCAAGTAGCAGTTGGGGGACTAGCGCATACAGTCCCGAGGGCAGGGTCCTTGTGGTGGAAGCAGCTCTATCGGTCTGGTATGGCTGTTGTCACAAAGTTAAGCTGAGCAACTGTGTTAAAGGATTTGTTTTCAGTCACACGGAAGCCTTGAATCTTCTCCCAAGTGCTCTCTAGGGATTAAGAGAAGTGTTCCCTCTAACTTCCAGTACTATCGTGGCCCACACTCTTCCACTCCAGGCTCCTCCGCCTGTGTTAGTAAGTGGCAACTGTCAGGGCTGTCCCAAAGCCTGGCTGGTGTACATCAAACTTCTGTAGGATCTCTGGATTGGCTCTTGAGAGTCAGATATTACACAGACCCCGCCACAGAAGAGCGCAGAGCCCTTGAGCCACTCAGTGCTGCTCCGTGTCTTGCTGCTGCTTTAAGTAGCATGATCCTGTCCTGCAGTGGACTGTACCTCGATCTTGGTCCTAGGCCAGGCTCCATTCTTTCAACCAGGGCAGGGCGAACCCTGCAGAGGTGGCTAGGGCCAGCCTCCTGCTGTCTTCATTGCAGGAGTCCAGACCCCTGCTTTCTGCTCAGTCCCAGGGTGTGGATGGCCGGGTGAAAGAGACACAGAATTCCTTAATGAGGATAATTTCTGTTTTGCAAGAAGAAAGGCATTTGAGACAGTGTTATTGTTCGTATCTTAACAATGTAAATGTATCCACTTCAGTGTGAACGACACATTTAAGAATTGCTAGGCCGGGCAGTGGTGGCACACGCCTTTAATCCCAGCACTTGGGAGGCAGAGGCAGGCGGATTTCTGAGTTTGAGGCCAGCCTGGTCTACAGAGTGAGTTCCAGGGCAGCCAGGGCTACACAGAGAAACCCTCTCTCGAAAAACAAAAACAAAAACAAACAAACAAAAAAAACAAAAAAACAACAACAACAACAAAAAAGAATTGCTAGGAGGCGGGGGCTGAATGGGGGCTCAGCTTTTCAGAGCATTCGTTTCTCTTACAGAGGACCCATTTTCATTTCCAGCAGTCATGACAGCTCACAACCATCCATAAGTCGGGATCTGACGCCCTCTTCTGGCCTCTGGACACTGCATACACATTGTGCAAATACATACATGCAGACAAGCATGTACATACAATAAAAATTAAAAAAGAAAAGAATGGTTAGGATGATGAAGTGTGTGCTACATGGTCAACACAATTTAGAAATTAATTCTAAATGTGAAAGAAAAATCCCCTTCAGGTCCAGCTCCTGGGGTTCTTTGAGGCTGGGGGAACTGTCCAGCATTTCTGGAAAATGAGATTCCTTCATACATATAAGGTAGGGTGGAGGTTCCCAGAGACCCTGCTGCTTTTCTTCCTGCTGCTGCTGTCTGATGGGGCTTTATATGATGTGTGGTTTGCAGGTCACCCTGTAGCTTGTCTTGAAATCTTCGCCGAGGATCTTTGACAGTGACAAGTTTTTAATTTTGATAAAATCCAGTTTGTCACTTTCTAATTTTGGTTTCTGTCTCTGTGTCTGTCTGCCTGCCCCTCCCTCCCACACTCCCTTCCTTTCTTCCTTCCTTCCTCTCTCATCTATCTATCTATCTATCTATCTATCCATCCAACTATCATCTATCTGTCTCTACCTACATCTATCTGTCTGTATGTCTGTCTATCTATCATTTATTTTTCTGTCTATTATCTATCTATCTATCTATCTATCTATCTATCTATCTATCTATCTATCTATCTTTCTATCTATCTATCTTTCTATGTAGCTCCCAACTGGTCTAACTCCATTTGCTTGACAAACTGTCCTTCCCTCACTGAGATCCTTTTAACCTGGGCCCACCATCAGCTCTGAATACTGTGGGTCTATTTTTGGGCTCTCTGGCCTATTTCCCTCTTGCGTATCCATGTCCCATTATTCTGCATGGTCTTGGACACTCTAGCTAGCAACAAGTCTTGAAATAGGGCAGAACAATGCCTTGTAAGACATTTCTTTTTCAAAATTGTTTTAGGGACTCTAGATCATTCGCCTTCCAAAATAAACACCAGAACAATCTACAAGACCATCTTGCTGGGATCTCACAGGAATTGCACTCACTCTCTTTGTCAAGTTACAGATCGATGGCATTTTTACTGGGTTTAACTTCCCCGTCTATGGACATAGTATGTCTCTCTATTTATTTTGATCTTTGATTTCTTTCATCAGAGGCGTTGGTGTTTTATTCTGAAAGTTCTGTAGACAATTCTTTAGATCTACATCTAAGTATTTAATTTCTAAGTGACTGTACATGCTACCACAAAGACCCGCCCTCGGGACATAGCTGACAAAACATCGCATGTACTGAGCTTGTCGATTTGGCTCATTGTGGAAAGTTTGCTTAGCAAGTGTGAGGTTTCTCTTTTTTAAGTGTATTGACTTTTCCTTTATGTGCATGATGTTTTACCTATATGTATCTGTGTACACCTACATGTGTGCAGTGTGCCCACAAAAGCCAGAAGGGCACTAGATCCCCCTGGAATTGGAGTTACAGATGGCTGTGAACCACCACGCGGGTGCTGGGAATTGAACCTGGGTCCTTTGCAAGAGCAGCAAATGCTCTTAGCCCCAGAGCCAGCCCTTTAGCCTCCAATCCACTTAAACCATCTTTTTCGGGGGATAAGGTCTCATTGTGTAGCCCTGGCTGGTCTGGAACTTGTTATATTTACCAGGCTGGCCTCCAGATCTCAAAGATCTGCCCACTTCTGCCTCCTGAGTACTGGGATTAAAGGTGTGCACCACCAATCCTGACTTCAAGTTCAAGGCGTTGAGTTTAATCCTTAGCATTGATGTTGGATTGTAGGAATTTAAGATGTTGAACTTGAGGTTTTGAATTCGTCGCAATTATATTACAGTACAGTGAATACACTGTAACTATGTTACTCTGTAGTGAGCATGCTATAATTATATTACTGTGTAGTGGGCACATTGTAAGCACGTGAACAGATTGTAATTCTATTACCGTGTAGTGAATACATTGTAATTATACATCGAGCAGTGAGCACACTGCACCTATATTATGGTGAGCGCACTATAACTCTCTTACTGAACAGGGAATATATTGTAATTATTGAATGTATGGTGAATACGTTGTAACTATATTCTGTATTGTGAATGGCTATATATATTACCATGTAGTGAGTACATTATAGCTACACTAGTATATTAATACATCCTACTATATTATCATACAGTGAATATAAGGTATTATATTACTATAAAATGAGTACATTGTAATTATATTACTATATAGTGAGCATATTGTAATTATGTTTCTGTGTAGTTAGAACATGGTAATTCTATTACTATATAGTGAGCACAAGGTGGTTATAATATAGTAAGCATATTATAATTATATTACTATGTGGTTAGTACATGGTAATTCTATTTTTATATAGTGAGTACATTGTAATTATATTACTGTGTAGTGAGTGTATTCTAATTAATTAGTACATTGTATTAACTATAGTTAAGAAGGCATTGTATATCCAAAGTTGCTATATACAGAGTTCTCTCTGTAGAACAAAGTTGTCTTGAATGTGACAGTCATATTTTATTTTCTGGCCCACCACCGAGGGACATTGATTTTGCTCCTTGTATCTTCCAACGTCACTCAGCTCTCCCACTGTCTATTCATCCAAACGTCCATTCTACAGGCTGCCCATTGGCTTCTCACACTTCTCTGCATAGAAAGTATGTCAGATGGGACTGATTTGTGCCTTCCTTTTTTGGCCGTTATGAGTTTTGTTTCTATGTGGGAGTGGCCACCACTGACAGGCCCAGCGCTGGAGTGGGAAAGGAGGGACACATTGAGACTCCGCCTGTTGCTGCTGCATTGAGTTGGGGTCAGGCTGGAGCAGCTTTGCCTGCTGAGGTGGCCGCTTCCTCCTTAGGTCAGCTTCACAGGCCACATGGCCTTGGTGGCTGGCTTGTTCTTTGTATTCAAGACTGCATGATCTGGCAGCAATTGTAGCAGCTCTGATCTCTGATCTCTGATCTCAGATGCCTCTGCCCAGTCAGGCCCTTTTCCACTGAACCAGAGCTGGCAGAGTGCGTTGAGGCGTCTGACGCAGGGTGAGGTCCCAGAGTAGTGGGAAGACAACTCACCCACCACTGTTGGCATCGTGAGGAAGGGCAGAAACAGGTTCCTGAGAGCCTGTTCTCCTAATCAGTTCTAGACTCTGGCCTGTGTCTCTGTTTCTGGGCAAGGGAACTTTGTTTCAACGCCAATTGCAAAGTCGCCTCAAATAAAGGTTTATCTCTTCAATAGCAAAGCATTTTCTACAGATCCAACTGTCGATATAAAAACTTTTCTGAAATATACCAGAGGGCGACAGCCCCTGGGAGCAGAGACGCTGAATGCTGTAAACTTGCCTGACCACCCAGGCTCTACTGTCCCCTGTGCTGTGGGCTGAGGATTCTCGAGGGTGGCATTGGTGACTGTACTGGTGAGGGATGGTCACAGCCCAGAGACCTTTGTTTCTGGCTTTGTCTCATCTGCCCCTCTTCCCATCGGCCTGCTCCCCTGAGATTGTGTGGACTTTTTGTGAACATACAATTGGATGTACGGCCCCTCATGTGTAGAATGACCAGGTGCCAGGCCCTGTGAGCGCTTGGTCTCCTCCTCGAAGGAGACCCTCTGACCCACTGAGATCTTTACATGACACTCAGAGCTCAAGAATTGAGCTTCCATGAGTTGTCACCCACACTGCAGTGGGATTTGCTGTGGGGCATCTATCTTTCATGCTTCTATAAGTCACCCCAGTGACACATTGGGTCACCAAGTTGGGCTTAGATGGAATCGTTACTTTGGTACGACCTGAGATTGGTAGATGTTTGTTCCTGTCTCCCCAGAGAGGTCTCATATATAACAAACTCACAATCTATTACCAGGGCTTCCCAAGTAGCCTGCACTACTACAGGTCTGTGCCACCATGCCTGGCTATCTGACGGTATGTTGGCAGGCCATCTAAGTCCATTTATATGACTGTAACAAGATTGTCTATGAGTTTATAAACAATAGAAATGACTTCTCACAGGTCAGGAGGATTCAAACCAAAAGCCAGGTGTCTGGTGGGTTGATGCTTTGTTGAGTCCTAGTCTTTGCTTTTAAGAAGGTGCCTTGTTCCCTTGTCATCTGGAAAGCACAGATGTCCCGTGGTACTTATATGTGGCAGAAGGAGCAAGGACAAAGGGACCTAACCAGCCCCTCCTCAGCACCCCTCCAAGGTTTCTAATCCCACTATACAGATAATTCTAAGTGACCCAATCATGCCTCACTGTGCCTTAATCCAGTGAGGCCTGAGTTCTGACAGGTGGATTTTGAAAGGTCACTTTTAATTAAACCATAACAGCATGGCCGACTTTCTGGACAGAGGAGTGAGATGGAGGCTTTTTTCCAGGGAATAGCTTGCTGTGCCAGCACGCAGGCTCTCAGTGGGTTATATCCAAAGGCTAAAGAAGCCCCTGCACAGTGGTACTGGGTCGTCTATGCTATTTTAGTTTCTTTGTCTCCATATTGGGTGACTTACGTTTTTGACTGGATACTTTAAACTCCTGGGCAGTAGGGCTAAAAAGACTGGAATGTGGAGGGAGGGGAAGTGAAGGGTTTCAGGAAAGATGTGGTCACATGTAGACTCACGGACATTGACCAGACCACAGAGATGCTTCCTGTTTTTCTCTCCCTTTGCTCTTGAAGGCCCTCCCACAACCTATCTCGCTAATCAATGTATCAATCTATCGATCATCTATCTATTTTCTATCATTTAGCCATCTGTTTATCATCATCTATTTTCCATTCATCCATGTATGTATGTATGTTTGTATGTATGTATGTATGTATGTATGTATGTATGTATGTATGTATGTATCTTCTTCATCACCACCACCACCACCACCACCATCATCATCATCATCATCATCCATCTTTCTCTCTATATATACTGATATTCAATGAGACCACTTTATCTTGATGCCTCTGGCTCTAATTTGGTTGCATGAGTTTTTATTTTTCCAAAACTCCTTCTCTTGCCTGTCCCTGGCTCCCACTGCCCTGTACCAAGCCTTCAGTCTCTGTCAACATGCATGATGCCTTGCTGGCCCTAACCCTACAAGGTGTTCTCAGCCACTAGGCTGCCGTGTCTGGGAATCACACGTTGTCTCTAGCCAACCTTCACTCTCACCCCTAATTTACTTAGATTGATTTCTTTATCCTCTCTTTCAGGGAGGTGACAGCCATTGACTCCTGACTGCACATATCTGTCATGGTTTCTATCTCAAGATCCCTCGACCCCCTACTTTATTTAAAACACAAGTTACCTGTAAAAGCCCCCATTGCCTGTGAAAATCTTGCTTTTTGGCGAGTGTATACTATTGTGTATCCACCAAGGTCAGACAGATAGTTCAATGTCTGACAGAGTTCCTTCAGCTCTCCAGTCCCCAGAGTCCTGGCCACCAACTGTCTGCTTAGGTGCTGTATTGTTTTGCCTCAGCCTTGTCTAGAATGTCACGTGACCAGCAGCACGTTCCATGTCCCTTAAAGATCAACATCTCTCATCTCCAACATGCGTTTAAGATCCATCCGAGCCGGGCAGTGGTGGCACACACCTTTAATCCCAGCACTTGGGAGGCAGAGGCAGGCAGATTTCTGAGTTCGAGGCCAGCCTGGTCTACAGAGTGAGTTCCAGGACAGCCAGGGCTACACAGAGAAACCCTGTCTCGAAAAACCAAAATAGAAAAAAAGAAAAACGAAGATCCATCTGAATCCCTCACCTTCCCTTTTAACCGGTGACGAGTTTCCTGTTAGCTCCTCTCGGACCCTGCTGAAAGACATTTCAGTCTTTAGAAATTAGAGAAAGATACCGTCAACCTTCCAACATATGTCTTTCCCAGAGGAGGTTTCCAGAGCTGTTGAGCAAATGCCAAGGCATGGGGATATGTGACCAGGCCATGTTTGCTTTGTAGGAGACTGTTCCACCACCTTGCAGGATGGCGGTGCCGCTTGCCTTCCCAGCAGCAAGCATGCGTGTCCTGTGCCATACTCCACACTGGTCACCAGGGACTTTTAATATATATCTGTGATATCTCATGAAGTATTTGTTTTCCAGTGCTGGCGTGGACCCCAGAGCCCTTCCCACGCTGGGCGGGCTCTTTTCCACGAAGCTACAACCTATCTCAGAAGCATCCATTTAAGTCTATCTGCATAGATGGCACCAGCAGCTCGTGTGTGGGGTCCAGGAGTCCCTCATTGTCAAGTCACCCTTTGTGAGCGATGAGAAGCTCCGAGATCTCGAGAATGGCCTTTGCCCCTTCGTTTGTGGAGAGAATCCCCAGGCCCTTCCCTCTCCCGACTCACTGTTCGTATATACATCGCTGTCGGCATGAAAAATACCCTAGAAGGCCCGCGAAGCACGGTTAATCAATGGGTAATTTATTGTGTATGCAGCGCTTACCCAATCTGGTAACGTCACGTTGGTCCAGGGAATATAGATCTTTTCCTTCCCCATAAATCTGCTGGCCTTCACCACCCGGGGTATTTGTTTTCAGGATGGGGTGAAAAATAACCTCTACTAAATTACGTGGGACTTTATTTTTAAAAAAATGAACGGCCGTTTCTAGCTAACCAGTGAGGCCTGCAAGGTGGGAGGGGGGGGGGCTCCAACTGGCCGGGAGTTCACTGGAGTGTAGTGGAGTTGGAATGTTTTTCTCTTCTCGTGTGCCTGGTTTTCAGAGGCATTCACTGATTTGATTTTAAAAAGAGATTTATTTGTGTGCCTCTGTGTGTGTGTGTGTGTGTGTGTGTGTGTGTACGCGCGCGCGCGTGCTCGTGCCTGCCTGCCTGTCTGTCTGTCATCTATGTGAATGTAGTTCTCATCCATGCAGCACCCTGAGAAGCCACAGGAGGGCATCAGATTCCCCAGAGCTGGCTACAGCTGGTTGTGAGCAACCCTGTGGGTGCGGGGTATCAAACTCGGGTTCTCTGCAAGAGCAGCCAGTTAGCTCTAAAGCGACTCTCCAGCCCAGTTTGACTTATGAGGGTATGCAGCTTCCAATTTTTCTGAGTGGCATTTCCCAACCGGGCGGAAAAGCCTCTGACCACCGCACTCCAGTCCTCAGGGCGCATGCACAGACAGCTGTCACGTGACTGTTTTAGTACCTTGAGGGAAAAAAAAAAGGGAAGTCTTGGGCCTGGGCCAAGACAGAAAAGTCACCAAGCTCCATTCAAAGACACATCTCCCATAGAACAAGATAGAAGGAAACGGGTGACTGAGTACAGTGGCTGCTTGGAGAGGGGAGCCATGGGGAGCAACTGGGAGGCTTGGGGCACATGTAGAGTCCATGCAATACTCGCTGCTGCCACTAGATGGCTCGGCTCCACGTTCCTTACAAATTAGACCTGGGTGCCTGCTATGGCGTTCATGAGGGCGGTGCCACAGTAGTAATGCCAACCAGCCACCTCACAGTGGGAAAGGTGCTTCTAGCTCTGCCCTCTTCCCTCTCCCATGTCCTCAGAGAATGGCTGGGCTCTCCCGTGTTATCCTCCGAGTCTGGGTTCTCAGACTCGGCTCTGAGCATTCTCCTGCAGTAGATCTTGGCCTTTTCTAAGTGGAAGTGTGTCATCAGCTCTTCCCTCCCTGGTCCCTTTAGGTCTTCACTGTCCTGAGGTGGGCTGACAGGTTTAAAGATGGCAAGAGAGCATGGGTGGCATAGTTCTCAGGACCAGGGCAGCAGGGGGTGGAAGACATTGGAGATCTTAACAGGAAAGTTCAGAATCGCAGAAGACACAGGCAGAGAGTAAAAGTCGTGGCTGCCTGGGGTGGGGAAATGGGACGAGGGGCTGGAGTGGTTGCTGATGGGGACAGGGTCTTCTTATATGATGAGGATATTCTGGAGTTATTTGGTGAGGGTCACAGGGCGTGTCCACATACTAAGAACTCTCTGGCTGTGCACTTAAAGTGGGTGAGCCTGGACGCGTGAGTTAGAGAACCTGTTTTTAAATGAAAGGCCAATGCTACCTGACAAGGAGGAGGAGAAGGAGTGGCCTGGGTCAGAGGGGAAAGTGTTGTGTCAGATCCTTCCACCAAGGACATGGGGCCACATCAGGGCCAGCAGGTCAAGCTCAGGGTCTAGTGGGCATCAAGGTGTCATGGTGTCCCAAAGGACAAGGAAAGCCATGGGCTTGAGCCTTCTCTCCTGTGGGACAGACCTCTTCCATTCTGCTGACTGGCAGCGTGGCTGGTCTAAGGCACTCAGGGACTCTCGTGGGGGCATTATGGGATTGCTAGTGCAGCCATCGATGTCAGCTGTCTCCTAGTCTGGGAGGGGCTATGTTGATATGTTGATACCACTTCTGCTGATATCTTTTCATTCATGTAGCTTGCAGCTTGACAGAGAATATGCTCACAGAAAGCCCTAGAGTGTCTGAAAGAGGCAGGCAGAGAGAAACAGGAGACTAAGGTGGCCTCTAGGTAGGAGTTCATGAGGCACCCTTAGGCTGCCTGGGAGTCGTGCCATCCTCAAGGGCAGTAGGGTGAGACGATCACAGTCAAGTTGCCCGAGGCTAGGCAGTACCTCAGAACCCCCTTTTCATTGGCTTCTCCATGCCAAGTTCATTGGCAGTACATGGAGCCAAGTTTGCTATTGGGTCTGAGTGCATGCACACACGGTGGAATGACTTCCCATCTTTTAAAGTCCCTTGACTTAATGCTAGTGACTTTGTCTGCAGACAGTGTCTGTCATCCTTGGTGTTAGCTCACTAGTGGAGACCACAGCATCCCACTGTCTCTAGGTGTCTTAGTCAGGGTTTCTCTTCCTGGACAAACATCATGACCAAGATGCAAGTTGGGGAGGAAAGGGTTTATTCTGCTTACACTTCCATACTGCTGTTCATCACCAAAGGAAGTCAGGACTGGAACTCAAGCAGGTCAGGAAGCAGGAGCTGATGCAGAGGCCATGGAGGGATGTTTCTTACTGGCTTGCTTGCTTCTCCTGGCTTGCTCAGCCGGCTTTCTTATAGAGCCCAAGACTTCCAGCCCACAGATGGTACCACCCACAAGGGGCCCTCCCCCCTTGATCACTAATTGAGAAAATGCAATTTACAGCTGGATCTCATGGAGGCATTTTCTCAACTGAAACCCCTTTCTCTGTGATAACTCCAGCTTGTGTCAAGTTGACACACAAACCTAGCCAGTACAATTGACCCCTTGTCAACTTGACACACAAACACATCACCAACAAGCCTCGACTCTTACTTTCGTATTCATCCCCAAGATCTAAATAACTTTAAAAGTCCCACAGTCTTTGCAAATTCTTACATATCAACATTTCAGTCTCTTTTAAACATCCAATCTCTTAAAATTCAAAGTCTTTTAAAAATTCAAAGTCTCTTAACTGTGGGCTCCACTAAAATACCTTCTTTCTTCAAGAGGGAATAATATCAGGCCACAGTCACAATCAAAATCAAACTCCAACCGTCCAATGACTGGGATCTATTCATGATCTTCTGGATTCCTCCAAGGGCTTGAATCACTTCTCCAGCTCTGCCCTTTGTAGCACACACCTTGTCTTCTAGGCTCCAGATGCCTGTACTCCACTGCTGCTGCTGTTCTTGGTGATCATCTCATGGTACTGGCATCTCCAAAACACTGCTGTCTTCCGCTGCAACTAGGCTTTACTATGGTGCCAAGCCTCACCTCCTTTGCATGACCCCTTCAATCCTGGGCTCTCAATTGCACCTGAGGCTGCACCTTCACCAATGGCCTTCCACAGCCTCTCACAGTGCCCAGGCCTCAGCTGTTCCTCATGACTTCTTCATGCCTTCAAAACCAGTACCACCTGGGTGACTCTTACACATTACCAAGTCCAGCCACAGCGCAAGGTACTACCTCTGGAACACAGCCTCTTTGTGCTCTCAGAAAACAATTCCCAGAAGATGTCACCTCAGTGATGCTGGTCTCTTCCCAATCACTGTCAATTTCTTAGCTCCAGCTAATCAGCATCAATAGTCCCAGCAATACAATGGTTTTGCTTTAGTAGTTCTGGTATCTTGTTAATCACAGCTGATTTCTTCAGCCCCATCTGGCCAAAACCACAGAATCTTAAATCAAATTAGCAATGGCCCTGATGAGAGTCTTTAATCTTCACTCTGAAATTTCACAAGCCAGGCCTCCATCTTCCGCACTGTTCTCAACATTATCTTCCAAGCTCCTACACAACATCCCACAGAGCAGCCCAAAGTTCCAAAGTCCTTCCACAGTCCTCCCCAAAACATGGTCAGGTTGTCACAGGAATACCACACTCCTGGTACCAATTTGTCTTAGTCAGGGTTTTTGTTCCTGCACAAACATCATGACCAAGAAGCAAGTTGGGAAGGAAAGAGTTTATTGAGCTTACACTTCCATGGTGCTGTCCATCATGAAAGGAAGTCAGGACTGGAACTCAAGCAGGGCAGGAAGCAGGAGCTGATGCAGAGGCCATGGAGGGATGTTCCTTACTGGCTTGCTTCTCCTGACTTGCTCAGCCTGCTTTCTTATAGAACCCAAGACTACCAGCCCACAGATGGTACCACCCACAAGGGGCCCTCCCCCCTTGATCACTAATTGAGAAAATGCCTTACCGCTGGATCTCATGGAGGCATTTTCTCAACTGAAACTCCTTTCTCTGTGATAACTCCAGCTTGTGTCAAGTTGACACACAGAACCAGCCAGTACACTAGGGAACATCGTAACAGGTACTGGCCTGGTCCCCAAAAGCAGTAACAAGAGGCCCAGATACCGTTGACTTAGTGGCTGTGAGAAGTCAGGAAGGGAAAGAGCCCTGGGAAGAAGAGCTGGGCTTCTCCTGCTTTGAATACTGTTTACAGTGTCACTTGGGGTAGGAGGGTGTGGGGAGAACATTAGAGGAGCAAAAAGGAAAGGACACATAGAAGAGAAGGGCCCGGTGGGTAGGGAGAAGTACCCCTTGGGCAGTGAGCAGGGTCCGTGGGCAGTGAGTGGGGCCCCATTGGTAGCAAGAGTGGGCATTGTGGGTGATGATCAGGGCCCCGTGGTTGGCGAGCAGGGTCCCACGGGTGACAAGCTGGGGCAATGTGGGTGGTGATCAGGGCCCCGGGGGCGGCAAGCGGGTCTCTATGGGCAGCAAGAGGGGCCCCGAGGGCGGTGAGCAGGGCCCAGCATACTGAACACTGGAATCAGAGGCCTGAGTTCCATTCTGACTCCAAGTGAATTGGGAAGTCAGTTGAGGTCTTTTAAGTGTCACTATGGTGTGCTCTGCTGTAATGAAACACTCCTGGGCTGCCTTGCACAGGCAGGGCTTGGATAATCTAATTTGGGCAACCAAGACTGGAAACTTAGCCAGCAAAATGCAGTTCCTCACAGCCTAAAGTTCAGATCCCAAGGTCAAGGTCAGCATGGCTGGGAAGAGTCAGGAGAAGATGTAAGGACCCTTTGTTGTGTGTCCTGAGGACTTGTGGGTTCTGGAAATCAAGACCTCAACACATCCTTTGTCAGGAGCCACAGTTCAGCCCACAGAACACTGGTAGAAGGGGTAGGAGAGACTGGAGATGGCGTCCAGGTGTGGGGCAGGGTCATGGTGGCAATAAGGACAGAGAAGAGAGGGTCGGGGCAATGTCAGGAATGAAGCTGAACACCAGAGTTATAGGACTGATAAGATTGGATCCTGGAGTCCTGGCCCATGAGCGTCAAGGTCAAAGGCCTGGAGAAATGGCCCCCCTGTAGCCTCAGGCAGGTTTCAGCCTCAGTTTCAAGATTCCTGAGTGTTGGAGCCAAAGGTGGCTGAATCCTTACCTCTTTAACCTCAGGCGGGAAGCCGAAAGAGGGCACTGAGGATGGCACAAAGTCTTACAACCTCAAAACCGGCCTGTGACGTGCTTCCTCCAGCAAAGCCACACCTCCTAAACCCACTCAACAGCGCCACCAAGTGGGGACAAAGTACTCAAACACCCGAGCCTATGGGGGGCATTTCCTTCAAATCTCCACAGCCAGATTCACCCACTATGCCTTCGATAAATTGTGTCACTGCTTTCCAAACACTGTGTCGTCTTTAGCCGTGGGCATATGTTAAAAATTAATATCTGGGGTCTTAACAAAGTACTATATGCTTGGCATAGGACATGGGTGACTCTGAAACCCCAGCAAAGCCTAAATAATAGAACAGCTTGCCCATCTCCGTGAAGATGATAGCACGGCATTTTTTTAATGGTTATTTATTCAGTCGCAGTCCCGGAGTTGATGGTTGAATTATTGTAAAAGCTTTCACTGTGTTAGGATGGCGGTCCTCTGTCATTATAAAGCTGTTTGGGAGGGATGGTCACCCACTCTCCTAGTCACGTTCTTTATCAAGTGATGGTTCCCAGCCCTAGAGTCCTGCTGCTGTTTTATGCAAGGCCTAATTGGGCTGCCCGTCCCCTCCACTCCTGGGGCTCTGGGGTGTTCTCTGTGAATCAGGGGAACTTTCTCCAAAGTCCAGAGGAAGAGTGAGCACCAAGTGTCAAGGTTATTGCTGTCAACTTGATGAGATTTAGAGACAAACCTGCAGGCATGTCAATGAGGAACTATTTAAATTACATTAAAAACCTGTGTCCCTGTCTGTCTCTGTCTCTGTGTGTCTCTCTGACTCTCTGTTTCTGTGTCTCTCACACAAGCACATGTGTTCTCTCTCTCTCTTACACACACACACACACACACACACACACACACACACACACAGAGAGAGAGAGAGAGAGAGAGAGAGAGAGAGAGAGAGAGAGAGAGCAGATTTTGATCCACTCTAAATGTGGACAGTACTATCCCATGGGCTGCTGTCCCAGACAGAATAAAAAAGGAGAAAGATAGTTGAATGCCGATATTCATCTCTCTCTATTTCCCGACTGTGGATGAAGTGGAACATGACCAGTTCCTTCAGACTCCTGCTGCTGTGCCTTTCCCACCACCGTGGACTGAATACTTACACTGTGAGCCAAAATAAGCACCCCTTTCCCAAAACTGCATTTATTGGGTAACACGCAACAAAGAACGCCAGCCAGCCCTGTGAGGCATCTGCCCAGCCAGCCACCTGGTGGCCACGTCCTCACTGTGAGAAGAGTCCTCTCAGTACTCCACAGCAGAGAAAGAACCTCACGGCTTGCCGTACGCCAGGTGTAGGTGTCTCACTGGCTTCTGAAACAGGACCGAGGTCCAGGGTGACTTCCCATGGCACTGCTGGGACTTGGAACCCTGGTCGTGGGACCTGGACACTTGCTTCTCTCCATTCCTTCCGCCTTCCGGTGACCAGAGGCTGATACGGTCAGCAGGAGGTGAGGGGGCTCCTTTGACATCAGGACCATCACCTCTCCTATGGTCTGAGCTCAGCAAGGCACTGCTACCCTGTCCAGACCATGCTCAGTTGATCTTGGTCCACCCTTCCCCTGTCTGGTTTCCCCTCTGCGACATTATGGGAGATGTCTGTCAGGTCTCCAGCAGGAATCCCTACCAATGGGCTGCATGGAAGGACTGCCTGTTTGTCTTCAGAAAGCAGGACATGCAGCGTGACATAAACGGAGAAAGTGCTCAGCAATGTCTGGTCACACAGCATCCCCGAGCCCCAGACAGATGAGGAGACAGTGGCATAGGTAAGTGGTCACATGGAGTTTCCTATGCCCAGCTAGTGAGAGGGCGAGTCTTAGCCAGCTTGGAAGTCATCCCCAGCTCAGCCTCTTCCCAGTCTGCCCTCCTGCAGAAGAGTCTTTTGGTCTGACTATTGCTTTATCCATATTAATCATATTTTGTGCTCTCTCTCTCTTTCTCTCTCTCTCTCTTTCACACACACACACACACACACACACACACACACACACACACACACA
>CM052702.1:136600269-136659512 GCA_028551405.1 Uromys caudimaculatus
GTTCTTTTGTTGTTGAGAATAGCTTTTGCTATCCTGGGTTTATTGTTGTTCCAAATGAATTTGAGAATTGCTCTTTCTAAGTCTATGAAGAATTGAGTTGGAATTTTGATGGGGATTGCGTTGAATCTGTAGATTGCTTTTGGCAACCTGCTCACTTCTTGTTGGCTCCTCCGAGCCATCAACACGAGCCATACGGTTTCCTGTGGGTGACCTGTCTGTAGGGCTACCATCTGTCTGTCCTAGCAGCATGTAAAATGTGAGCTGTCTCGGGCAGTGGTGAGCCCATCTTTGGCCTCCGTACCTGGCGCAGTAGTATGCTGCAGGTTTTCTCAGTTTGTTAAGTATCACTAAAAACCCCAGCTGCTGCCAAGGAGGAAACCCCTTCAAGTCATTCCTTGGGATTTGGACTGAGGGCCCAGAGCTCCCTGTAGAGACTTTGGCTTTCTCATGATCTCTTCTTCCTTCCAACCTATTTCCTGTTATTTTTCTGTGATGATGGAACTCCAGAAGCCTTGGGTGAATAGCCCCAAAGAGACCACAGTTAAAAACACCCTCTCTGGCCCCAGTGTCCCCAGACAATACCTCCTATCACCATCTCTGCCCTTTTCTTGTCTGTTGGGTCAGAAGTACCAGTAAGGGGCATCCTTCACGTGGGACCATGACTGTGCCATCCTCCTGGGCAAGGCTGAGAAGGGGGTATGGTGTGGAGACTGCCTAGCTTGTGTGAAGTCTTCAGCCAGTATTTGTGAAATACGGAGGAACTCATGAATGAAGTTTGGAAAACATCTGCATTTGGAAGAAAGCACTCTCCCTCCAACATCCGGGTGAGTTTAAAATGTGTGACAGTCGTCATTTCCACAGTGATCCCCCACCCCCTTCTCCTCCCTCACAGCCACCCGCCCATCTATGCCCACCTGGCTAATCACGGGAGCTATTTTTATACCTGATGTTGTGGGAAGGTAGAAGATTAACAGCCCCAGAGACACACATCTCTGCCATTAATATTAAACAGGGTATTAATTTTACCCGTAACAGATATTAAACATGCATCAGAGGTCATTATTTAATCTCCAGGAACCATCTAGCACCTTCCAGGAATAGGTCTGACTCTGGATGCCCCACCTCCCTTGCCACAACTCAGGGGTGAATCAGAAAACACAGTTTCTATTCCCCTGGAAAGCAGTGGGTAATTATAAACCACAGCCGCTGAGGAAGAGGGTCTGAAAAATTACCACACTCAATTTCTGCATTAGTGTGAGACCCTCTGGACCCAGCTCTGGATGTGCAGAGGGCCAGCTGAGGGCAGCCTCCTAAGATCCTCTCTAATAGGGGCTGTCTTGCTGGCAAGCTGCTCTGAGGGCCTCACAACTACCATAATTGCTGGATGTTCAGGTCTGAGCTGCTAATGGTAGCTTGAACAGCCCTGGCTCAGCATCTTTGGGATGATGGGACGGTCTGGCGTTAGATAATGATGTGGGACTCCCACTGGGAGCAGTGATGGCAACTTATTAAGCAGTATCATAAGGACATTCGGCAGACGCTGACAATGTGCGGGATTGGAGAGCGCAGGTGACAGCTTCCAGCTGTTCCTCACGAGGAAGGTCCAAGGCAGGACTGAGGGACAGTCAGCCTGAATGTGAAGAACATGGAACCTGATCTTACGTGTCTAGGCCACAGTCCAGGGAGGGAAGGACCAAGTAGTACTTTGGGGTGCTTGGGAATTGAGCAGGTAGAGTTGAGGGTCTGAGGAGAACAGGCAAGGTTGGCCCAGCTGCAGAGCAGGGACCCTGAGCACGGTATGTGTGTGTGTGTGTGTGTGTGTGTGTGTGTGTATGTGCATGTATGTGTGTGCATGTGTGTATGTGTGTGTATATGTGTGTATGTGTGTGTATGTGTGTGTATGTGTGTATGTGTGTATGTGTGTATATGTGTGTATGTGTATGTGTGTATGTGTGTGTATGTGTTGTGTATGTGTGTATGCATGTGTATGTGCGTGTATGTGTGTGTATGTGTGTATGTGTGTATATGTGTGTATGTGTACGTGTGTGTATATGTATGTGTGTGTATGTTATGTATGTGTGTATGTGTTTGTCTATGTGTGTATATGTGTGTGTATGTGTGTGTATGTGTGTGTGTATGAGAGAGAGAGAGAGAGCGAGTGAGAGAGAGAGATTGAGACCTGATGCCCCTTCCAACTTCCAGCTGTATATTGGAGCACACGTGTGAGGCAGTTGCCCTGTGTGGAGTCAGGAAGAAGATGACTGAAGCTCTGCCTCCCAGGGAACCAGCAACAGCGGGGAAAAATCTTACATGCTGGAGTCCTCTTACCCCTTAACAACCTGAAGCTGAAGATACTTCAGAATCTGAAACAATCTAGCCACTGACATATTGCTACAATTGGAATTTTTTCATCACCACAAGATGAAATCTTGTTTTATACACAAAACTGTTAAGGAAAATTGTGTGCAGGAATGGGGTGACAGCTCAGCTGGTAAAGTGCTCGCACACTTTAGGACCACAAGGAACACAAGGACCCAAGTATGATTCCCAGCACGTTCATACAACAGCTTGGTGTGGTGGTGTGCACCTTTAAACCCAGCACTCAGGAGGTAGAGACAAGTAGATTCCTGGGGCTCTCTGGCTGGTCGGTGTAGCCAAGTCAGTGAGTTCTCCAGGACACATGAATTAAGTAGACAGTGACATAAAAGGACACATGACCTTCACATGCATGATCACACATGTATGCCACACACACACATGCACGCACACACACACACGTATGTGCAAACACAGACGCATACTTGCAGACACACACTATACAGTTTATCTGCAGGCTGTGAGTATAAGGTCCCTAGAAAACCACGAGTCACTTCTGCTCACAGATCAGTTTCTGTTCCTCTTGGAGATGCAGACATTTCAAACTGAAAACAAAAACAAAAACCACACAAAACTTGAAACACCTGATCCAGAACATTCACGATAAGAGATTTTCAGCCTGTTCTTCCCAGAACTCGAGGCAGAGTCTTCAGACAATGGTTGCTCCGGTGGAGTGGAAGGCAAGTCCCAGGAGAAGCTGCTTCTGCCCAACTTAAAGAATCCCTCCAAGGACTAAACTCTCTCCAGATGACTCAATCATGTCTTAGACGAAGCTAAGCAACACTAACAGGAACTCACAGCATCCAACCCACGATCAGGCACAGTTCCTGCCTTCACTGCAACCCCAAATTACCAGCTATGCAAAGAATCAGGAAGCTGCAATCTATACTGAGAATAAACATGGATCAATACAGATAGCACATGGCTACCCTGTTAGTCAGAAGACAAGGAAGTTTACCATAATGACACTGTTCCACATCACGATGGTAGAGGAAGAAGACCCACATTTGTGATCCTAATGCCTGCAGTAGAAGCAGGAGGATCAGGAGTTCAAGGTCATTCTTGGCTATATAGCAAAGTTGGGGCTAGCCTGGGCTACATGAGACCCTGACTCAACAATAAAATAAAGTAAAACAGCTGAATGATGGCTTACCTCTCTTCCAGAAGACTCCAGTTAGGTTCCATCACACACAGCAGATGGCTCACAACTTCCCTGTAACTCTGGTTCCAGGGGATCTGATGCCTTTTTCTACAGGCATCTGAATTCGCATATCCAAAAAATAAAAAAAAATCTTTAAATGCCTCATGTACTGGCTGGTTTTGTGTGTCAACTTGACATGCTGGAATTACCACAGAGAAAGGAGCTTCAGTTGAGAAAATGCCTCCATGAGATCCAGCGGTAAGGCATTTTCTCAATTAGTGATCAAGGGGGGAGGGCCCCTTGTGGGTGATACCATCTGTGGGCTGGTAGTCCTGGGTTCTATAAGAAAGCAGAGCAAGCCAGGAGAAGCAAGCAAGCCAGGGGAAGCAAGCCAGTAAGAAAACATTCCTCCATGGCCTCTGCATCAGCTCCTGCTTCCTGACCTGCTTGAGTTCCAGTCTTGACTTCCTTTGGTGATGAACAGCAGTGTGGAAGTGTAAACTGAATAAACCCTTTCCTCCCCAACTTGCTTCTTGGTCATGATGCTTGTGCAGGAATAGAAACCCTGACTAAGACAACTCAAACCAATAAAACAACAACATCCCAAATCCCTTAACCCAGCCAAACCAAACAAAACCAAACAGATGCTGAAGGTAAAGGAAGTCTGCTTATGTTAAGCAGAACAGAGACACTGCCCAAACACTGAGAGAAGAAAAGGAAAGATCCGAGATGAAATGTGGACCAGGCAGGATCAGCAGCAGAGGAGGCATGAAGAGGAAAGGACCAATAGACCCAAAGACATAGAATTAGTTATCAAAAGGATGGGTTATGGAGGGACTGTGGGTGGCTCAGTGGGCAATATGTCTGCTCTGCAAGCATGAAGACTTGAATCTTGATCCTAGTCCCTGTGTGAAAAAAATATCAAGGGTGGCCAGCATGTGCCCATAATCCACACTGTATGTGGACGTTAAAGGATCATTGGGGCTTGCTGGCTGCCAGCTTTGCTTCAGGTGCAATGGGGGACTCAGTCTCAAGGGAGGATATAAGATGCCCTTTTCTGGCTTCTGAGTTCACACCTGCACACCCATATCACGGACACACAAACACACACATCTGACGTCTTAGAAACTATGAAAGAGTAACAAGAAAGGTAGATAGACTTGGGGTACATATATGGAAGTATCACAGTGAAATGCCTTAAAATCGTTTAAATACAAGGTACATCATTAAAAATCTCCACAAGCGTTAGTTACTCCATACACTCACGAGACATGAAGATAGTGACACCAGGACTCGTCCCCATCAGATGGATCAAAGCCAGTGATGAGGTCACAGATCTCATGCTTTCTATAAGGACAAGATACAGTCCATGGGGTAATAATGACAGGCCACTTCTGGCTGAACAATGCCAGCTGGAGGGCGGGGTGTAGATGCTTTGGCTGCTTTGTGGGTTCTTCTTTCTTCCACCCTTTCAACCCCCTAACACTAGATAAGACAGAAAAAAGGATAGAGGAGAAAGGAGAGAGATCCCTGAATAAAGTCGGGGTCAGAAAGGGGGTGACATTATAGTTAGTCTGCTTCCTGCTGATCGGGGCATCAAGTTCCTTGGGGCAAGTTTGATCTTTGCTGCCAGGATATCTAAATCTTTTTTCTTCTTCTTTCTTCTTTGCTACAACCAACAGCAACCAGCAACAACCAGCAACTCACCTCACCTCTCAGGGCTCTAGCGTTTATATACTCTCTGAAAAGTTACCAGAATTCAAACCTCATGCAATTTCCAAAAATATCAGCACCTGGCAAAATTACATCCCTGCTAGAGCACTAGGCAAATCACAGTCAGCTGCTGTGGATAATCTGAAGCAGTCCGGTATCCCACACCTGAGATTAAAACAAAAGCACATTCTTATGGTATTTCTGTGCTCCTTAAAGAAACCAAACCTCCAAAACTGTCACTACAGTGGAGTGCCAGCTATAAAGTTGATAAGAAGAAAACTGTTAACAAGGGAGAATTCTATACCTAGCAAAACTAGTCTTCAAACTGCACAAAGGGAACTTACAGCCTTTCCAAAGCTGCCCAAATTTATTACTAGTTAAGCCTCAGCCTAAGGGAATAAGGCAGAGTGTAATCAAGCATCCTACTGAAGGAATATTATATCAGACAAAATCTTGATCTATGTAAATGAATAAAGAACACAGAAAATGGTAAATGCATGAGAAATATAAAATACTAAAAAAAAAAAAAATCTTTAAAGGAGACTGAGGAGATGGGGCAGTGGGTTAAAATGCCTGCTGCACACTCCTGAAGACTTGAGTTTAGACCCCCAGCAACCATGAAGCTAGGCAGAGCAGTTCTGCACCCTTAACTCCAATGTTGAGAGCAGCAGAAATTCAGAGACAGATGGACCCATGGGAGTTACTAGCCAGCCTGTCTGGCTTGAGACCATGAACTTGGGATTCAGTGAGAGACATTGCCTCAAAGTATAAGGTGAGAAGGGGCAGAGGAAGACACTGGAAGTTGACTCTGCTCTTCCCTACAAATCTGTAACAGATAATTTATTTTAGAAGCAGAACAGCCATATAATACAGTTTCATCGTACTTATAAACGTACAAATGCTTGCAAACAGTAACAAGGCCTCGGTTGGGAGATGAAGGCACATGTAGTAGAATATATTATAGCCTAGGTTTCTACCCCTCTTTGACAATTGAGTGCCTGGGTGAAAGACACACTCACAGCCTTTATATTTACAATAAGTCTTAAGCAGCACAGTGGCTGGGCAGCTGCCTACCCTCTGTGCTGTTAGAATCTACTTTCCTATCAATAACCCTGAATTGTTACTTACTGGTTACTAAGTTTCATCTGGGCTGCTCTTAACTCCAATTGACTAGTCCACCGGGCCACATTTTTTATGGCTCAGCTAACCCATAGTGGCTTCTCCTTGCTCCTCCTGCACATTCTTTTCCTCCTTTCCCCTTCCGGTCCCAAGCCCTGGAATCCTAAATTCCACCTATGTGTCCTTTGCCCAGTGATTGACTGTTAGCATCTTTATTTACCAATTACAATTAACTGGGGGCAGGATCACTCAGCTAGCATCTATGTGTGACTCTCTCATCTCTGGGGCAACCAGTTTTGGGGCCCAACTTAGAATACAAGCAGCATCCACCAGACCAACCCACTACAGATACAGCATGTTGAGGGCCTCATCGTGGGTAATGTACCACAACCCGTCAAGCAACTACTGAAATTTACAGTATAGTGAGCAAAGCCAGTTACATGTACAAAGCCAGCATGAAGATGGGACAAGAAAATCTTTCGGCTAACCTGAGAGAGAGAGAGAGAGGGGGGGGGAAGAAGGAGGAGGAGGAGAGGAGGAAGAGCAGGAGGAGAAAGAGGAGGAGGAGGAAGAGGAAGAGGAGGAGGAAGAGGAGGAAGAGGAGGAGGTGGGGGAGGATGAAGAGGGGGAGGAAGAGGAGGAGGGAAGAAGGAGGAGGAGGAGAGGAGGGAGAGCAGGAGGAGGAAGAGGAGGAGGAGGGAGAGGAAGAGAAGGAAGACGAGGAGGTGGAGAGGAGGAAAAAGAGGAGGAGGAAGAAGAGGAGGAAGAGAAGGAGGAGGGAGAGGAAGAGGAGGAAGAGGAGGAGGTGGGGAGGAGGAAAAAGAGGAGGAGGAAGAAGAGGAGGGGGAGGAGGAAGAGAAGGAAAAAGAGGAGTAGGGGAGGGGGAGGAGGAAGAGGGGGGAAGAAGAAGAGGAGGAGGGGGAGAAGGAGGAAGAAGTAATAGATGGGACAGATAGAAAAAAGCAAAATCATTCTGATTTAAGCTAGGGAACAATTTTATTAGCATTTAAAAGAAAACTCCAGGACAAGCAAGCTATAAATCTCAGGGCAGGAGCAGAAAGCAGGGACAAGAGGAACCCATGTCTTTCAAGCTGGTAAGGAGGCCAGACACATGGCAGACAAGCAGCCACATGGTGAGGTAGGCTTTAGAGAAGGAAGCAGGAGGCTCAGAGTATCGGAAAAGTATACAGGTTCTGGCCAGCCTCTGAGAGAAAGAAAAAGGGAGAAGAAAAAGTCTTGTCTTCCTGAATCAGGACTCAAATAGGCAGGCAGACCCAGGTGAGCCCCACGGTGGCTCAGAGACTGCACTGTGCAGCAGGGATTTGGGGGAAGGAAAGAACAGCATCTCCTTAACGGGAAAATGATTCTGCTTGTTTCTTTTTTCTTTCTTTCTTTTTTTTGTTTTTTTTTTCGAGACAGGGTTTCTCTGTGTAGCCCTGGCTGTCCTGGAACTCACTCTGTAGACCAGGCTGGCCTCGAACTCAGAAATCCGCCTGCCTCTGCCTCCCAAGTGCTGGGATTAAAGGCGTGCGCCACCACTGCCCGTCTACTCTGCCTGTTTCTTTAGCAGGCTGGAGGTGGACCTACCTTCTTAGGGGTGGGCTCTTGGCCAGATGATTGACCCAGCACACCTGGAATGCTATGCTTCTTTGTAAGGGGAGGGAATTCTGTCCCTTTGACCAGAAGTTATTAATTTTTTTATGGGTCTTTATGTCCACTCTTAATACCCTCCCTAAGAATCAGATCGGGAATCAGAACAAAGTGGTAAATTTAAATCACACTGACTTCAGACTGCAGTGCCAGTAACCACCGCACAGGCTGCCATTGGGGCTGCAGGTGACTGGTGTGTGTGTGTGTGTGTGTGTGTGTGTGTGTGTGTGTGTGTGTATCTAGTGTGTAGTGTGCCTATCAGACACTTCTCATGACACATAGCTATTCTTGTGCACAGACTAGTCTATTTCTGTCGATTGTGACAAAAAGATTCCTCCCCACTGCCCTGGATCCTCCCTCCTTTGAGCCCTTTATGTACTTCCACATTCCAGACACCCAGACTGGAGAAAGTTCTCTCTGAGTGAATTCTCAAAATACACACGCCAAAGAGACAACGCAGCCAGGTCTATTCACTGACCTGACGCCCATGGGTCCAGGAGAGTCGCCATTCCCTCTGCAAGAAGCCTGCAGCAGAGCATGGCAAGGATGTGCCCTCTTCCTCACTCTTCTCCCCTCCCTTCCCCTCCCCCCTTCCTTTCATCCTCTCTCCCCCTCCCCTCCTGTCGCCTCCCCTCCCCTCCTGTCTTTTCTTTCCTCTTCCTGTGTCCGCAAATCTGCGCTTTCTCCACTGCCCTGCAGTTATGGAAGACTTAGATACACCCATAATTGTTGGTAGGCAGAGAAGCTGCCCTTCTGGAGGCCCCATCAGGAAAGCCTTCAAGCTTGCTTCAGACAGATGCCGTTGGGCGTCCCCGCCCCTTTATCCAGTGCATGCCTGGTCTTGGGTTGCTCTTGAGCTAATACAATTGCCAAGGGATTTCCCGAGTTGAGCCTGTGAGCAGCTCAGAAAGTAGACAAGTTGTTTGGGTCACACAGAAGAAATGTTTGAAGGAGCCTCAGGAGAGAAAAGGCCAATGGATCAACCATATTGAAGAGGTCAGACTTGTTTTGCTATAGCCCTGGGGCTTGGGCGTCAGCGTGTGACTTGGGAGAGAGACAGAAGCACTGACTCTCAGGGTTTGGATATAAAGTGTCCCCAGACAGGGTCCAGCGTTGAAGACTTGGTTCCCAGCTGGTGGATCTTGGCTCACGAGGACTCTGGGTTATCCCATTAGCGCTCCATGCTTCGGTGGCAGTTTGGGGGCGTGGTGGAATCTACGAAGTGGGACCTGATTGGAGGAAGTGGAACGTGGGCAGGCGTGTCCTTTGATGCGTCTCTGAGTCCGCCTTTTCCTCAGCGTGTCCTCTGCTTCCAGGCTGCCAGGCAAGGTGTGAGGAGCTTCGGCTCTCTGCCAACTCCAGCAGCTACAATCCTGTGCTCATCCCAGACAGCCGAGCAGGAAACCACCTCAGGAAAACGAACACAATTGCTTTTCTCCTTTAAGCAGATTGTGTAAGGCTCGTTGTGATGAACATGGTGGACTAATATTGAGATTGTACCTGAGCCATTGATGGACCTGGATCTGGGGAATTCTGTGTCCTTTTCCAGTCTCATCACCCTGGGACGCGGCGTCCCACAGCTGTGATGTGTCCATCATGGGGTGGGAGTGGGGATCCTTACCTAGTGCAGCTCACTCTAGGGCTGGCACCCCACGTTGTGATGCTACCCTGATAGACTCCATCAGCGGCCTTTTCTTTCTCTCATCTCACGATGGTGGGTGACTACTAGCCAGCCCTGCCTTCCTCATTCCCTCCTGACGGCTGTGGAGGAAGCCAGGACCTCCTGGCATGTAGTAGGGTGGCTGTGGTGGCTGGCCAGGGGGAAGTGCAGCCCTTCTTTTCTTTTAAATCTTTCTCTCTCCCTGTCCCTTCCCCCCAACCCCCCGAGTGTGCCCATTTGTGTGCATGCCTGTGCTGTAGTGTACATGACACAGAGGACAGAGGGCAGCCTCAGGTCCTCACCTTCCGAGGGATGAATTGTTGTTTACTGTTGCATAAACCAGGCTAGCTGAGCTTCTGTTTTGCCCTCATCTCCCCGTAGGAGCTCTGGGATTACACCTCTCTCTCTCTCTCTCTCTCTCTCTCTCTCTCTCTCTCTCTCTCTCTCTCTCTCTCTCTCGTCCAAACTCAGGCATTCGCTTTTGCAGATGCTTCACCCACAGAACCAACTTCCCAGCCCCATCTCTCCAGCCCCCTGTTGTTTTCTGGGTACTAGGAACTTGCTCCAACCTCCTGATCCCACTGCCCTGACTTCCCATTTCCCTCACAGGGACATGCCAGCTGGGACAGAGGGCAGAGGTCACAGTTTTCATCCCATGCCTCTGGGAGGTTTCTGGGGGCCCCTGTCATAGGACTAAAGCTAGACTAAAGTCTTCCTGACACGCACAGCTCTGACAAAGTCCTCTGCTTAGCTCAGCGCTTCCTCAGCGACGCACCCCCAGCGGCGCGCTCCTCAATCCATACCATAAAATGTACAGTGTCAGTTTGATCGACTCCGGGTCCTGCTGAGTACTTAATCCTTATTTAAAACTGATGTTTATTTTATTTTGGAGTTTAAATTAATCAGCCTCAGGATACAAAATTAGATAAGGCAGGGATTTAACTCCCTGGGAAGGAATCATTTCATATCGAGCCTTCGTGCCTCTGGCTGCTGGGGGCTATGTTCCTATCTGCCTTTTCAGAGCAGTCCAGGGGATGGCCAGGAAGCCGGACACTCTCATTCCTCACTGTCCTCCCAGCCAGGGCACGGCCTGCTGGGAGGCAGGGATGAGAAATCTATGCTGCTTCAGCACAGCAGAACTAAATCCCACAAAAGGGAAGTGAGATAAAGCGCAGGAGGGAAACGGAGAGAAAGAAAAGCAGCCAGGAGGGAGATGCCTCCCGCGGAGAAACATTGTAGCTATCCAGGCTCTCGTCTTTCTCAGGAGGCCAGTGCTTAACAAAACCTGTGCAGGGCACGGAGGAGCGGAATGAAAGCTGCCATGGACCCTGTATGGGTGGAGTTGCCCATTTGATCCCCTCTCGACCCTCCCTGCTTACGTCTTGTGGTGTGTGTGTGTGTATGTATGTATATGAGTGTACATATGTGTAGGCCAGATGTCACCCTCAGTTGTTGCTCTCAGTTGCTAGCCTCCCTGACTTTTTGAGACAAGGGCTTTCCAGTCAGGCTAGGTTGATGCCGTGACAATCAACCCCTGGGTTGGGAGACCAGGCAATGTCTACCCTCCGCCTAAGATCACAACAAAACAAAGTTTGATTCCATCAAAGTTCAATCTAGGGGGGAGACCAATGAGGTTATTTTGTTTATCTACAGAGCATGGGCAAGGGGTTATGGACAGCGGAGCCGGCTACCGGAAGGCAGACATCCTGGAGGTCCACGCTCAGCATGGAGGAGGAATCAAGCACAGCTGTGAGGAGCTTTTGCAAGTGGGCCCAGCTGAACTCAGGACGCTGGTAGTTTGGGTTACAGGAGATGGCAGTATCCCTGGCAGGCCATGGAGTCCCAGGAACCCGCCTGTCTCTACTTCCTGTGCTGGGTGTGCCAGCCTGTGCTATCACGACCAACCACTCTTTTTTACAACCTGGGTTCTGGGGATCAAACTCGTGTCCTTACAATTAGGTGGCAAGCACTTTCCTATTCCCACAGACCACAGAGGGTTATTTTTTATTTCAAGTGTGTGTGGTGTACGTGTGCATGTCTGTGTAGAGAGATGCACGCGTACAGTGTACATGTATGTGAGTGTGAGGCCCAAGTCAATGTCTCATGTCTTCCTCAGTAATTCTCCATGTAAAAAAAGTTAAGGTGGGTTCTCGTGCTGAACTCAGGGCTAGCCACTTCAGGCTAGTCTGGTTGCTGGTTTTCCCCTCAGGGATCCCACATGTCTGCCTCAAGTGCTGGGATTATAGGAACCCAGCTTTTACTGGGTTCTGGAGGTCTGAGTTATGGTTCTCACCCTCAGAGTAAGGTTTTTTGTTTGTTTGTTTGTTTGTTCATTGTTTTGTTTTGTTTTTTATCTACTGAGGCAATTTCCAACCCCCCACCCAGTTGGTCTCAAGGGGATATATCACTTCAGGTGCAGCTGGGGATGAAAGTCCCATTTAGTCCAGCATGCTTCTCCCTCCTCCCCAACGTGCTCCCACACAGTTAGTCCAGCATGCTTCTCCCTCCTCCCCAATGTGCTCCCACACAGTTAGTCCAGCCTGCTTCTCCCTCCTCCCCAACATGCTCCCACACAGTTAGTCCAGCCTGCTTCTCCCTCCTGCCCAGTGTGCTCCTGCACAGTTAGTCCAGCCTGCTTCTCCCTCCTCCCCAATGTGCTCCCGCACAGTTAGTCCAGCCTGCTCCTCCCTCCTGCCCAATGTGCTCCTGCACAGTTAGTCCAGCCTGCTTCTCCCTCCTGCCCAATGTGCTCCCACACAGTGGGGATCCTCTCAGCCCTGTAGCACAGGGAACTTGCAGACCTGTAAACAAGACACCATCTTAGTGTTTGTTTCTGGAATGAGAGGTAACTAGCCCATCCAAACTGTCTCATGATTCGCCTGTGGTTGGGTGTGGGGTGGTCTTCCAAAGCTGCTTGCCATTGGCAGGGCCTGGCAGCTCCATGGCCGAGCACCTCCCTGGTGCTCACCGGTCCCCCGAGGTTTTCTGTGTCTTTCTCCGTGCTGCCATTTTCCCCACCAGGGTTTGGTTTATGATGCGAGTGTCAGTGCTTGGCACCAAATGTCCCTCTTTCTCCTCGGCCATGGCTTCCAGGATTTTCTCTCAATGACGCAGCCACACAGGACACAGAGGCAGGTGTGGGGCTGTCTCCAGGCCTGGCCTCCCCTATTTCCCCTGGAAGTCAGGGGCAGGAAGTTGATGGTTGGAGCCTGTCCACAAGCCTGCGTACTGCCTGCTTTTGTTGGCCTCCTCAGGCTGGGTGGTGGGTTCCTCCTCCTCAAGCCCCACAATGCCCCTTTCTGTCTAGGTCTCCTGACCTGGAGGCCAGGAGGATTCTGACTCCAGCTGTAGTGCATGAGTTGCTTCCAGCTCTCCGCCCATCAGCCAACAGGCGTTTCCTATCGCTGCCATGTCTAGAACCTCTGTTCTCCTATACCCTCATCTCCTCCTCCTCCTCCTCCTCCTCCTCCTCCTCCTCCTCCTCCTCCTTCTTTTTTTTAAAAAAAGGTTTATTTTTATGATTTCAAATTGTGTCTTCTGTGTGCAGTACCGTTAGAGGCCAGAGGAGGGCAGCATATATTCTGGAGGTGGAGTCACAGATATGGCGAGTCACTCTGGGTGGGTGCTGAGACTCACCTGAATTTTTCAAGCCCTTTGCAAGAGCAGTAATATTCGTAACTGGTGAGCCATCTCTCCCTCCTTCCAGGCATCTCCTTAATCATCCCTGTCCCATCCACTGGTCATGTTGACCATGTCCTTCTGCAGAGACGCAGCCCACATGTTCTGGTGTGGCAGGGGGAGGTTAATCCGTTTTTACCACCTACATGTACCAGAGCTCAGCATATCCTGATTCTCTCCATTGCCCTGAAGAAGGCTGCCTGCTGAAGGCCTGAGAGCTAGCCGTTATAAGAATGTTTATTCTTGCACTTGGGAGGCAGAGGCAGGTGGATTTCTGAGTTCGAGGCCAGCCTGGTCTACAGAGTGAGTTCCAGGACAGCCAGGGCTACACAGAGAAACCCTGTCTCGAAAAAACAAACAAACAAACAAACAAACAAACAAACAAACAAACAAAAGAATGTTTTTTCCTACCATCGCCGTGTGCTGGGCCTCCGGATGCCGGCACCCCTTGTTTTGATGATTTGTTTCTCCAGAAGTCCACTGTTAGAGCCTTGATGTGTAACAGGGATGGGGACAGTACTCCTTCTCCCCATTTCTCATCCAGTCACGGTGGAGGATGACCGTGTTTAATGGCACGAGGTGGGACAGACAGGCAGGCAGTGGGCCTTCGGAAAGGACATCGGGGCTCAGTGTGAGGTACAGAAGCGTGATCACTGGCGGCAGATGAGGAAGCTGAGCTGAGCATGTGAGAGGGTTAGGAGTGTCCAGCAGGGTCCAGGGGGAATGTGGGCAATCAACGCCCGCGCAGCAGGCTGCACGGGGCGGCTAATAGAAAGGATTAGTCACTCAAATGGATTAGTTACCACAGTGGAGAAAGAAGATCTACCCGCTATCCTAGGGTGTGGGGGGACTGAGGAAGGACAGGTTAGGGAATTCAGGTACCCTGGGACAGTGTGTCTGAGGTCGCAGGATAGAGAGGGTTAAGGTGTGGTCAGGCTGGTGGGTCTGGGACTAATGCACACAGAGAGTGTGGTAGGGGGCCAGTGGGCAGGGGTTCCAGTCACAGTGGGGGCCCTCTGGGTACAGGTGGCTGTGCGCAGGCTGCAGGGGACTTGCAGGCAGGCTCTGGACACCTTCTTGGGCACCTGCAGAACACACAGGCCTCATGGGGTTTGTCTCTCCTGCTGCAGGAGGATTGTGTCTGGGTCAGAGATCCTTACTCTGTACTGACTCCCCAGGACTCTGCTCACACGCTCAACAGGAGCTTATGTCAGGAGGACATTAGAGGGTGCTGTCATTTAGCCCATTTAGCAAGGTGCTTAGGTGCTAGAAGGTAGTGAGGGAAGAGCCGACTCAGGAAACACTGGCTCAGAGGAAGGTGACAGGCTGGCAGGAAGGAGGAGGAGCCAGTTGGGCTTCACATGAAGGATTCTCATCATTACCCAAGGCTCAGCCCATTTGTGAGCTGGCTCTCATCTCTTCGTTCAGTCCCAGCCTCGGAGTTATTTCATGTAACAGCCTGCGAGCAGATGGGCTGCGAGTCCCTTCACGGCGAGAGATTGAAGAAACAGTATGGGGCTTATTGTGTTTTCTTTGCTCAGCCTCTGGAACGGTGGGAACATCTTCTGGGATGAGGTGCCATCTGTTTCAGTCTCTGAGCAGTTAGAGTGAGCAGAAGCCCCCGCTGACCTGTGATGGACACAAACCCCAGCTGAGAAGTCGGCTTTGGCTTTGTTGTTGATGTGCCCCCCCCCTGTGCTTTCCACTTTCTGGGGATGCTTGTTACAGCAGCGTAACAGGACCTGTCCTGCTCGACACTTGGTCTCTACAAATCTCGACACAGCTCTGTGAGATCTGAGGTTTTTAATCCTTATCCCACAAATGAAGAGAGTGAATTTCACAGAGGTGAAGGGAGTGGCTGTGTTCACACAGCGGAGGGGGCCGGGAGCTGAAGGCATGTCTGACTTCAAAGACCGGAGTGGGGATTACAGTTAATCATTCTGGTGTTTGCTGCTCCGAGGGAGCTGATGTGAGAGTCACGCCACAGTCAGGAAATGTTTCTGGTTGAGAGACAGGAAGGGGATTAAGACTCCACACTGCACGCTCATCCTTTTGTAGAAATACCCGGGCATTTCAAGTGTGGCGATGCAGGAGAAGGCTTGAGAGGCCAAAAGGGCCTCTCAGTTTAAACTGGGATTATGTCAGTGACTCAGAGATCACCGCCCTCCTGTCCCTGCAAGCCCAGCACAGGGATTGGGGCTGCTGGTGGCTGGTGGGACCGAGGGATCCTGGACACGGGGACCTTTGATCTTTTCTTGCACACACGTTTCTTCAGCTGCTGCTCCTATGTGGTGCAACTGAGCAAGGGGCAAGTGGGCTGCATCCCACAGTGCCGTCATCTCTCCTGTCCTGTAGTCATTTGGGGCGCCCCTCTCTGGCTCCAAAATGCAGCCGCACATCTATGTTATTCTGCCTGCACAAGGCAAGGTCACCTTGGGTCCTCAGGTTCTCTATGTGAGTGTACACGGCGGATGCTCGGCAGATACTTGGAAAAGAGAGGGAAATATGAGATGCACAGTCACATACTCCTCCCAACCTGCAAGCCAGGTGTGCAGGTGCACACATGTACACACACAGACACACACACACATTCACACACATACATACACACACGACACACATACACATGACACACACACACATACACACACACACACATGACACACACATACACACACGACACACATGACACATGACACACACATATACACCCATACACACATGACACACACATATACACACATACACACACGACACACACACACGACACACACATACACACACACACGACACATATAAACACACACACTCTAGGTCACTACACACTCACATATGCATACACACACATGACACACACATACACACACACACATGACACACATATACACACATACTCTAAGTCACCACACACTCACATATGCATACACACACACACACACATGACACACACATATACACACGCACATGACACACAGGTACACACACACTCTAGGTCACCACACACTCTCATGTGCATACACATGCACACACGTTCACACACTCATGCATAGACACACATGAGGCCATGCATAGACACATGTGCAGACACACATATGTGCGAAGGCAGGCAGGCACACGCAGGGGCACACCTACATGCCGGGGCACGGATGCATATCTCTGCACGTTCTTCCAGGCCGCACATGCACACTCGTATGCTCACTCATGTACACACACAGCACACATGTGTACACACATGTGCATGTGTGCTGTCGGCTTGTGGCTTTCGGCGGTCAAGGCTGGTCCTTAGGAGGAAGATTTTCCCTGAGCCATGATGCCCTCATTCCCCATCTTTGTCCTCGCCCACAACTGGCTAGGGAGACCCCTTTGCGCTTTCCTGGACTTTACTGGGCCCTCCATTCACATTTTATCGGCCCGTGCTTATTTTCCTGGTGGTTTTAATTGAGCTGTCAAATGCCAGGTTCTGAGACAGGAGGAGAGCCCAAGGGTTGCTGGGTTTGGCTGACCCTTTAGTGGACCTCCACAGTCCTGCCAAGATCTGCTGATCCAGGTGTGTCTTAAGGACTAAGCACTTTCCTGGCTGCTTCTTGCTCAGAGGGGAGGGGAGGAGCCAGTCCAGGAGCTGCCTGACAGGGAAGGATCCTGTGATTATCTCTTTCCCATTGGTGACACCACCCTGCTCAGGACTGGGCCCCTGGGCTCCTTGCCATAGGCGACTTGGTCTTCACTCACAGTAGCAGGTCCCTGGTAGGAAGATTTAGAGAGGGAAGGAACAGCAGTCAGAGCTAGACAGTCTTTGGGAAAGGGGCTTGCTTTTCGGGAGCAGCTAGCAGCTAGGAGCTTTCCAGAAGACACCTCCAGAATCCTGTCTGTGGAGTCTCTTGTGTGGCAGGACCCTGGTTTTGCTTTAGGCAACCTAGATCACCAAGGTGACTCAGCCTCGATCCCTTGAGGCCAGTGGTTGTTACTATAACATGGCTGAGCACAAGGCTGACAGGTGAGAGGCTGGGGCTCCTCTCTGCTGAAGGTCTCCTAGGGTTCAGCTGCTCCCTGTCCTTCTCTTTGCTATAGGCCCAGCTTGTGTCTCTGCCTCCCCTGGGTCAGCCCCTGGCCGGGCCAGAGTACCTCCAGAGAGATTCAGTGGAGACAGCGGCAGGAGGAAGGTGGTTGTAGACGTGGCTGAGGCCCTTCTGGTTAAGGCAATTATCCCCAGGTGTCTCGGGCTATCTTATAATAACAGTGTTATTTATTAATGTGTTAATCAATGCTATCTCCCCTGGTAATTGCCTGGCCCGAGGGACCCCAGTTACTTTCTAACAGGCTGCCATTAGCTGCTCTAGAGTTGGTTGTCAGTCCTTCTACATCCAAGGACTACAGCCCCGACGTGCTCTTGATCTGGGCAGATGGGATCAGACTGAAGGTCAGAGGTCGAGGGGGGGAGTCGTCCCAGCCAGGACAGGAAAGGGTGTGTTTCCAGCGGGCATAGTCTCCATACCACACACTTCTTTAGCTTAATCCTGGTGCTTGGAGAAGAAGCATCATGGTCCAGGGTTGGGCCACCTGAAGCTGGGGACCCCGTGACCTTATCACATTCATTTCTTCTCAAGTTCCTCCTCTGACAGAAGGTGCTGTCTGTCACCTTGTGAGGACTGAGGGTGTTCACCACATGTAGAACACCAAGACTAGGCTCAGTCCCAGAGCGTGGGTGTCCCATTCTCCAGATGAGCAGGACAAGGCACAGAGAGGTTCCAGGACTCGCCTGAGGTTATATGGCTGGGCACTGGTGTAGTGAGGAAGGAACCAGGTTCTGCCCCCATAGCCACTCACCTATCCATCACATGGCAGTTCTTCAGAATGCCCAGCGACAGCGTTCCCATTGAGAAAACAGTAGCTATGGTGTCTCTACGGAGCCTCCAGTGTTCCTTCTCAGCCTTGCCCTTGCCTGCTCAGAGAGCTTCCTCTATCAGTCTTCTGATCCCTCTGCTAATCTGCCTCCATAATCACAAAGTCCTTGGAAGGGAACAGCAACTGTGGCCAAAGACACATGCATGTGGCACCCGGTCCTTGTCATCTGTTCGATGCTGAAGGCATGGATTCAGGAGATGGAGGGGGGGTCAGGAGTCAACCCATGTCCTGATATAGTTGCTCTTCTGTCTTTGAGTGGTGACCTTGCTCATGTCTAGAAGGTCATGCATGGGTGATAATAAGTGGGTGAAGTTGCTACCGTGTTATGGGGCTGCCGTGGAAAATGAGACACTCTGAAAGAAGATGGTTGGGGTACTATGGTTACCCTGTTGTAATTTCTGTTGCTGCAATAAAATATCCTAAGAAGAAGCAACTTAGAAGAGAAAGTCTACTTCAGCTCATGATTCCAGCTCACAGGCTATCATTTTGGGGAAGTTAAGTGACAGGTGCTTCAGACTGCTGGTCACATGACATACTCACTTGCTTGTTTGTGCTCAGATCCATTCATCTACTCTTAGGTAGTTCAGGGAATGCCTAGGGAATGGTGCCACCCACAGTGGGCTGGGCCTGCCCATATAAACTAACTTAATGAGAGCAATCCCCCTACAAACATGCCCACAAGCCAACTTGATCTAGATAACTCTTTATATAGACTCTATTCCCAGGTAGGTTATGCCAAGTTGACGGTTAAAAAACTGACCATCTCAAGGGCCAGATGTAAAACATCTGGGCTTCCTGTCAATATCAGATCATCTGAAGCCCATCCGATAAGCAGTGCCTGGTCCCACCCTCTGGGCATACTGCAGTAGGGCTTTCCAACAATGCCCATGGGTTACATGGAAGCATACATGTCTGCTTTGTATGAAATTGTGGTGTGACTTTGTCACCCGTGAGGTCGATGTGGAGAATTACACAATTGAGTTTGATTTTAGCTACTTTCCCGTCACTGTTTTCGAATTCCCTGACTAAGGCAACAAAGGTTTAGCTCACAGTTTGAGGACCCAGTCCATCGTGACAGGGAGGGAGGGTAGGATGACCATGATGGCTGGTCATATCCATCCAAAGTCGTGAAGTAGGAAGAGATGGACGCTGGTACCCAGATCACTTTCTCCACTTTATTCCATTCAGGATTCCAGCCTGTGGGATGGTGGTGCCCACACACCCAATGTAGATACTCCTTTACTGGTGAACCTGGAGATTAACCAACACAAGTTACAAAAAATAGCAAAAATTTGTTAATTTTATGCATGTATGGGGGTGTGTGTTGGGCTGCATTCACAGCTATCTGGGCGGTCATTTGGCCATGGACTTTAGGTTACACACACCTGCAAATGTAGACTGTAGACTCAGTGTGAATAAGCATTTTCTGAGAAATGGGGGGAACTGGATGTGTGGGACAGGTCAGGCAGGAACACTGACCATGAGTGAGCTGTGCGGGGCTGACAGCCATGGGCCACCTTCAGGTTGACATTTTGATCGGCAGGACACAGCCGGATTTCTTGATACACTGAGAAGTGGATACACTGCCAGTTGCTTATGGCAGGCCGCCATAGCCTGGCCTCTAAGTCCACATCTTCACATGCCCGCTTGCCTGGGAAGCAGCCCAGTGGCTCCCAGCAGGGTCTCTTGCGTTTAGTGTAGGAATCAGGGTGCAGGACTGGAGTTAGCAGGGAGCCAGGGAAGGAGAAAGAATATCAGGAGAGTCAGACCTGGGCCATTCATCCCCACAGGGAACAGACTATAGACAGGGAACCGTGTGTGTGTGTGTGTGTGTGTATGTGTGTGTGTGTGTGTGTGTGTGTGTGCGCGCGCGCGCGCGCGCGCGCGTGCATGCGCTTGGCCTGGTGGCTTCTGACTCCCTCTATCCCTTCCTCCCTCCCTCCCTGCCTCCCTCCCTCCCTGTCTCGGTTTCTCCCTTCCTCTCCCTTCCTCTTTATCTTCCTCTCTCTTGTGCAAAAGCCTGCTTACAAATTCCTTCCTCACTACCAGGACGGCATCAGTAAACTTTGCCCAGAGGATAAGGGACGACTTCCAGCTCTTTGATATTTACCGAGTGGAACGTCCCTAATACCAAACCCAAACACCCAGCAAGTAGATTTCAATCATCCTTTGAGCCTCCGTCAACCTTAGGATGGAGCCAGCACATCGAGATCAAGAGACCGTCATCCCCATCTATCCTCCTCCCGTTCCTCTCACGCGGGCCCAGCTGCCGGCAGATATACCGGGGGAGCCCCTTGGTCCTCCTGCCCTTGGCCCCTTCATCCAGTATCCTAGCAACGCTTCCAGCAGCCTCCATCCGCAGTACACTCGGGTGGCTTCTCAGCATTATCTTGGCGGAAGGGGAGCCAGCACTGTCCAGATCCCAGACAGACCAGACTGGGATGCGCTGTGGGGACCTGAGGACCAGAGTACATTATCCCTGTCCTGGGGCCTGGGTGTGCTTTACGGCGTGCCGAGAACAGGATGTTCTGCTTATTATTCCCTTATCTCCCAGCCAGGACCTCATTAATCATCCTAGACCTCAGTGGGCATCAGCTCAGCCTAGTCTGTGCCTCTGCAGGAGCCACACTCAGAGGCGTGGGTGCTGGGGCGTGGACGCTCAGCCATCTCTGTACTCCGGTCTCCGGCATGCCACACTTCATAGGCAGTCAGGTGCTCTGCCCTGGGAGCAGGGAGCTCTAGGGCACAGATTTGACCCGTCTTAGATTTTTCCTTTGAAAAATTTAGGGACTTGCAAGCAAGCCTGCCACTCGGGGTTGCTATGGAGGGGTGGGGGGGTGAGCAATGCTCCTGGGGAGCAGGGTCTGATTCCACTTTCCCAGGTGTGAGGATGGACGTTCTCCCTGGTCCAAAGAACAAGACAGAGTATAGTTCATTGCAGGTACAGTCAGCCCTGTACCGAAGAGCAGAAGGTCAGTGCTCCCTGGGAAGGGACGAGGCTCATAGCTGCAGTACTTCATGATATCTGGCACCTGCGTCCAGCTGTTTAACGGCTGGGTGACCTGGGGAGGACTACTGTACTTCTCTGAACTTGTTTCCTGCTATGTATGTATAAGGATAATCCCTTCTTTAGGGTTGTGGTCAGTTAAGTGCTAGAGCATCTGCTGGCCGAGATTTCCTGTCACTGTCTGTGTAAGGCTCCCTCACGAATGGCTCAAAATCCAGGCTACATGTTGGCTTCCCCTGGAAAACAGCACTGATACCTACGTTCATATGCACCCAGGCCCCAGGAAGGCCTTCATGTCTATCTCAGGGGACCATTTGGGAAACTGAGTCTCACAAGAAGTTGCTTATGGTGACATTTAGTCTTAACTAGAATGCCACATCTTTGTACACTGTCCGGCATCTGTCTGTCCCACTCTGCCTAGAAATTCTCTTTGCAAAGTCATCAGGACAGTGTCCATCCTGGTCCATTCTCAGACTAGGACGGGCAGGGTGCCGATGGGCTGAGTCAGGTCATCTGCGGGACTTCTCACAACCCTGGGCTATGACATCACTGTCCCTACCTGGCTTTAGTGAAGAGCAACAGTGAACAGAGAGCAGCCACGCTGCTGGAAAGTGGCAGAGTGTTCTGCACACCGGTCTGGTGGACTCCAAGGTCAGAGCAATCCTGAGAATGCTCTGGGGGTTGGGGGGTGGTGGAGGCTTTCTTGGCTTGTCCTGTACCTGGTCACACTCTTACAGGAGAGAAGCATCCTCTTTGACACCCTTCAGGCCCTGGGGTGGTGCTGGGCTGGCTGAGCCATGCCTCTGGCTCACACTGTCCCTGATTTCTCCCCCCTCCTGGACTCTGCAGGACTCTGCTTTGCACCCAGTGTTCAGCCTGCTTGAGTCTTGTGTGTTGTATCAGCTTTGACTTTCAGCTGGGGGAGGATGCAGTGTGGCAGCCACCCCAGACTGGCCACGGTCTCTGATGGGAAAGGTGACCCTGAGGTGTCCCTGTCACCGAGTCTTTCTCCAGGCTGAGTTGGCGGCTGGATTAATGGTGTGTACCGAGCAATTGAAGGCCATCACTCACTCCGAAAGCCACTTCCCTCCAGTTGCAGGCGGGGTTCTTGTCTCAGGCTGTCCGTGCCTCCAGCCTCAGCCTCATCAGGAAGCTGGAACCTGATTATTTTAGCCCCAGACAGCTATTTCTCTGCCTTGAGTTGGGGGCATCTGACTGTCCTTTCTATCCCCCCCCCCCCAAAGCTGATTCTACTCAGTGGCCAAGCTGACAGCCATACCAGGGTTAATAGCCCAGTTCCCAGCTGTGGAGTTTTTTTTTTCTTCTTAGGGCCTGGATGCCTGAGGGCTTATTGATTATCTGATTCACATCTCCAAAGATATAGCTTCAGCCAAGAATAAGAGGGGGCAGATGGCACTGAGTTCTGTGAGCCTCCCTGCAGCCCCGGAAGTATGGCGGCCTCAGTGTCAGGACACGGGGCTTCTAGTGGGATCTCTTACCCATGAGAGGCAGTGGGGTGCCTTGCAGGAAGAATTGGTCAAACCTGGCTCTACAAGCTTCCCTCATTCTCCCTGAGATGGGCTGGGCCTCAGCAGCTGCAATGTGGGAGACAGGGGCATCAATGCCACTAGACAGTATTCTGGGGAACGTATGTGTTTATTCAGTTTGTGAACAGGAGGATCTGCATCATCCCTACCCTACAGATGAAGACACTAAAGTTCTGAGAGACTCCTGTGGGCTGAGATTCGGGGCTGTGGGGAACTGAGGAACGTCACCCTAGTCTGACTTGTAGTGTCACCTCTAATAATGAACAGAGGCCCAGAGCTAGGCGCAGTCGAGAAGGTTCTTGAAGTTCACTTGTGTTTTTTGTTTAAAAAGACTGAACGTTGGACCCAGGGCATGGCCAGGGATCTGGTTCTAGGTGGATTCTTTCATGAACAAAGTTAGGGACAGATTTATCTTGCTTCCTTTGCCTTCAGGACTAGAGTCCTAGGTGGATGGATCTTTGCTGATGGATGGACAGAGTGTGAGGAGTCTGGATAATGTGTCCAAGGATCTCTGTCTACACTCCCTCTCAGAGAACACATTTTCTTTAGTGCCTTACTCATAGACATGGGCTCCACTTAAAAGCAGATTTATTTATTTTTATTTTATGTGTGTGAGTATTTTGCCTTCATGGTCGTCTGTGAACCATGTATACAGTTCCCACAGAGGCTAGAAGGGGGTAGCAGATCCCCTGGAACTGGAGTTACAGATGGTTCTGAGTCACTACGTGGCGCTGGGAACCAGCCTGCATCCTCTGAGAGAGCAGCCAGCGCTCTTAACTGCTGCCCAGCCCCAGATTTGAGCCTGCTCACTCCAACACCAGTACCATCCCGTAGAGTCTGATCTCCCTGGTCCCACTTTAAACAGTCTTCTGTGCTTTCAAATCCCTCCTATGGGGGGAAGCTACAGAGAGAACCTGATGCTTGCGACATGTCACAAAACCCCTCCTGTGTGGATCTGAATTAGACTTCAGCCCATCTGGCCTGTGTTTACATACTCTCTTCTCCCTCCTGGGCCCCAGGGACAGTTTCAAGCAGGAAAGGTTTCAGGTGACAACCAGGACTGAGAAAAGTCCTGACAGGTTCACACCGTGGCCACACTCAAGGTAAACTGTGCAGGTCAATGCCAGCCAGTAGTGAGCTATTCTGTGCTAGCTGGGTTTATGTCAACTTGACGCAAGCTCGAATCATCGGAGAGGAGGGACCGTCAATTGAGAAAATGCCTGTATAAGACCAGGCTTCTATAACTTAGTGATTAATGGCGGAAGGTCCAGCCCACTGTGGGTGGGAATACCACTGGGCTGGAAGTCCTGGGTTCTATAAGAAAGAGTCAGCCAGTACAGCACCCCTCTATGACCTCTGCATCACTTCCTGCCTTCAGATTCCTGCCCGGGTTGAGTTCCTACCCTGACTTCCTTTAATGATGGATCATGATTTGAAAGGGAAACCCTTTCCTCCCCAAGTTCTTTGGTCAGGGTGTTTCATCACAGCAATAGCAACCCTGACTAAGATACCCTCCCAGCATAAATGCAGAGTTCCAAAAAAAGAGGTGGGGGATTTGCTCTTCCACACACTTGCTCAAGCAGAGAGTCTCAGGCAAACAGATGAGGGAGCAGACACAGGGACTTGTGACCTTGGAGGTAATGCTGAATTCCATGTCTATGGAGAAGATACTGAGAACTACTAGAGAAGACATCACAGGGACTCTGGTCCCAGTAAAGCTTCTCAGTAGCTTTGCAACTTGGAGCGGGGTTGACAACCCATGGTCCTTGGACTAGCCATGGCCCCGTGTCTGGTTTTGTAAATAAAGTTTTATTGACACACAACCGTGTCCACTTGATTGATGATGCATTTAGTGACTGCTTTCTTACCACAATGACAGAGCTGATTGATTTAAACAGACCACAGCCTGCACCCCAAAAGCATACCCTACGGATTGCACCCCCAAAATCCTAACCTAAGGCTGGCATGTCCTATTCAGAAATACTGTTTCCAGAACCTGAAACACAATCCCCCTTCTTCAGAGCACCCCAGACTCTCTTTGGCTCTAGACCTTCATGTATGCTGTGGGCCTTTTGTCTTTCTCATCCTGTCTTGCTCTGAGCTCAAATGACCCTGCGGCATCTAACTCTGCCTACTGTTCTGCCTTCCTGGACCCATTCTCCCTGTTCTCGTTGCTGTGAGCACACCCTGGGCCATCTGCTTGTCTGTTAACACACACTGTAGGTAGAATGGGTTAGAGTCCCCATGTCTGTCTTTCCATGACTTTCAGAGGGTGAATGAACGGCTCACCATCTCTTCCTAGCCATCTTTCTAGAATGTTCTATAGATACCTCAAATTCATCATGTTCCCAAATGAAGTCATTGTGACCATATTTGCAGCTCTGGGATGATGAGCATTCACCAGCTTCCCAAGTTTGGACCTCATGTTGGTCTTCCACATGGGCAAGTTGGGGAGCCATTCTTTTTTTTTTGGTTTTTTGAGACAGGGTTTCTCTGTGTAGCCCTGGCTGTCCTGGAACTCACTCTGTAGACCAGGCTGGCCTCGAACTCAGAAATCCGCCTGCCTCTGCCTCCCAAGTGCTGGGATTAAAGGCATGAAGGGGAGCCGTTCTTAATGTCATCCTGTTTTTCCACATCAGCTATAAGTTCAGGGGTCCCTGGATCGCCTTCAGGGGTGGTAACTTACCCAGAGGGCTCAGGAAGACCTGATGCAAGTTGCTACTTCAAAATCAGATGTGGCAGAGTAGGGACAACTCTGGAGAGTTCTGTTGTCATGTGGGGTCAGGGAACTGACTTCTCCAGCATGGGCTTGTGACATGATCACCAGTCAGAGATGCTTGCCAGGCCTTGGGACCCAGAGCATTCCCTCAGTAACAGAGACCTGGCTCAGTCCCTGAGTGGTTGACCACTGTCTCTATCCCCTTTGAAACTGAGCTGATAGCCCGTGGTCTAGAGCCCGTTCTAGATGACATTTTAATAGAAACATGCTCTGTTCAGTGAAGACACACACTGCAAAGCTTCCTTCGAGCCCAGCCTGGCAATGCCTATGCTATTGATTTAAGAGCATAGGGCCAGCCCCTCAGTTAGGTTCTCCAGTGCCTGGTCAACCGGAGCCTTCTTGCCTTCTGCGTATACCCCCATGTTGCTTTGAACCTCTGAGAGTCCCGCTCTGCCATCTTGTAAACTGTGGCATTCCACGGACTTCGTCCGACACTGAATCATTCTTAACATGCCCTTCATGTTGGTGTGGGTCCCGGGCCTCTCTCTGGGCCAGGTCCCCCATCCATCCCAGCTCGCCTCCCTGGCCTTGCTGGCTGCTTCCTTCATTGCAGGCCAAGTTCCTCTTCATCCCACCTGCAGTCCGTTTGCTTTGGAGAACGTTCAGCCCACAGCTAGCTGAGCATTCTGGCGTTGAGTACCTCGGGGTCCCTCTGCAGGGTTGTGAGTTCCAGGAGGGCAGGATGGTTGTGGTTTGCTCACTGGTTGTGGTTTGCTCACTGCACAGAGCCGGGGCTGGGCGAGCCAGTCAGTGAGGATGGACACAGGAAGTCCTGCAATGGAACGAACGCTGAGCCATAGGAAATGGTGCTTTGGCTGCTGGTGTTGCTAGGGCTCTGATAGTGTCCTCCTCTCCTCTCCTCTCCTCCCTGTCCCCCCTCCCCTCCCCTCCCCTCCCCTCCCCTCCCCTCTCCTCTCCTCTCCTTCCTCTTCTCTTCTCGGACCTCGGAGGCCTTATCTGTCAATTGTAGCATTTGGATGGGAGAGGTGTTTGGATTGAGTCCCTTGCTCTCAATGAAATGTGAGTACCAGGCATGAAGGTTGCATCAAGCCTGGTCCTGAGGGGTTCCTGTCAGGTGGGGTGAGGTTGGGTGTTCCACTAGGCTACAGGCTGTAGGGTCAGGGTTGGGGCTAAATGTCGTGGGTTCTGGAAGCCAATCCTGTGGCTTCTTTTAGGACACTTTAAAGTTTAGGAAACGTTAAAGAAACACTAAATTTATAGAAAAATTGTGCAGACAGCCGAGTTCCCGTATGTCCTTTCTCCGTGCCACCTGCTCTGGAACAAGGGGCTGATGCTCCATTGTGACATTTCTTGCAAGCAACCATTCAGTTTTACTTTATTACAGTCAAGGAGTGTTTGAGAGCGGTCTTTGCATTGGGTGTATTTCTTTGCGTTGCTGTTTGCTGGGTTCTTTTATTTTCACCTTGGGAGAAAAGAAAGGGAGGCAACAGGACCTTGGGACTGTGCCCTGCTGGGAACAAAGCCCTCATCAGAAGCCACTCCCTTCCTGGTGTGTGTGTTTAGAAGCACTTGTATGTCCATCTAATAAGGTGGCGTCTGCTCTATGTCCAGGTCAGACTGTGGGGCAGAGGACTCATCTTTTGGGGCTTCCTTTCCATCTCTGCACAGTGGGGCTTGAAGCCCCCAAGTTCAGCATTCAGACTCCACGGCTCAGCAGCTCTTACCTGGGCAAGGGATGGTCCGTGGATCTCATAGCTGTGGCCCCCGGTGACACATCATGGATGGAGTGGGTGACAACGGGCGGTGACCTTTGGAGCGGGGAGTGAGATCTCACATTGCCATGGTATGTGCTCTGCCCAAGCCCTCGGCATTGTGTCTTCCCCCTGGATGCTATGATCAACAAACTCTGAGCTTGAGAGATGCCAAGGAGCTCCCAGCCACCTTGAAGAGGACATCTTGACACTGTAACAGTGTTTGCTCCAATTTGTCCTTCAAACATGTCACTTGGTTTGAGGTCAAAGGAGAGCAGGCCATGGCAGCTCCTGCACTAGGCGGACATACCTGGGAATCGTGGCAAAAGGAAGGAAGAGGCTGGTGTTCTCAAGGTCTTCAGGCTGCTGTTTGAGGATAAACGACTCATAATTGCAGGAAGAGAATTAGCAATTGGTGAATGCATGGCCCTGGATGTGACTTCATTCTGTATCCAGGTCTCCCTTATATGAGGTGCTAGGAAAGTGCTTTTTACAATGGTCTTGTAAACTGGGATGACCCTTAGACCTCTCAAGATTTGAGATGCACGAACCTTTGCTTAAGTCCGTTCGTATCTAGGAGTTAAGTGTGCAGATCTCTCCGTGTGTACATTTAAAGGTTTATGTGCATGCATGTGGACTGGGACGTTGCTTAGGATTCATCCGCCAAGAGGAGATAACCTCATCCATTCCTGGTGCTGTGGGATAGACCACAATGCAGCCCAAGTAAGAAACAGGAATAGACACATGAATCTGGAACAGTCCTCTTGATATGTCACTGGATACATAGCACAAGACATTCCAGGACACGCTACTGCTGCGCTAAACACGCGCAGGCAGCCTGTCTCTAGAACCGTACAGATGCTTCCTCTTTATTAAACCAGGTCGGTTCTGTTATGATCCTTTCTTTGTGTGCACAGCACCTGCCTGAAAGAGATAATGAGTCCCATCCCGAGGTCCGCCTGTGTCTCCTTGTGACAAACAAAAGACCTAGTTACCCACCCCACTCCAGACATTTTGAATGTCACTTCATACGAGAGCGTGGATTCCGATGATTTGCTGCACACAAAGATGTGGCTCGCTGGCTCTGAGGTTTGTAATGCGCAGGTGGCAGGGGGATGTCCTCTACTTCCCCTCAGAGGGGTTTCTGTGTGGAGTGTGGAATGCTCAGTTCTGGAGAATTCCAGAGCTCAGAGTGTGCTTGTCTCCGTGTGTCACTGTGACTGAAATGCGCAGAGCCCAGTGCAGTGGAGACATGTTTTGGCTCATGGTTTCTGAGGCGTGCGCCTCACCTTTGGGTCACTGGGACAAAGCACTCCAACCAAGGTGTGACGGCTCTTCCTGGACATCCACTTGACTACGTCTGGAGTCAACTAAAACCCAAGCAGCTGTGTCCACCTGTGGGGGATTTTTCTTAGTTAAATTGTTTAATCCGAATCTTTTGAGGTGGGAAGACACACCGTGAATCTAGATGACACCTTCTGCTGGCAGTCTAAATAAGGGCGTGGAGGGAAGAAGCTTGCACTCTTTGTCCACTTGCCCTGTCACTGGTGAGTCCATTCCTTCCCTGGCATTATCTCAGGATTCTGGCGTATACTGAAGAGCAGCTGAGACATTCAGTCTCATGGACTGAACAGCTACTTGATTCTTGGACTCTTCATTGATAACTATTGTTGGGCTAGCTAGACCAGAGCCTGTAAGCCATTTTCTTTCTTTCTCCCCCTCCCCCTCTCTGTGTTGAGTTGTGTTTCTCTAGAGAGCCCTGACCCACCTAATCCACAAGGCAGCGTCTACAAAAAAAAAAAAAAAAAAAAAGCATTTGTGCTAATGGCTCCATCACGGCAGCAGGGCCATGAACCTGAGGGCTCACAGCTTGACCTCAAACATGAAACAGAGTAAACTGCAAGTAAGCAGGGGTTTTCCTTTCAAAGCCAGTGATGTGCTTCTCCAGCAAGGCTGTACCATCCAAACCTCCCCCAAATAGCAGCACCCACTGCAGCCAAGTATTCAAGCGCTTGGGGTTATTGGGGTATTTCTCAGTCAAACCAGAACAAGAAGATTCAGTCCATGGCTTCTTGTGTGTGTGGACCACCAGGGTGGTGGGAGCATGTGGAAGAGGAGGAGCATGGGAGCACATGGAGGAGGAACATGAGAGCACTCGGAAGAGGAGGAGCACAGGAGCATGTGGAAGAGGAGGAATACAGGAGCATGGGAAGAGGAGGAGCACAGGAGCACTCAGAAGAGGAGGAACACGGGAGGGGAGCACATGGAGGAGGAGGAACATGAGAGCACTTGGAAGAGGAGGAGCACGGGAGCATGTGGAGGAGGAGGAACATGGGAGCACTCAGAAGAGGAGGAACACGGGAGCACATGGAGGAGGAGGAACATGAGAGCACTTGGAAGAGGAGGAACACGGGAGCACGTGGAAGAGGAGGAACGTGGGAGCACATGGAGGAGGAGGAACATGAGAGCACTTGGAAGAGGAGGAACACAGGAGCACGTGGAAGAGGAAGAATACAGGAGCATGTGGAAGAGGAGGAACACAGGAGCACTCAGAAGAGGAGGAACATGGGAGCACATGGAGGAGGAGGAACATGAGAGCACTTGGAAGAGGAGGAACACGGGAGCACATGGAGGAGGAGGAACATGAGAGCACTCGGAAGAGGAGGAACGCAGGAGCACGTGGAAGAGGAGGAGCACGGGAGCATGTGGAGGAGGAGGAACATGGGAGCACGTGGAAGAGGAGGAACATGGTTCATCTCAGTGTGGCTTGGAAGCAGAGGAAGAGCAGACGCCACAGCAAGGCATAATCTTTTTTCAAAGATAGTTCCTCTAGCTGAGCCTGGTCTCTCGAAGTTTCCACCCTCTCTCTAAATGTGCCACCAACTTGGGATCACACACCCAAGAATGTGTAGGGACCATTTTGCATTCAAGTCATAACAGAGGAAACCTCATGAGCACAGGGCTTGGCTTGCTATTTCCTCTGACTGAACAAGTCCGCAGACAGCATCTCCAGCCATAGGGCACGTGCAGTAAGGTTGGTTGGTTTGTTTTTTGAGTCAATAATGTATTTCATTAAGGTGTCTGTCCTAACTCCTTCTCCACAAACTTCTTCTCTGTTTCCTTAAGGAATCAAGGGCTGGCCCTGTACTATATCTATGAGGCCTTGGGCAGGTTCCCAGCTGACAGTGGGGCTAAGATGGTGGTGAGAGAGGCTATGGCTAACTGAACCCAGCATGGTGGTAAACCTGCCCACACCCGATAACACTATCCAGAGGGGAGAGCCACAGCTTCCTTCTTCCAACGATCTGTTGGTTATTCTGACTGCACTGGGGATTGAACTGGGGCTCACGCATGTTAGGCAAGCACTGTGCTATATCTCCAGCCATTGATTTGAAATATTTAAACCAACTCTCTGCCCCCTGCTTCTGGGTGGAGAGAGATGTGAGTAGCTGGCACTATAAACTCCTGCAGCTGCCTGAAAACTCTGGGATCGGAAACTCTTTCTTGTACAAGTTATTCTGGTCAAGGTGCCTTATCACAGCCTCAGAAAGTAAGGAATACGAAGCCCCTCTTAAAGTTGCCTTTGTCAGAGTAACAAGAAAAGCAGCCAATACGCGCCCGTTCCCCGCTCTGCGCAGCCGTGGTGGGGTTTGGACTCCGGCATCTTCGTCTGTGAAGCTGGAGTTTCCACGGGAGGCAGTCGCCGCTACGTCTCTACTTTCTGCTCTTTCTCTCCCCCTCACGCCGCAGCCATCCCCTCATGAACCACACCTTCGTAAATTTCCTGACCCTCAAATAACATTTCTGTCATCTGCCCATTCGACGTTTTATCACCTGACGATAAAGGAAAGGTCAAAGTCAGTAATCCCTGATTTCCGGAGTGCTCAGTCACCCCTGATAAACGGAAACCCTTCTCTGAAAAGGCAGGATGATAACGTTAAGATTGGGGGAAAATGTTGTCAGAACCCTTTTAAGAGGGTGGTAACCTTTCAATTGGACAAGCCGAAGGACACAATTATGTCTTTCTTGAACTTTCCCGGTGTTGGGTTGTAACGTTTTTAACGATTTGGCTTCACGTGAAGAACAGTCTCATATGGCCACACAGACCCCGGATGCTACCAGTGTTCTGGGAAGGAGCAAGCGACTTCTGCAGACTCAGGCAATTCCCACTCTGTGAAAAGCTCTCCCTAAAAATGATGAGAAGGATCCAGAACTGTCGGTGGAGGGAGAGTGGGGTACCCCCTGGCTAGCCCGCGGTGGGGTGGGGTTGGGGTGCAGCTGATTCCGTCCAGCGTCAGCAAGCTACCATTAGTTCTTGCATTTGTTCATTGTCAGGAACTTCTGTGCCTCATGCACAGGGTGTGGATGGACAGACAACACAAGCACCATCTTAGCCCTCATGTGAAGAAACTGCTGGGATCAGGCACCATGGTGGGCAGGAGCCCAGGGAGCTGTGGGCTGTAGATTGGAGGAGAGTAGAACAGGCATCTCATACAGTTTGCTTTTGGAAACAAAGATGCTGTTGTCTATCTAGGGGTTGGGGGTAACCCTTCTTTCTTCCACAGGTGTTAGGGCCCCCGAGGCTGACTGAGACATCTGCAGATGGAGTTGGGGATACCATATTGGAAGTGGAAGACACAAGTCTGTTTGGCTCTATTAGAGCTTTGAGGTTCCTGATCACATCCACCACTGTAGACTGCTCTCTGCTGCTGTGATAAACATCACGATCAAAAGCAGCTTAGAGGAGAGAGGGCTTTGCGTCAGATAGTACTTCTGTGCTACATGTCTGTCATTGAGGGAAATCAGGACAGGGACTCAAGCAAGAACTGAAGCAGAAACCATCGAGGAATGCTGCTTGCTGGCTTACTCCCTGGATCACGCCCGGCAAGTGTTCTCATACAGCCCAGGACCGCCTGCCTAGGGGATGGTGCTGCCCACAGTGGGCTGACCCTTCCCACATCCATCAGTCAAGACAATCTCTCACAGACATGGCCACAGGCCAGTCTGATCTGGGCAATTCTTCAACTGAGATTTGTCTCTTCTTAGGTGACTCTAGGTTATAACAAATCAGAAACGACCACTAACTAGCTCATTCCCCAGTCTCACTGACAGACCCATCCTGCACTGTCCTACCCTGGAGACTGGCATCGCCTCCTGGTGATGGCTCTGTATTTCAGCATTAGGGCCTCACTGGAGGCTATAGAAGGTTTAGGTGTGGCTCAAAGGAAGATCCTTGCTTGTCTCTCCCTTCTGTGCTTCTTCTGGGACTGTGGGGGATCCTGGAGGGGTCCCTGGTCTTCATTTTCTTTGGAAACTAGCATCAGAAAGAATGTGGAAGGAGGGATCTGAAAGATGTCGCGGCCACGGACATAGATGGCTGTGGGGATTTGAAAATGACCCTCATGTCAAGATCGTTCATTATCTAGTTCATCGGCCACACAGAGGAGCTGCGAACCCCCCGCTGAGGCAGGTTGGCAACGGGGGCATGAGCCCGAGGCAGGGTGGAAGAGGGATGGAAGAGAAACTGAGAGAGTTTGGTCAGCTCCAGGCCCAAGGCCATTAGCTCAGGTTCTGTCTCAGGTTCAAATGCAAGCCCTGTGTTCTTTCTCAGGGAGAGAAAAGGCTAGGTGTCACATGATTCAAGTGCCGCGGCTTCGATGTGAACCTTGCGAGTGCCTTTGAAAAAGTAGATCCCCTTAGGAGAGTGTGGAGATACGGGGTCACCCGACGTGAGGGACCGACCGATGGACGTACAGCCGGCCAGCTATCTGCTGTGTTCTCTGCCTTCCCTAGTCCTAGCGGCTCCCAGAAGCCTGGAGGTTCCCCATGAACAGGCCACTTGAACACACGATAATCTTGTATTTCTGGAAGTTGACCCTGGGGGAATGTTCCCTGGTTATGAGATATCACTCTTGTCTTGGTCTGGATTGGCGGTGAAGTGGATGAGGACATGGGAGCTGAGGGAATGGATGGAGAGGAGTTGGGAGAGCTTGAGGGTCTAGCCTGAGGTTTGGAGAGCAAGTGTCTCACCTTGTCATCCTGAGCACCACCATCACTTCATCCCATCCTGGCCCTTGCAGGGTCTATCATGTGGCCCCCAAATCATCAACTCAGCAGATGTGGTATGACTCTGTGCTCAGAAGTGTTGCCCCAGCCTGGCTGTGCTGAGAAAAGCAGGGAGCAAGGGCATCGTGACCTCCTAAGGGGGCAGATGCCCCAAGTGTGCCCAGGTGCAGAGAGAAGGTTTTTGGGGTGAGAAAACATTGCTCTGCCTCCGGGAAGGGATGACGGCGTGTGCGTGATGAAATGTGTGTACGCACATGTGCATTTTGAAATACACTCATTTTCAGACATGAGAGACACACACAGACTCACATGTGCAGATGCACAGATATATCACAGATGTGCATGAGACTTGTGGGCGTGCACACAGCCTTGTATGTGGACCCAAGCAACAGATGTGCACACTCAGAAACAGATTCAGAGACACGTGCATAGGCACCCAGATGTGTCACAGACATGTGCAAGACACCTCTGTGCACAGACACACAGTCACTGACCCACACCCACAAAGGCCCACACCCAGAGACACACAAACACAGAGCTGCATGAACACATACACAGACATCCTAGTGTGTATACCACGGAGCATGCCAGTGTCTGCCTTCTGGCTGGCCTCTGCTGTGTAGTTACACAAGATGTTTCCACTGGGATGCCAGCTGACTGTGTGGACAGCTCCATACTGCCTCTGCAACCTGACTGGGCCTACAATTGTGAGAAGTAAAGAATTATAATCTAGGGGCTGGAGAGATATCTCGGTGGTATGAGCACTGGCTGCTCTTGGCAGAGGACCCAGCTTCAGCTCTTCTCACCCACAGCAGATGGTGCATAACTGCCCGTAACTCTAGTTCCAGGGGTGTGCCACCCTCTTCTGGCCTCCAAGAACACTTTGCATGGATGTGGTACACACAGTCGGCTCAGGCACACACACATACTCCTGAAATAATGAAGAAATAAATCTTTAACATGTATAATCTAATAGCTCGCTATTTAATGTGTTTTGAAACAATGCATTTATTTCAATTGAATCAAATCGATATTAAATTACACTTAATTTAATATAGCCAATTAATATAAACAGTGATTAAACAATCACCTGAAGGTAGCTTAAGTGTTTGAACCACGCACTAGTGAAGTTTTTAATGATGTACATATCTATTTATCAAAATATAGGCCAGGCTGGTGAGATGGCTCAGCAGGTAGAGGTGCTCGCTGCCAAGCACGGTAACTTGAGTTTTATTTCGGGGACTCAGTGGAAGAGGAGAACAGACGCCTCCAAACAGCCCTCTGGCCTTCACATGCATGCCACATGAGAGCCGAGGGTGAGTGTGCATGCAAACACACATACACACACACACACACACACACACAACACACACACACACACACACACACACACAAACACATGAGTGTATTAAAAAAAAATAAAAACACACACAACCAAGCAGCAGGAAGTAGAACGGTGATGGCTGCCTGTAGGATCTAGGATGGAGGTGACAGGCGTTGGGAGAAAAGTGAGACAGACACTGTGTGTAGCTTTTGCTACCCCGCCTAAGCTCCGGGAACGGACCACGCTACCAGCCCCCAGCCAGCTTCCCTTGAATCACGGATAAAAGACTCTCACACACACTTGTTCAGTTGCAACGCGCCTTTTGACACACTTGCTGGGCTACTATCTCCCACCTGGAAAAGCGTGCCCTTAACAATGTTCTTATCTGCGCACCTCCCACCTGCCCTAAACTTTAGCTGTTCAGTTACATCTAGTTCCAGCTAAACACTTCTGACCTCCAGCCCGCAGGAGTAGCCACAGGCCGCCACTCCACCCTGAGATCTCACATGGTTGCTTGGCTTTTCTCTCTCTGGAGCATGGCAAACTCTCCTCTCTTCTCCTTGTGTCTGTCTGCTTGCCTCCAGGGACCTGGAAGTCCCGCCTACCCCTTCTGCCCAGCAATTGGCCCATGGCTTCTTTACTGACAGCGCAAGGACCAATTGGGGAACAGGACCTTAGCATCAGAATCACCCCTACAGACAGGGAGGGGGGGTCAAGGCGAGGTCAAGGTGAGCTCAAGACGAGGTCAAGGTGAGGTGGGACATTTGCAGTATGGCCCCCCCCCCGCCATGGTCTCTCCCCTCATTTCTGAAGTAGACGTTTATCTTTACCCACATATGGACCCTGCAGCTGTGAGGGGAAGGTGACACCAGGGAGTAGAGTCACTCATCCAGGGGACATTCCTCAGCACACCCCCCCCACAGCCTATCTTGGGAACAGGAAGGGACACATCAGATCTTCAGGCCCTTCCCTTCCTTCCTTGCCTCTCCAGCCCTTCTTGGCACCTTGGATACAATCCCCCAGGGGAAGCACGTTTAGATAGCCAGGTGCTTAAAAACTGTGATGAAGCGGCCTATAAACCACAGATCACAACAGGGAGGTATTTTATGTCTTGTTTTCTTTACAGCTCTTCTACAGGGGAACATAAAAGTCACTGGAAAGCCGCCCTTTGCTGGCTGAGTAGCTCCACCCCCATGTTTGTAGAAGCCTCTGTCCCAATACAACACAGGAAGGGGCCAGTGCTACCCGTTGGCACTGAGTTTTCAAGAAAGAGACCTTGGTGGTCTAGCTGAGAGACACAGAACATTTGGAGAGGAAGGCAGTCTTCTACAGCATCGGGGACCCTTCTCCCTCAAGGGCACCGTCTCTTTCACCCCACTCCTGACCAAGGTGGAGGTGAGGGTTGACAGCTGACATCATGCTCTCTGAATCTGGGGCAGCCATTCTGGAAGAGTGGAGAGTCATTCTTCCTGGGAGGAGGTTCAGCTGGGAACTCAAAGGTTTGAGATTAGGATGAAGGGCCCAACCTTGGGCCTCGCGCATCACTAAAATGCCGGCCCTTGCTTCCAGCCAATGCATCCGTTTAATCCTGGCTCTAGGGCCGTGTGCCTGAAAGAAGGAAGCTGTGTCTTGTGCAAGCAGAGAAAGGATCTCTGAGGCCCCTGTGTGCCTCTGTGCCCCTGCTGCGTTAGCGTGGAAGGGCTTGCTTTATCCCAAAGGATGCTGGGTGGTCCTGGCAGCCAGAGGGGTGGGAGATATGAGAACGTTCTAGTTTCACCTTTTGGGAAAAGGAAGGTTGAGAAATCACAAGCCAGGAAGTGTTCGCATTGGAGAGTCTTGGCTTGGAAGCCCGTGGGCTCAGCGTGTCCTGTATTCATCAGCCTCGCGAGGATGGTCTCACTTAGAAGCATGCACCAAGAACCGTGGGGTTCATACAAGAGGCAGTGCTTACTGTGTAATAGGAGAGTTGGGGGGTGGGTCAGCATGGAGTAGCCTTTGGGTTTCTGATGGACATTTCCCCAGGCAGGAAACAAATCACTCCCTTGCGTGCTCTTCAAGGCTTCAGGGATACAGAGTTTTGCATCTTAAATCAGAGCTGTTCAAAGTTGTCCTAGGCTACCCCTTCAGCATTAGCTAGCTGAGGGTGGACCAACTGCATCAGGGCTTTTGTATGTGGGGTGGAAGAGACTGGATTAAATGCTCAAGTGCTGTGGGAGGCAGCTCCAGGAAGGCACAGGAGTAGTTCTGCATTGATGCTTTTTCCAACAGGGCTCTGGCACCTCCAGCCACCACAATTCCCTCTCATTCTGTGCGAGCTAAAAGACCTCTCCCCTGAGCAGTGCGATCTAGCATAAAGCAAGGACTCTGAAGAGCTGAAGCCCCTGTGGACACGAACCTTTCTTTATGCTTGGCTCCTCTCAGAGGGTAGAGTCTATCCTGCCCTTGGTTCCCTGTTTGTCAGTTTGCAAAGGTTAACAACCCCCAGGAGCCAAGCCTACAGTCTTGCTCTATAATCTGTGCTCAGTGGTGTTTTGTCTCATAGATGATAAACCAATCTACATTGTGAAGACCGGGTTGGAGAGAAAATTCTGGAGAACATGACTGTGGCTCTCCAGTCTGATGCCCCATCGTGCCCCAGCGTTTGGAGTGCCACCCAGAGAGATCATGATAAGCCCTGTTCTGGGATGAAAATGGGCACAGGCCAAAGTCCCCCTGGCTGAGTAGGGCGGAAAATACACATTGACTATGCACATGGGGTACTAGTTAATTGCTTTGTTTTATTTATTAATTTAGTGTTTTGGAGACAAGGTCTCATGGATCCTAGCCGGGTCTCAATCTCACTATGTAGCAGAGGCTAGCCTTGAACTCCTCGGTGTTTGTGACGTCATGGTTCACCATCACCTGGCACCACCTTGACCATTGCCAGAACCATCAGTGTACTCTGTCTTCCTCTGGAAGGCATGCTTCCTGTCTTTGGCTGCCTCTTGCTCCCATTTTCTTTCTTTTTTTGGTCTTCTATCCTGGGAAGCCATTCATTCAACCCACTTGTGGCCCCTGATGGTGGCAGAGAAGAAACTTCTCAGGAAAAGGAGAAAAAAAGGTGCTCTCTGGTCCAATCTTCTGTTGCCCACAGCCCGCTGTGTAATCAATATATCTATTAGTGTGTGGAGATCTCTCTCTCTCTCTCTCTCTCTCTCTCTCTCTCTCTCTCTCTCTCTCCTTCTCCCTCTCCCTCCCCCTCTCTCTGTGTGCATGTGCATGCAGGTTTCTGTATGTAGAGGTCAGAGGTCAACACTGGTGTCTTTCTCAATGGCTCTCCATCTTAGTTTTCAAAGACAGACTCACCAAATATGCTGCTCACCAATTTTGACTAGACCAGTTGGCTGGTGAGCCCAGTGGTCATCTTCTCTCTGTTTTCTGGGTTCTAGGATCACAGACCTGTGTAAACACACCTGGCTTTTCATGCGGGTGCTGGGGATGCAAGCTCAGGAGCTGTGCAGCGACACTGTACGAACCCAGCCATCTCTCCAGCTGCCAGGCCTTTGTTAGCAGGGGATGATGGATGTATTTACAGACTGCATTTGCTTACTGAAGACTATGCTGCCAGGAAGGTCGCCATGTCGTGGGCTCTGTAAGCAGAATGGATGTCAGACATGTAAAAACTGTGATATCATTTGCTTTATAACAACTTTTCTTGGAAACACGGATGGACCAAACGCACCGAAATGAGTTGTTCTGTTGGAGGTAGGGGCAAGAGTCCAAGTGTCCAGCCCTGGGCACTGAAGTGGCCCTGAAGCAACTGTCAACCCCATTGCTACGATTAGAGGGAAAACGGAGTGGATCGTTCTGGGCTGCAGCCTTCCAGTAGGACAAGGCTTCCCATAAGCGTTTATAGCCCAATTCATTTAACTAACATTTTACAGGGCTTCCACCATATGCCAGGACTTGTTAGGTATTTGGGACATGGCAACAAATGAGAAAAGACAGTCTGGCTTTTATAGATCTGTGGTCCAATGGAGGGGCCGGGGCACATTGCTACTGTGCCATGTGCAGGGCAGGGGATACAGGGATGGGCTAGAGTGGGTGGGAAGGCCAGTGTGGGAAGACACGTCCTCATGGGGTTGGGTAAACAGATCAAATGTTGCCCTTGCCTCTCAGGCTCTTACTGCCTGGAAAGAGACCCTCAAATGCACTAGATTCCTGAGATGCTCAAAGAACGGGGCTCTCCTGGGGGAAGGCTGGCTGAGACAGGAAACTCAGTAAGGGATATTGGGCTCAGTTGGATGTTTATAGGCAGACATTTAAGGGCCAGGCTATAACTAAGTGTCATTTACAGGGGTCGCTACATCCTCAACGTTGGCGCCAGAACAACGTTGGGGCATTATTGATCATCTCAAGAGTCTGAGAAAGAGCCTTCCTCCTCAGCTGAGCCTCTCAGCACCACAGAGAGCTCCAGTGTGGCTCAAAATCAGTGCAGAATGGCCCAGGGCTAAGACATCAGAGGACATCCTGTGTTTTTCTCTCACGTGCAGAATTTAGACTCTAAGAAGACATGGAAGTAAAAAGACTGTTTCGGAAGTACGGATAAGACAGGGTCATAAGGCATGTGTTCACACATGTGGATATGCAAACACCTGTGCATGTGGAGGTCAGAGGTCAACTCAAATGTTGGTCTTCAGGTACCACTTACCTTGGTTTTTGAGACAGGGTGATTTGCTGGCTTGGAGCGTGTTAAGTAAGCAATGCTGTATGCTCACTAAACTCCAGGGATTCTCCCTGCCTCCGCCAGCTTAACACTTGAATTAGGTTTATAAGCATGCATGCACCATCATGTATGGCTTTCAAATACTTTTTTTTACATTTATGCGTTTACTCCCCTCCCCCAATCTCTCCCTCCCCCCTCTTTCTCTCTCTCTGTTTTCCACAGCTTACCTATGAGATGAGAGGACACCTTTCGGGAGTTGGTTCTCTCCTGCCATGTGGTCCCTCAGGATCCATGTTTTAACCCGCCGAGCCATATTGCTGGCCCATATCTGACTTTCAATGTGGGTTCTGGAGCCCAAACTAAGTCCCTTTTACTTGCCAGGCAAACACTTTACTGACTGAGCTAACTCCCCCTCCTATTATTTTGTACAGCAGAGTAAAGAAGAAAAGCCCAGACTCTAAGCTGAGGTTTCTATTGCTGTGAGTTGTGGTTTGAGTAAGAATGGCCCTAAGCTCAAGGAGTTGAATGCTGAGTCACTAGGGGAGTGAATGAAACTCTTTGATAGGATTAGACCGATTTGGAGGTGTGGCCTTGTTGGAGGAGGTGTGGCTTTGTTGGGGGAGGTGTGGCCTTGTTAGAGGAGGTGTGGCTTTGTTGGAGAGGTGTGGCCTTGTTGGGGGAGGTGTGGCCTTGTTGGAGAGGTGTGGCCTTGTTGGAGTGGGTGTGGCCTTGCTGGGGGAGGTGTGGCCTTGTTGGAGTAGGTGTGGCCTTGTTGGAGTGGGTGTGGCCTTGCTGGGGGAGGTGTGGCCTTGTTGGAGTAGGTGTGGCCTTGTTGGAGGAAGTGTGCCTCTGGGGTGGGTTTTGAGGTTTCAAAAGCCCAAGCTAAGCCAAGTTCTCTCCTTCTTGGCCTGTGCATCAACACGTAGCTCTTGTCTACTGCTCCAGTGCCGTGTTCCCCACCATGATGATAATGCACTGACCCCCTGAAACTGTCAGCAAACCCCCAATGAAATGTTTTCTTTTATAAGAGTTGCCTTGGCCATGGTTTCTCTTCACAGCAATAGAACAGTGTCTAAGACGCTGTGATAAAACACCATGACTAATGCCGTTTAGGGAGGAAATGGCTTATTGCAGCTTATAGCTCTACACCCCAGCGCACCACTGAGAAAGGTCAGGGCGGAAACTCAAGCAGAGGCCTGAAGAGTTCCACTTATTGGCTCGCTGCTCCTTATGTCTTGCTCAGGCTTCCATCCTGGATCACCTTCCCGGGGGGTGGCACCACCCTCAACGATATGGGTCTATCCACGTCAACCATCAATCAAGAAAATGCCAACAGACCCATCCAGTGGCGGCCCTTTTTCACATCAGATTATCTCTTCCCAAACGACTCCAGCTTGTGTCACATTGACACAAATTAGTCAGCACACCCATATCGAAGCAGAAGTATCAGGAAAACGGGGTGAGAGAGATTGTTGTTAGATTTTTGAAAGCCTACTTTTTAAAAAAAAATTATTTATTTATTTTTTGATACTTTATTTACATTTCCTGTTTCCCCCTTTCCAGGTCTCCTCTTTGGAAACCCCCTATCCCCTCCCCCTCCCCCACCTCTATGAGGGTATTCCACCTCCCACCCACCTGCCCACCCACCTTGACATTCCCCTACACTGGGGCCTCTAACACCTTCAGGCCCAAGGGCCTCTTCTCCCCCTGATGGCCAACAAGGCCCTCCTCTGCCACATATGTGGTCTGAGCCATGGGTCCCTCCATGTGTATTCTTTGGTTGGTGGTCCAGTGTCCAGGAGGACGGGGGGGGGGGTCAGGCCAGTTGACACTGTTGCTCCCTCCAAGGGGCTGCAAACTCCCTCAGCTCCTTCAGTCCCTTCTCCAACTCCACCATCTGGGACCTCACTCTCAGTCCAGCAGTTACTGTAAAGTGAATCTTGGGTATTCCGAAATTTTGGGCTAATATCCACTTATCAGTGAGTACATACCATGTTCGTTCTTTTGTGACTAAGTTACCTCACTCAGGGTTATATTTTCAAGTTCCATCCATTTGCCTGCAAATTTCATTAACTCATTGTTTTTAAAAGTTGAGTAGTACTCCATTGTGTAAATGTACCACATTTGCTGTATCCATTCCTCTGCTGAGGGACATCTGGGTTGTTTCCAGCTTCTGACTATTATAAATATGGCTGCTATGAACATAGTGGAGCATGTGTCTTTATTACATGTTGGAGCATCTTCTGGGTATACGCCCAGGAGTGGTATAGCTGGGTCCTCAGGTAGTATTATGTCCATTTTTCTGAGGGTCCGCCAAACTGATTTCCAGAGTGGTTGTACCAGCTTGCAATCCCACCAACAATGGAGGAGTGTTCCTCTTTCTCCACATCCTCTCCAGCATCTGCTGTCACCTGAGTTTTTGATCTTAGCCATTCTGACTGGTGTGAGGTGGAATCTCAGGGTTGTTTTGATTTGCATTTCCCTGATGACTAAGGATGTTGAACATTTCTTTAGGTGCTTCTCAGCCCTACAAATTTCCTAAGGGTTCTCAAATGCTTTGGCCCCTCTCCTAGCCCGCTGTCCAAAGGTAGGGGAGAAAGATGGCAAACAGGACAAGGGGATGTGGACTTGTTTAGAAGTAGCTCCTTGGGGTGATTCCAATCTCCGTTTGTCAGGATACCAGCGGTCCAGTTCAGTAGTGTCACCAAACATGATTCAGCAGCAGTGGCATGATCCAGCAGAAACCACCAGGCTTCCACCACCAAATCAGCATGAGTTAGCAGCAGTGACCAGGACCAGGTGAGCCACCAGGAGAAGTTCTCCGCTGTGCCTCTTTCGACGAAGTGAAGATCAGCGAAGGTGCAGACACAAGGCATACGAAGCGTTGCAAAGCTGGCAGTGTAAGCATGTCGTGGCTGTCTGTTGAGACCCATTTAAAGTCCCTCCGAAATCACATTTCCTCCCCCAGGTCTTGCCTCAGCAAAACATCATGCAAGTCGGAAAGTCTGTATCACTTGACATAGCCAGATACTTCCATTTCAGGGGATGGCATGGGAAGTCATGTACTCCCTCCGTCGTACTTTGGAGGCGACAGGCCCCACACGATGTCTGTAACCAAGCAGAGGATCATGGTGATCTGAGAGCAATCTTCAAAAACAGAGTCCTCCCAACCAAGGCAGAGCCAGCACACTATAAAGCACATATATTAAAATGTAAAAATCTCAAATCTCCGCTCCACCTGATTCCATGTTGAAGACCTAATTAATGCCTGCCCAGCATCTCAGAGTATGACTGTGCTTGGAGACAAAGTCCCTAAAGAGGCCCCTGAGTTGTGTGAGGTCATTCGGGTGGACCCCATGCAAACTGTCACCCCCACAAGTGGAGAGGAGGCTAAGACTCACATGGAAGGAAGACAATACGGGGATGTGAGAGACGAAGGCCAGGAGGGAGCTCTTGGGAGGGACCAATACTGCAGCACAGGGTCTTGTGAGAAAACTTAATTTAATTACGTGTATCTGTGTGTCTATGCGTGTATATATATATATATATATATATATATATATATATATATATATATGCATTCCAATGTTTGCAGAGGCACATGTGCATGCATGGATGTGCATGGATGTAGAATAAATCAATGTGATCAATAAAAAAAAAGTCTGTCTGATTTATCAGTGGGATTACACTGAACCTCCAGCCTGCATCAGTAACGTGATGTACTGGGTCTCACACATCTTGTCACCCATAGGCACAGCATGTCTCTCCAGTTACTTACTCTGTGTGTGTGTGTGTGTGTGTGTGTGTGTGTATGTGTGTGAATATCTGTGTGTGCATGTGTGTATGTCTCTCTCTCTCTCTGTGTAGTCTGAGTTTGTGTATGTTTGTGTGTACAAATGTGTGTACACGTGTGTGTATCTGTGCGTGTGCATTTGTTCATGCCTGTGTGTGCATATGCATGTGTGTATGTCTCTCAGTGTGCGTAGTCTGAGTTTGGTATGTTTGTGTGTGTGTACAAGTGCATGTGCACATGTGGGTCTGTGGTGTGCATATGTCTCTCTGTGTATATCTGTGTGTGCGCACGAGTGTGTGGTGTGTGTGCATGTGTGTATGTGTGTGCAATCTGAGTGTGTATCTTTATGTGCATGTGTGTGGTGAGTGTGTGTGTATACATGTGTGTGTGGTGTGCATGCATGTGTGTGCGTGTGCGTGCGTGTGTGTGTGTGTGTGTGTGTGTGTGTGTGCGTGTGTGTGCGTGTGTGTGCCTGTAGAAGTCAGAGGACATCTTAGATATTATTCCTTAGGTGCTGCCTACCTTTCTGTTTGAGATGGGGTCTCTCATTAGCTGGAGCTTCACCAGGTAGGCTTGACTCATGTCCAGAGACTTCCCAGGGATCCTTCTGTGTCTGCCTCCCATTTCTCCACTGCTGGGATTTCAAGCCTGTCCTACCTCATCTGGATTTCTACGTTTGTGCTGGGATCCAAAGTCAGGTCCTTGTGCACTTGAGGCAATCGCTTTACCAACTAAGCATCTCTCTGGCCCTTACGGCCTCTGTGGTTTCCCTCAGGATGATTTCTAGTTTGCACTGCAGACATCACACCTATTTTAGAAGTTGCATCTTAAAGCATTTCTTAAATGCCATGGCAAAGGACATTGTTTTTGAGTTTCAGTTCCAAGTTCTGTTGCTCACTTTTATACAGAAACACAATTAACTTTTGTAAACTGAGCACCTGTGACCCTGTTAAGTGTTCTTGTCTGCCCACAGCACCTGTGGCCATATGGCCATCTCATCCCCACACTGGGGACTTGTTTCTTCTCTGTTTTCCACTTGGTTCAGTCTGGCGAGAGCTTGATCAGATATATCGTTTTACTTAAAGACCAAGTTTTGGTTTTATTGACCATTCTCCACTTCCCGCCCCCAACATCAACCCTCACTATCCGTTTTCAGCTCACCTCGGGCTTGATTTCCTCTTCTGTGGTGAGTTCACTGCGATGGGCCCAGAGACCTGTGTGGAAGCTGGCTAGTTATTACAGATGACCAGAGTCCCTTTTGAATTTCTTTCCAGGGACCCTTGAGCGATGGAATTCGCCATCCAGCTGCTGTAGTCAAGTGACATTCACTTCCTGTGTCTGAAGGATGGACCCCATTCCTTTGAATCCTACAGTGGCCCCGTGGTCTCTAGTCATTCCTGACACACGTGCAGTGACTTAGTTTTTTTGTGGACCACTTGATACCCCCAAACTCTTGCATATGCTGTTTGTCTCAGTTCCCTAAAACTCTGAGCCGAGCCTTCTCAGTTCAAGAAGGCCACTGTGCTGTGCCTGGGCCATGGCCTGGAGACTCGATGTAGTCAGATGGGGGCAACTCAGGGTGCATTCCCCGTGTCTCAGAGCTCTTTGGTCAGCACTATCTCATTCCAGTCTTCAGCATCATTTTGGGCAGTGCTGGTGTCTTAGTCAGGGTTTCTATTCCTGCACAAACACCATGATCAAGAAGCAAGTTGGGGAGGAAAGGGTTTATTCGGCTTACACTTCCACATTGCTGTTCATCACCAAAGGAAGTCAGGACTGGAACTCACACAGGGCAGGAGCCTGGAGGCAGGAGCTGATGCAGAGGCCATGTAGGAATGCTGCTTACTGGCTTGCTTGCTTGCTCCTCCTGGCTTGCTCAGCTTGCTTTCTTATAGAGCCCAGAACTACCAGCCCAGGGACGGCCCCACCCACAAGGGGCCCTCCCCCCTTGATCACTAATTTAGAAAATGCCTTACAGCTGGATCTCATGGAGGCATTTCTTCAAGGGAGGTTCCTTTCTGTGATAACTCCAGCTTGGGTCAAGTTGACACAAACCCAGCCAGTGCAGCTGGGGGCCCAGCCCAGGGACCAGGCAAATGCTGTGTCCTCGGTCTTCTTGCCACAGCTCTCCTCTCGGTCTCTTCATCTGTTGGTCCGACTTGCAGGCTCTCTTGAGTTCCTGCTGACTTGCTACACCAGTCTCAGGACGGGTCAGTCTCTACAACAGGGGGTCAGTTCCTCATGACACACTTTTCTACTCCTCTGGAGTATGTGTTTATGCATGCGCCCTGAGTGCTCCCTGCATCCTGAGTGCTCCCCCACCTCATCTCCTCCTTCCTCCTCCTGAGAAAGACAAGCCTAGTTTCTTTGCCACAGGTCCACATTGCACAAAGACACAGTTTCTTTCTCATTCACTGGATGGAAAGATTGGGCTAACACTTGGGAAGATGGGGCTAGCACAAACCAGGCCTCATATGTACATGGCTGACTTCTGGGAGATCTTCAGTGGAGTGGCCTGCAACCCTTGGGCCCTCTTATGGCACTTGCCACTCTTTGGTTCCAGGCCAGTCAAGGGAAGCCTGGTGGCGCTTCATTTGGTCATCCTTGTATTTGGCCAGGTGGACGTTCCAAGGCCCAGACACTGGGTATACAAAAGTGACCGCATGGTCAGTGGGTATTCGTCTTCCCACGTTCTCACTGAAGTGATGGCTGCCAACCCTAATCCATGCCTTTCAAGTCACATAAACCACGCTTGATGACACAGTTGCATTTGCTGGCTGACACATACAGCTGATCCGTCTGCTCCAAGTCAGGCTCCCTGGACACCACCGTGGTCCTGAACAAATCCAGACAGCATGTCTGCCCTGGATGTTGCATGGACAAATGTCATTTCTGCTCCTGAGAGGGTTTCTGTGCTGCACTTAAGGCCGTTTATGGGTTGGTGGTGACATTTCCATTTTAATTTGCTAATTATTATTGGTGAAATTGAGTGGCGACTCTAGATTTATTGGCATTTCACAGTCTGTTGTGCCCTGTGTACAGCTGTGAATCTTAACAGCCAAGAGGGCAACCTGCCCTGCATGGTGGATATTAACCTGCTCAGCTCCAGGGGATCGCCGGCTGCCACACATGGCTGAGCTCCCGAAGCTGAGGCTGCATGAAGAGAAGGAGACTCTCTGCCAATCAAGCCTGCCACCATCTTCACTGAGACAGATTTCTTTCTGGAAGATCAGGCAGGTGTGGGTGGAACTTGGGTGCAAGGATGTTAGGGACAGTACAGGTGGGGCCTGGTTCTCCCACAGTGCTACAAATAAGGAAAAAGAGTATTCTCAGAGGCTCTGTTGTTACCAGTGTTGTAATAGATCAGTGCTTCTTGGCGATGTTATGCACACACACACATACATGCACACACACGTACATGCACACACACGTACACGCACACACACGTACACGCACACACACGTACACGCACACACACATACATGCACACACATACATGTACACACACGTACATGCACACACACGTACATGCACACACACGTACATGCACACACACGTACACGCACACACACGTACGTGCACATACATGTACATGCACACACACATACATGCACACACATACATGCACACACACATACATGCACACACATGTACATGCACACACACATACACGTACTCACACATACATGCACACACATGCACATACATATATACACGTGCATTCATACACACATATATTCACATATATACAAACATACACACATAAACTTATATATACATATGCACATGTGCATGCAAAAATTCACCCATGCATGTACACACAAACACACAAGTATACAAATACACATATGCACACATACATATGCATACACATGTAGACACACATGTACACATGTAGACACATGTACACACATATACATATATGCACATATACACATATGCATATATGCACACCCATATTCACATATACACATACAACCATGCACACACATGTACACTTTCATGCACACACATACATATTTGTACATGTACACATGCATACACGAACACACACATGCACACACAGACACGCAGACACACATACACACACACACTTTTACATCGATGGAACCATGCATTTTAATGTTTCTGCACTGTCCCCTTCACATGTTGATAAATGATCTTGTTCTGTGCCCTGTCGGATAAGCACAACCCCCTCTTCCTCGATCATGTCACAACTTCCTCAAAGACTGGCAATGCTGGCTTCCTAGCTCTCAAGCTCAGTTACACGAGTCTGGGCAAATGGGCAATGTACGTGCTCTGATAATGAACAAATTGGGCTCCTGTGTCCCCAGCTATTTATAAACCTAGAAATCAATGGCAAAATACAGAAAAGGTCTTTGATAAATTATAGCAATTGAAGAAACATGGCAGTTATTAAACATGATGCTTAGGAATCCGTAATAACACGGAGGCATGCAGACCATAATATTAAATGGAAAGTCATGTGACAAAATGGGTACCCATGATGCTCAGGGGCTGGGCATGTGATTCTTTCCTTACTTATTAACATATGACCTCGATCTGAGAGCAAGCATAAACAGGGCAAGTGTGTACGGAGACTCAGACCCGGGAAGAGCAAAGCAAAGCACACTACTTGACTCTTCCTCACGGACGGCCTCACCGAGGGGGCCACGCTGGCCTTTTGGGTGACACTTCATTGTTCATAGCCATGAGGAAGTCGTGAAGAGATCTGGGGTCTTGCATCTACCTCAGGGACTGTGAGGGTCAAAGGTTGTGAGGCCCCTGTCTGCGATAACAACAGCATACACAGGACTCTGCTCTGGGTCTCTGCAGTGAGAGGGTTTATGTCCCTTGGAGCCTGCACCTCCTCCTGGCCTTGTCCCGTGTTCCCTACGGATGCTTCTCCAGAGGAAAGTGGCTAACTCTGATCATGGACTTTTTCTTCTTCTTCTTCTTCTTTTGTGTGTGTGTTGTACATGTGTGTGTATGTGTGTACATTGTTTGCATATGTGTGGGTGTACATGCATGTGATTTTGTTGTGTGTGTACGTGTGTATGTCTGCGTGTGGAGGCCTGAGGTTGATGGTGAGAAGTGCCCTCCAGTCACTCTTCCACCTCATTCCCTGAGGCAGGGTCTCTCCGTCAAACCCAAAGCTAACTGATAAGGCTAGTCTCGTTAGCCAACCTGCTCCGAAAATCCCTTGTCTCCGTCTTTGCAGGCTGGACATATAGATGGGTGGTGTGGTGGTTTGCATATGCTTAGCGTATAGGGAGTGGTACTGCTAAGAGGTGTGGTCTTGAAGCTCACCCCCACAGTGACACACTACCTTCAACAAGACCACATCTCCTAACAGTACCACTCTCTGTGGGCCAAGCATATTCAAACCCCCACAGGCGGTCATACACACATGGTATTCTGTAAGCTCTGGGATGTCGGATAACATCTAAGTCTCAACATTGTTTTACCCAAGACAGAGCCAGAGAACAGAGCGCAGCTACCTATCCAAGGTCCTGCAGGGCGGGGCTAGCGTAATACGGGGCGTGGTGAAGCCAGCATAACGTGAGGTGGGTGGGGCATTGGGGGTGGGTTCATCAGGGCGGGGCCACCGTGGCGTGCAGTGGGTGGGGCCAGCGTGATGTGGGGTAGGGCCAACGGGACTCATAATTTATCCAGAGTTCCTTTGCGAGGCCCTAACAGTTACCTGCAAAGTTCTCCAGGGCACCCCACATAGGATTTCAGTCTTGGACACCGAGAAGACTTTATGGAGACTATAAAGTGAAGCTTTCTAATGCTGTGATGAACCAAAAGCAAACTGGGGAGGGAAGGGATTCTTTAAGTTTACAGTTTGATGTCCCAGTCCCTCATCTCATCAAGGGAAGCCAGGCGGGAGCTGCCGCAGAGGCTGTGGAGGAGTGCAGCTTCAGGCTTGCTCTTCATGGCTCTCTCAGCCTGCTTTCTTACACCACCAGGACCACTCAGCCAGGGTTGGCACCACTCATCGGTCATCAATTGATCGTGGCTTGCTCACAGGGCAATTTGGTGGGGGCGTTTTCTCAATGGAAAGTCTCTCTTCCAAAATGACTCTAGCCTGGGTCAAGCTGACATAAAACTTGCCAGCACACACAGCCTTGGAACATACTGCTTCCTGTCTTTGACGTGAGGCTAGCAGACAGGAGCAACGGAACTGAAACTCTCAGAGCTGGTGCTGACGCCAAGGGGAGGGGCGTCCCACACTGCCCACCTGCTGTTGCTGTCTTCACCTGATTGTTCCCACTGGGGTTGCTATGCTCACCTGACTGTCCCCACTGGGGGTACTTGAGCACCTGCAGCTGGCTATTCTTTGTGCCAGCAGAAAGGATAGCAGGTATTTGGAGTCCAGCAGCCCGTCCCTGTGCAGCCCAAGCCTCTCATTGACTTCCGTGCTGGGCGATAACTTCTCCCTGGCACTCAGGCGGCTGGCACGGCAGAGTCTTGTGGGCACTGGCTGTGGGAATGGGGACAGCTCCCTGGCTTGAGACACAGCATTTCTGCAGCCCGTTGATGGATTGCGAGCTAATGGTATTGAAATGTGTACGCAGAGGAGGCCCAGGCAGAGGAAAAGAGTGATTTCAGACCAGAGCATAGAAATTGTTTTGTGGGAGCCTGGGTGCTGCTGAAGAAGTCCCATCTGTCAGCAGGACAATCTCTCAGTTCCACCCTCATTGATCCAGAAGCCACCGGCTCCCCACACCCGCTCAGCCACTGCCCAGGTGCATGCTCACTGTGCCTCAGCCTCAGTGCGGCCATAGGAAACCTTTGAACCCCACGTCACCATGTCTACTCTGCTTGTCTCCACACCACCCGGTGTCTCTGCCCAAGAGGACCGAATGACGTCCCTCCAAAACCCACATCCACCTGTCGGAATCTGACATCCCTTGGAAATGAGGTCTTTATGGGTGTGGTCTCAAACCTGTGCTCTGTATCCTTGAAGGAGAAAACAGGACTCACAGATTCAAATGAGGCAGGCAGATTTTAGGGTTACTCAACCACAGGTTTTTGGGCCTCTGGAACTGAAGAGGTGGCAAGGGGTTCCCCAGAGCCTGAGGAGGGGAATGACCCTGCCTAGACTTTGATTCAGGACCTCTGGCACCACAGGAGAGGTGGCCATGGTGTGTGTGCAGCCATACTGTGTGTGCAGACTTGGCCCCAAGCCCTTCCAACTATGTTCCCTGTCCTGCCTACCTTTATGCCAACCTGATACAAGCTCGAGTTATCTGATAGAGGAAACCACAACTGAGAAAATGCCTCCATCAGATTGGCCTGTAGTCAAGTCTGTGGGGCATCTTCTTGATTGATGGCTGACGTGGGAGGGCCTATGGGAGGGCCTGCCCCATTTTGCATGGTCCTAATGCAGGCTGAGAAAGTCTTAGGATACAAGCCAGTAAGCAACACTTCTCCATGGCCTCTGCTTCAGTTCCTGGCTCCAGGTGCCTGCCTTGACTTCCCCTCCATGACAGACTGTGACCTGAGATTTGTTAATTGGAATAAAATCTCTTTCCTTCCCAAGTTACTGGTGGTCATGGTGTTAATCCCAGAAATAGAAAAGGAACCCGGATACCCCTGGTTCCTGGTTCTGAATCACTTCTTACCACTGTGGGGTAGGGCTGCCCACTGGCTCCTTGTTGCTATTCCTGCCTGGTGCAGAGGAGGGCTTTCTAGAAGCTATTGGAGGAATGTTCTGGATTGGCTGCCTTGCACACTCTTGAGCTCAAGGGGATGTTGAGCCTCATAAGATCCGTGCCCGTCTCTGCTCAGAGGCGTGAGAGGCAGGCTACCATGCAGCCATGTTGTGAGCAGCAATGTTGCGTGTGTGGTGTATGTTACAGTTTGTGTGCACATGAGATAACTCACACCACGCACATGTAGTGTGAACCCTCATCTAATGTGCAAATGAAAAAGCCAGATGTCTTCACACAGAGGGACCGAGTATGGCTGACTGTCTGCCGGTGCTCATCCTGTGACCACTGGGCCACAATCTGTCCATTGTAACACCTCCCTGAGCCTAACCATGTCCCTCCAACACAGTCTCAGTCTTTCCACTTACATGGCACCGGGGTCACGGTCCCTGTGGGGGTTTCCGATTGTATAAGTAGCTGTTTTCCAAAATGAGTGTATTGATAGCTCTGTTGTGACCTTCTCCCTCCCCACCAGCACAGCAGTGAGGACAGCAGGATCCAGAGCCAGCATCTGTTGGGCTGGTTGCCTCAGAACGAGGTGACGGGGTGGCTCTGTACATTCTGCATTAAACAGACTTCAGAAGGAAAGGCCACAGGAAAGATCCAGATTAGCAGCTTGCTGGGGACCCATGCTCTTGAGCAGAGAGGGGAGAGCCGCAGTGGCCCCGCTTCTAGGATTCACACATGGGTGATGAGTAGGTGTGTGAATCTCTTCAGGCTCCTGCTTCGGTCTGTATTGGTCATTTCACTATCTGCTAGTGTTGTGCACCCTCAGGAAGCTGGATGTAGAGAGCTGCCCCAGGGAATGTGGTCAGGGGTGACATTTCTGCGGCAGCCCCTACAAAGGCGGGGTCTGGTGATGGGTTCACAGCTTTCTCTCCTCTGGTGACCCGTGTCAAGTCATTGAGACACAGTCCCTGGGTACTTGTTAGGCATTTTGACAGTTGCCAGGTACAAACCCAAGGCACATAGGTGTTCTCTCACTGAGTCTGGCCACCGACCTTCACACTTAGATGTGAGAAGTCACAGGGAACAAAGTTAAGTTCTTTCACGCAGGTCTGGGTTATAATTTGGATCTGGTGTTGGGGTCATGGGTCTGTGAGCTTGACCATGGCACCATGGTATTCCTCGTGTACGATTCTTCATTAGGCTTCCTTGGAGGGGCAGCCAACCCTCCAGCTTCCGGGAATGCTTGCCGGGCCTTCAACGTTCCAGAGGATACTTCTGTGAGCTGTGAGCAGATCTCCTTGTTGGGTACTCAGAGTGATCTGTCGAAGTGGCCACTGATCAGAAACTCTGAGAAGTCAGGGCCTTTTCCCTCCGTGCGAGCTTGTCACTCCCTGCTTCAAGGATCCATCACAGATACTTAGTGACATCAGCTTCTCTTATTGTTCCAAACCCACTTGAAAGTGACTTGGGGCTGATCTTTCACAGGTGCTTGCTGGCCTGACCTGGCCTGAGAGATCAGTTTGTGAAGCCACCGTGTTTCTGGCTGAGTGCCCACGCCTTTCCTTATCCCCGGATGACGGTGAGCTTGCTCTCTCCCTGCGTGGCCTAGTCCAGCTGGCCTGGAGCATTATCTGCCCTCATTTCTCTCACCCCGATTTGCTGGTGGCTTGATGGCAGACACTATTCCAGATCTGCACCTTTGATGTAACGAGGGCATCAGAGACGGGAGACAGAGGTGGAAATCACTGTTTAATGCATAAAACATAAATACGCACGCCTTTAATCCCAGCACTTGGGAGGCAGAGCCAGGTGGATTTCTGAGTTCGAGGCCAACCTGGTCTACAGAGTGAGTTCCAGGACAGCCAGGGCTACACAGAGAAACCCTATCTCGAAAAACCAAAAAAAAAAAAAAAAAAAAACCAAAACATAAATACAGGGAAAGTGCACAAATGAGCCATAACTTTCCCTCCTTTCATGGTCAATAAAAATATCCCCGCAATCTTTCCTCATTAATTTGGGCCACGATGAAGCCACGGGGCTGGTGATTTTCCAAAATGCTTTCTGCAGAATAATGAGGCTGTTTGTTAACATGGAACGGGCAGAAGGGAGCAGTGGCTGCAGCGGTTTCCATGACAACTCCAAGAGCTGAGAGGCTCAGCCAGCAACATCCAGTCCCCCACCCACACCCCCCAAATGCCAGGGCATCGGGGTCCCGGGATGCAGGGATGAGGCCATTTGATGCTGTGTCAGCACGGGTGTCTTCAGGTGGCATGGAGAGGAGCCGAGGGCTTGAGAGAAGCGATCTTGGATAGGAAGGGGCTTGTGGAGGTTTAGAACTTGTGGCTGTTGTGTGGAGCCCGGCTTCACACCATGAGGATGCTGGATGGGGTTTTAATCAAGACAGACAGTTATAAGTGCTGGTAAGGGTGTAGAAACTGGAACTCATGGGACCTGCTGGGGGAATGTCCCACTGTGAGGCTACTGCAGAAATCACCATGTCAGTTCCTCAGAGGCTAAGGGCAGAGTCACCACAAAGCCTGGCAGTCTGAGCCTACGCACCGACCCCATAGATCCAAGGACATAGGGTTCCCCAAATCCTCATATGCACTGTCTGTGGCAGGATTGCTCCTAGTAGCCCCATCATGGAAATAACCCAAATGTCCCTCACCAGGATTGGTCACAGCGATGTGGCCAGCCAAACTCTGAAGTGTGATCGTACAGAGAGGGGTAGAGTACTGATATATACTGTGAGGTGGCACCGACCTAGTCTGACTTCATGTTTTCTGTGACAAAATGCCTGACAGAAATGTTTAAGGAGCAAAAGGGTTTATTTCGGATCATGGTTTCAGAGACTTCTATTTCCCATGATGGGGCAGGGAATGGTGGAGAAGAGCAGCTAGCCTCATGATAGCCAGGAAGGGAGGGAGAGAGGCAGGGAGGGAGAGAGGGAGGGAGGGAGAGAGGGAGGGAGGGAGGGAGGGAGAGAGAGGGAGACAGGGAGGGAGGGGGGAGAGGAGAGGGAGGAAGAGGGACGGAAAAAGAGAGAGGGGGATATCAGGGCTTCACTTTGCAGCCCAGGCTGGTCTATAATAGCCTGGATATCTTAGTTCACTTATCTAGCTCAGGCTAGGCTCAGACACACATGGCACCTACACCTTCCGCAGCCTGCGATCACAGGTATGAACTACACATGTGACCTTATTTCTGTAGAGTTTTCGAGATGCTGTGTTTCTATCTAGTCTAGGCTGCATTTGAAAACACTATGTAGTCAGGGATGGTCTAGAACTCAAGACTGTCCTGCCTCAGCCCTCTGTGTGTTGGATTACAGCTCACTCATAGTTCCTGGAGCCCGGAAAAACCCGATCCCAGCTCAGCTCCCCCATGTGCTGAGAGGCTCGCCTCCTGGGACTGAAGCATTAGGGGAAGGGAAACGTTTCGTTATCTTTACTTTTTAGTTTCGGAATAGCCGCTGGTCAGTTCCTCCCTGGAAGCCCTTTCTGCCAATATTCAGATTTTTTTTCTTTATCCGCAATGGAGTTATCTTTCCCAAATGAAATAGTTCAAGGCTACCAGCCCTCTGTGTCTTTACAGGAAAGAGCAGTTCTGAGCAGGATGTAAGCAAGAGCTGTGAGCTTACACTTCAGACACAGAACAGAAACACCGAGAAAATATGAAAAATATGAAAATGGGAACGCGCCCACTTCGTCTTGGTGGGAGAGTTTAGACAATTTCTCCACAGCAGATATCGCAAGCAGACAAACTATCCAGATGGAACATAGAGGCTCTGAACGCTACCGTAAATCAACCGGGCTTAATTGACAGATGTAAACAGCAGCCAGCTCTGCCTTCCTTAACTGCAGCAATGGCTCTGGGACACTTACCAACAGTGACAAGACAGTCGTTCACGAAGCACGTCTGAACATTTTCAAAATAATGCAGAATGCGTTCATTGACCCACAGCACAATTACACCAGAAACCAGTAGCAAAAAGATAAGCAGAAAATCTCTGGCTGCTGGGTCTCAAGCCTCACACTGCTAACTAGCCTGTGGTTCACAGAGGGAACCTCAGTGGCAAGGCAGAGATTACAAAACATTCTTGACTAAAAGTCAACCAAGATGCATCGAATTGGATCCGTAGGTGATGGCTGATACCGCGTTTCGAGAAAAACATGTGGCCTCATCTACGTTTATAGCAGTGTAGAGATGTAATATGTAAAGAAAGTGAAAATACTTTAAAGCTTTTATTTCAAGAAGAAAGAAAGAAAAAAGGAAGAAAGGAAGAAAGAAAGAGAGAGAGAGAAGGAAAGAAATGAATTAATTACAGGCTGATGAGATGGCTCATGGGTAAAAAGTGCTTGTGGCTAAGCCTAGTGATCTGAGTTCAATCCCAGGTGGGAGGACAGTACAAGCTGCACTCTGACTTTCACACACTCACTATGGTCTGTATTTGTGTGTGTGTGCATGCGTGTGTGACCATGTGTGCATGCACGTGTGTGCGCACACACGTGTGTGTGCATGTGTGCTCTCATGCATGTGTATGATGTGTGTGCATGTGTGTTTGCATGTGTGTGCCCATGTCTGCATGTGTGCGTGTGTGAATATCTACATCTGACTTACACACAGGCACCATGGTCTGCACTTGTGTGTGTGCATGGGTGCATGCACATCTACACATTCATATAGAAAATTGAGCCAACTCCAAACAAAATGGAATGAAAGAAATGATGAGAATAAAACCAAAAAAAAAATAAATATTATAGAAAGTAAATATGAAATTACAAAATAAGGGAGAAAAAAAAAAGTTGTGTCTGAGGTCATGAAATCGGCAGGTCCCTGACAGAACCAATGAAGGACAAAGAGTACGCAAAGAGAATGCTATCAGGAATGACGAAGAAATATCAGCCGTGCAGAGGCCACTAATCTGGGTAGATGGTAAGATATCACAGAGTCAGCAAAGAATCATCCCACCAGGCTGGCGTGGAAGCATATCTGGGGCGGGGGATTGCCTCAACTGTTATTTCATAGAGGAACACTAAGCCCATTGTGGGCAGCACCATTCCCTTGGCTTGGCCCCAAGTTACATAAGAGAGGAGAGAGAAAGCTAGCTGAGCAAAGCTGAGACATAAGCAATGGAGAATCCATGTTTGCTCTCTGTTTTTGACTATGGATGTGACGTGACTAGCTGCTTCACATTTCTGCCTTAGCTTCTCAAATGTGCCTTTCCCTCACTGCATTCCTTCTTGGCATTAAAAAAATATATATTTAAATCACAGTAACAGGAAGGCATCTGTAACAAGACCTGTGTATTTTTTATACTGACCACTGCATTTTATATATATCTAAAATTCTTCATAGAAAAGATATAATGAGTAAGAGAAGAGACTAAATCATTTTCCTGGTGTCCTAATTAATTGTAACGACAGAAACACATACATCCAACCAAAGACACTTTGTAACACACAGATCACTTTAAGATGAGACTATGAAAGATCTTCAGATAGTCACATTTCGAAGTTCTCTCTGTTGGGCTATGTCAGGAGGGTCTTGATTCCCCTGGGGATGGAGTTACCAACATAACGATCTTTTAAATGTTCACCTTGCAGCTTCATGAGTGGAACTGGGGTCATCAGACTTGGAGTCAAGGGCCTTCACCTGCTGAGCCATCTTGCCAGCCCACTTCAGGTTCTTATGAGCGTTGAAACCATCCCTAGCGCGGTAGCATTGTCTGCATCCCCACCACATACTCTGCCTCCCAGACTGTGCTTCCCACACCTCGTGCATCCTGGGCTGTGTTTCCTGCACCCACTGATGCATCTCTGTATGTCCATGTGAGCATTTCCTTCATCTCTCACCAAAGCCTCTGCTTAGGTGCCTCTGTGTTCCGTTTGCACCTGTTGCTGTCCCCACAGAACCTCACCTGTCCCAGCTTCCCGTGCAGGACCCTGTGTTGGGAGGAGTTTGATGTACCTGAGGCTGATCCCGGCCATGCAGGAGTGGAGCCCGGCTTTCGGGTGCTGTTGTGGTGTGCCTGGGGCCCTCTGGATCTGTAGCACAGGCAGTCACTCACACACCCACAGGGAGGCTAGAAGAGACTGTTTCCATTTCTTCTGGAGAATGAGGTGGCCTGCCAGTCGAGAAGCAGACTGCTGGCCTGTTGCATGCAAAACTTTCCACTTAACACCTTGTAGATGTGTTATTTTCATTGCTCAAGAAATGGTTTAAATACGATTACAGTGAAGTTTGTAAGATGATTCTGGGCATCCTCCCATGAGTTCGGAAGGGTTTTGAGCTTCATGGTTTGAAAGCTTACTGCTGAAATTCCTCTTAGGACCCTTACGTTTTGCTGCCTGAAATTCTGGTTAGGCAACAGGAATCATTCAAGAGGTAAGAAGAAAGCCCTGTTCTTAAACTTTACCTGGCAAAATCCAGGGCTATGTATCTGGTGCTTGGGGATGAACAAACAAATACATGTCTGTTCCTTAAGGAGAAGTAATTGTTATTCTTCCATATCTGTGGGATTCTGTGTAAGACCTCAGAGCTAGTGGACAGAATGATGAGTGGGTGGGTGGGTGGGTGGATGGTTGGGTGGATGGGTGGATGGATGGATGGATGGGTGGGTGGATGGATGGGTGTGTGGGTAGATGGATGGATAGGTGGGTAGATGGATGGATGGGTGGGTAGATGGATGGGTAGATGGATGGATGGATGGGTGGATGGGTAGATGGATGAGTGGGTGGATGGATGGATGGGTGGATGGGTGGATGGATGGATGGGTGGGTAGATGGATGGGTAGATGGATGGATGGGTGGATGGGTAGATGGATGAGTGGGTGGATGAATGGATGGGTGGGTGGGTGGATGGATGGATGGATGGGTGGGTGGATGAATGGATGGGTGGGTAGCTAGGTGGTTAGATAGATAGATAGATAGATAGATGATTAGGTAGGTAGATGGATGGGTAAATAGATGGTTGGGTAGATCAATGGTTAGTTGGGTAGATGGATGTATAGGTAGGTGGGTGGTTGGGTAGGTGTATGGACAGACGTGTGATTGGGTAGATGGGTGGATGGATTGCTAGGTAGGTGGACGCATGGATTGATGGATGTATTGTAGAAGGATGGATATGGACATGAATGTATATGTGGGATGGTTGGGTGGATGGATGGATAAATGGATTAGATGGATAGACATATAGAGAGATGCATACCTGGCTTGGAGAATGGTGGGTAAGAGATGCCTAAGAGATGGGTAGGCAGATGGATGGGTGGATAAGAAAGGGATAGAAAGGGCTTTGTCTCCCATCACAGCAAAGAGAAAGAAGCTAGCTCCAATCTCACGTCGCCTGGCCCTTGACTTTAGAAGACGATCTAGGGTGTTCTGTATCTAGCATCCCAAACATACCCGTCCCTCCCACAGGCCTGCCCGAATTCCTTGCCTGCCCCCTTACCTGCCAGGGCACCAGTGCCACTCATGCCTGTGTCTTAGAACTGAAGACTGAACTTAGAAGAAGCCATTGCTGACACCGTTGCAAAATGGGGCCTACATAATTTACTTTTCTATTGATGCAACATAAGGCCATGACCAAGGCGACTCACAAAAGCAAAAGGTTATTTGGATTTATGGCTCTAAGTGGGTAAGAGTTGGTGGTAGCAGAACAGGGCGTGGAGGTTGGAACTGGATGCTAAGAACTTACATCTTGGACCAGAAGCAGCAAACAGAGAGTGAACCGGCAGGAGTCTAAACTCTCAAAGTACTTACCATTAGTGACACGCCTCCTCAAGACCACACCCCTCAAGCCACACCCCAAGCCACACCCCTCAAGGCCACACTCCCCTCAAGGCCACACCCCCTCAAGGCCACACCTCCTAAGCCTGTCCAACAGAGCCACCAACAGAGGACCAAGTGTTCGAGTACCCCAGATTGAGGGGAATATTTGATTCCAGCCGCCTCAGGGCCCGGGACCTCATCATCTGACAAACCAACCGGAAGGTTGGAAACCGTGGAGTAGACTGCCGCCCCGCCCCTTCTGCCCACAAAGCCCGAATCCGAGTAAATCCAGCTCCAGCAGACCCTTCCCTCTGACTGACTCAACCAAAACAATCAGACTTGTCAGGACCCATCAAGCAAGGCAGGCTGCAGGCAGTGAATTGAATTTGCAAGCAAGATAATCAGTTATTGACTGAAGAGGTGAGCTGCAGCTCCAGCCTACTCCTGAGGAAATGAACTTCTTCAAGTCCTGGTGTATTTACTGGCCAGAGTGAAGGGTGCTCGCTGGAAGTCGCTGCCGGTGGGAGAGTGGAAGGATGGATGGGAACTGCCCCTCCCCTATGTTCCCCTCTCCTCCCCTCTTCCTCTCACCTTCCCTCCTCCCCTCCCCTCCCCTCCTCCCCCTCCCCTCCCCCTTC
>CM052702.1:136659612-136679385 GCA_028551405.1 Uromys caudimaculatus
CCTCTCCCCTCCCCTCCCTTCTACTCCCCTCCTTTCTTCTCTCCCTTCCCCTCCTCTTCCTTCCTCCCCTCCCCTCCTCTGCCTTCCCCTCTTATGCCCTCCCCCCTCCTCTCCCTTTCCTTCCCCTCCCCTCCCACCTGCCACATCTGTCATGATGTAGAGAAATTGTGGCCTGAAAATCATGTGGTTTGGTAAAATGCACACAGGTCTATCTCATACCTAGTGGGAGGGACGATGAGGATGGAGGCCCAGACTCTTGAGTTTGATTTTCCTGGCTCTCCTAGATGCTTCTGGATTCAAGCAAGAATGGAAGGAACATAGCCAGTGCCCCAGTCCGCTGTCTCTAATTCCAGGCTCACACAGAGGATGCCCGCTTTGACTTCCTCCACTAAAGCTCCTGGCTGTGGGATGTCTTCAACTGTAGGGGGCACTATAGGCCTAGCGACAGTACAGGGACAGCCCGTGAAGTACTGCCATGCTCAGCATTCATCATAATTACAAAATGTGTCCCAATTCTAGACAAGATAAAACGAGAACTGAGAACACGTGTCTCCACATCAAGGAAACATGGAGCTGTTATTTTCATTATTCTCATTAATTTGTTTATATCTCACTCTGTACCCAAAGGGTTTGCCTTGGGGAGTTGAGGCAGCTAGGCCTGACTCTCTCGTTTGTATCTTGGCTTGGAGGCTACAGCTGACGAGGCAGCTGTGACCGGCCTTAGACAGGCCAGCTCAGAAGGCCCTCTATGACATCCCACAAGACAGAGAAGTCTACAAGGTCAGGAGGCATTACATACTCGTGAAAACCTAGCACTCCCATGACAATACCCAGGGCAAGGGTCATCCCAGCTCTGAATACTGAAGCCTCTCCAGGGTCTATCTGAGTCCATCCTCTTAGGACAAACTAAGTGGCCAAGTGCCATCTGGACCAGCTCTCTGTGGTACCACACAGGTCTGATCCTGAATTCTAGGGAGTCTCAGGATTCTAAGGTTGAACCTGGCCTCTGGGCTCTTAGGGAGTGTATCTGTCAGGGTCAGAGGACGGAGTGTTTCCTTTAGTAACAGGATCTTGTGGTTTATCTGTGGACTCTGCCTTTCCTCTTGCCTGCAGCTGCTGAAGTGACATCAGGTTTACAGAAGAAAGGAAAGAGGAGCACACATGTTCACGACCTGTACTTGTCTTTTGTCTGTTTACTTTTACTTCATGCATGTCAGTGCACCAATTGCCTGGTTTCTTCAGACACCAGAAGAGGGCGCCCGATGTACTGAGTCTGGAATCATGGACAGTTGTGAGCCACCACATGGGTAATGGGAATCAAATGTGTGACCACTGAGAGCAGCCAGTGCTCTTAAGTATGGAGCCATCTTTCTGGCTCTGTGTGCCTGTCTTTTCTTGGGCTCTGTTCCCCCGATGGCCTGATAGGAACCACTTGCAGGTACCTCCAAATTCCAGGGTCTCCTCTTTTTTTCCTGAGCTGCCCACCAGAGCCACATGGGCAGAGTAATACTTGCAGGGAACCGCCCCATCTGCACCTGGTGGAATTTGAAAGGGTATCTACCTGGCTTGGTCTCTTCCATCTAGGGTCCCATGTCAACCTCTTTCTGCAGAGAGGGCTCTGGGCCCTGGGGGAAGTTGGAACTGCAGGCTGTAAGTGTGACCTTCCTCCTGTTCCTAGACGGTCCTCCAAGATGACGCCATGATTTTGCTGTTGGATCTCGTGCCAGCCAGGGCATAATGCTATTTGTGTTTGTTCCAGAGGGAGCTTTGTCTATCTGCAAACATGAGCTAATCTTTGGCTTTTTTTTTTTTTTTTTCTGAAAAAGATGCCAGTGAGTTAGACAAAGGCTGGAGCCCCAGTCAGAAGCCTCTGAGAGAAGAATTGAAGCACAGAATCAAAGGCTCATGGGGGGAGCTGAATCAATAGACAAGGCTAATCCCATGTCTCCTGTTGTTTCTCCTCATATTAGAGCTCGGTCTCTGGCCCTGGAATGCCCAGGGCACGGGGATTTCTCTCTCATTAACTCTGCTTGTTTGGGTGTTAACTGGGGGAAGGAAGGCACTAGGGATCTTGGTTCATAGAGTTGCCATGGCCCTTCCTTGCACTTGACAAGTGGAATCTGAGAGACGCCTGGTGCACCTTCTGACATGGATCCTGGTTCTCCAAGGACAATATGGAGACCCTGACTCTTCCAGCCAGGTCTTGTGTAGCTGGGAAGCTTTTCCTGGCTCCCTAGAGCAGCCAAGGGCAGACACTCCTAGGCAGCCCAGGACCATTACTCTCTGGAACCCGGGTGATAAGGCTCTGCAGTCTTCAGGTTGTGGTCACTACCTTAGCCTCACTGAGGACAACACACCTGATTACTTCAGTGAGGAAGGACTTAACTTGCTCTGGCCTGTGTTTTGAGAAGTGTTTCTCCATCACAGAGGAGATTGAATACGCAGAGCAAGTTTACATCATGGTGGCCAGGAAGCAGAGAAGGGGTCACCCCGGAAGATGTAATCCTCAAGGGCACACCCCATCTTGATCCTATCCAACCTTTTATCGCTTCTTAATAAAGCCACCTTCTCTTTGATGCATCAAGAGGTGAATCTTTTGCTTAAGTCAGAATTCTCTTAATTATCCATGGAAATCCCCTCAGAGACACACCCAGAAGTGCTAACCTCCGGGGCAACTCTAAATCCAGGAGGATTCACCTTGATCCAAGCAAGATTAATGAATCAAGATTAATCATCACACCTGTTTATTTGAGCTTTCTTTTCCATTCTCCTGAGAGACAGTGAAGGTGAGACAGGACTGGTCCTGTAGGGTGGAAGGGAAGGAAAATTGTTGGAGTCCCCTTGCCTGGGTACACAGTCTGAAAAGAGAAATCTTGGCCCTGGGATGGTTGATTTTCACTTCCTATAATGTGTATTTAGAAGTCTGAACCCCCTGGACCCTGTATTTGGAGTTGGGTTCTTTGAGGAGGTCAAGGTTGATAGGGTCATAGGTCAAGCTTAGTCAGGTCATAGGTGTGGTAGATCCTTGGCCCGATCTGGTTAGTGTCCTTACAGAAAGGAGAAGAAGAGACAGTGGATACTCTCCTGCAAGGATGACCACATGGGACACACTGTGAAGGGGGCCACCTGACAGCTAAGGAGAGAGGCCTCAGAAGAAGACAGCAGGTGACACTGTCACCCTGGTCATGGATTTCCTTACAGGCTCAGAATTATGAGAACGTAGGTTTTTGCTGTGGAAGGCACCAGGTCTCTGGTTCTTTGCCAGTCTCAGCTCACTTAGGTTGGCACCTTGAGCCCATTTTGTGTGGTGCCTTGGTTCCCCTTCACCGGGACCTTTCTGAGACTGTCGCTGGCTGTCTCTTCTTTGTCTGCCCAGCAGCCTTCTCTCTGGAGTCTTCCCTGACTCTAGAAGATCTACATCCTGGGATCCTCAGACACCAGCCCTGCCAAAGCCTCTGTAGTTGGCTCAGCTCAAACCTGGAGTTCAGGGAGAGGGGGCACCTGGTGATTTGTCTCCACTAATGGAACTCGGCTACAGAGAGCTGGAGGCCAGCAGGATTGTCTTAGACAATTTCCTGGGATACAAATGCTAATATTTCAACCAGTGGGCCTCAAGGGAGGAATCAGTAATTCCTCTAAAGAGGATGGCCATTTCAAAGCGTCCCTGGGTACTGATTTTGGAGACCAGCTCCTGGGCTGGATGGGCTGCCGGCTCAGCCCACAGTGACCATTCTTATCTCTCCTTAACTAACAAGAACAGCTGAATGAGAAAGGAAGGAAGATGCCTCCGGGCGACTTGTAAGGGACAGGATAGGAGCTCTTGATGATGACGACATAGGTGCTGGCAGAGCTCTGAGGGGAAGGCTACATTTCCAATGCATGCATGTTGTTCCCCTCAAAGCTCCTTACTCAAATCTATCCCCGGTCTAAAAGCAATTCCTCTCGTGTGGCCTTTGTGCACCCGTGAGCTGAGGAGCTGAAGACTCTTGCAGCATCCTGGGCTACCCGCTTTAACATCTGTTGATTTGTGGAGCTGCGGTGAATTACAGGTCTGGAGGACACTCCCTGTGGCTGATGGCTGTGTTGGCAGCTGGACATATGGTTTCACGGTTTTGGTTTTCATGGTGTGGTGACAACGTGCCTTAAACCCAGTGGTTTAGGACATTCCCTGAGAAGTGAAATCTGACTCGAGAGTCTAAGGTTCCTTCTAGAAGTTCTAGGGGCAATCTGGCCCTCACTATTTGCAGCTTCTGGTGGCTCCCATGTCCTTGACTTGAGTACGTATCATTCTAACCTCCATCTCTGTTGTCATGGAGCATTGCCTCTGTCCCTGTGTCTGATAGCCCTCTGTCTTCATCATGTAAGGATGGTTGTGACTATACTTAGGGCCTGTATTAGTTACTTTTCTTGAGGCAGTGACAGAATACTGTATAAAAGCAACCTAAGGAAGGGAGGGGCTTTTTTAGGTCTCAGCCATCCTGGCGTGTGATGGAGAGTGGAGTGGTGAACGCTGGCTTAGAGCCTCGTCTGGAGCCACCCAGACAAGCCCGCTTCAAGGTGTGGCCCTGGGCAAGCCACAGAGCACTTCTCAGGCATTACGGAACACGATTCCCCACAAGCTGTTTGTTGTCAGGGCCAACGGCAAAGGTTACAGCACAGGTCTCATTCCAGATCTTCCCTGGGTGCTGATGGGGTGTTGTCCAGTTCACAGCCTCACCGTTGTATGAGTGTAGCTTACCAAGCAGGCTAGACCGGCATCCAGTGAGCCCCAGGCATCTACTTGTCTGCCTCCCACATACACTTCCACCCCCAACTTCTTCCAGATCCACCCCCACCTCTCATTTCCCCAACTTCAAGTCCTCTATTTTTCTCTATAACCCACTTGGACCAATTGGTGCTGCCCGTGTACTCAGAGAGCGTAGAGCCATCCACCGAAGCACCGTCAGTCTGCCAGACGCCATATCCTTGAAGAAACCTGGCTCTCCCTCCCTTAGAAGCCACCAACTGTCCGTAGCCCCTCAGTTGCAGGTAGCGCTTCAAGTGACCCTCCTTCCCCATGCTAGAATGTCAGCTGGTTTGATCTTGTGCAGGTCTTGAGCAAGCGACAGACACAGCTGCTCTGAGTTCAAGAGCGCATTGGTCTTGTTGTGTCCAGATGGCTTTGTTTGACTTTGGTTCTCTCTGGCTTTTACAAACTTCCTGTCCCCACTTTGTCAACATCCCCAAGCCCTTGGGTTGAGAAAGGGAACATGTGGCCTTTTACGTGGGTCCTGGGGGTTGAGGTCAGGTGCTCCTTCACGCAAGGCAGGTGCTTTGCACACTGAGCCTGTTCTGCAAGCCTTATGGTCATGTGCCTGCAAGCAGCAAGCACATCCTTTATCAAGCATGTCCACTGCCTCTGCTTCAGCCTGGCGGTTGCCATGCTGTCACCTTTGACTGTGGTGACAAATCCCCATGGCTACGCACACCAAACTGATGTCTTAGTGTTCCGAAGGCACAGGGCTAAGGAGGAGACAGGCTCGTGGCAAAGCCACTTTCTAATTAGCAGCTGCCTCAGTCAGGTGTCTGCTGCTCTGATGAAACACATGATCAAAAAGCAAGTTGAGGAGGAAAGGGCGGATTTCACTCACACATTAACACCCCAGTCCATCACCAACAGAAGTCAGGACAGGACCTCAATCAGGGCAGGGACCTGGAGGCAGGAGCTGATGCAGAGGCCATGGAGGGGTGCTGCTTACTGGCTTGCTCCTCATGGCTTGCTCAGCCTGCTTTCTTATAGAACCCAGGACAAGCAACCCAGGGATAGAGCCAACCATAATGGCTTATGTGTGCTCACGCAACCTGTCTCATGTGCTTATGTGACCTGTCGTGTGTCCTCATGCGACCTGTCTAAGGCCCATGTGGGCTCAAGCTTGTGTGGGCTCACGTGTAGCAAACGTCTCAGGAGCCAGTTTCTGGTTTCACTGCTCCATCCAAGAACTTGGTGCACAAATGAGTGCTCAGCCTGGAGCAGAGTGAGAGGCATCCAGGATGTGGTGAGGGACACCCAGAGTCACTCGCACAGTGACAGAGAGCGGCTGAAGGCTCTGTGCTCATTTCTGTCTCTGGCAATGCTTATGTTTCAGAAAAGCATTGAGGCTCTCTACATGTGGCTCTGAGGTAAAGGGGACATTGTTTCCAAGCCAATGGGCAGAAAGAAGGAAGAAAAGCTGAAGGGAATTATTTCTTTCTGAGGAGCAGCACAGATCAGTTCTGCCTTTGCGTGTGAGTGTGTGTGTGTGTGTGTGTGTGTGTGTGTGTGTGTGTGTGTGTTATCAGCTTGCCCTATTTAAGCTGCCAGGAAGGTTGGGAAGCTGATGGCCAGCTGGCACCCCCAAGCTGTCCCAGTGGACAACACAAGGAAGACCGGATAGCTGGACATTTAGCAGTTACAACTACTGAGAGAGATGGAAGGCTGGAGAGGCGCCCCCGAGATGGAAACGAGGTGGCCCATAGCACATAGCTACCTAAGGTTGTTCTGACCTGGAATGCAACTCTCGGAGGAGCAGAAATGGAGGGGGTGGGACCACAGTGTTAGAACCACGAACACAGCAATGCTAACCATTTACAGACTTAAGAAATGAGGCGAGTCTTCTTCTGCAGAATGACTCACAGTGGAGAGGTGTCCAACTTGACACTCCAATCATTCAGCTGCAGGCACCTCAGCGACACTGTTCAGCCATAACGGAAGAACCGGTTTCAGCAGGCAGGAGAGCAAGACAAGCAAATGCAAGGCCGTGACAAGCATCCCAGGGGCTCGATCTGCTGAGGGTCAGCTCCTCTGTCAGCTGACCTCACGGCCCCACCGTCTCTTATGAGAAGCAGGGGCGGTAATCAGCGGAGAAGAAAACTTAACCAGGGTAGAACCGTGCGGGAAAACCCGCAGCCTCTGGCCGCCTGGACGTTCGTATCCCCTTAGGGACCAAGCTGCGGAAGCAGCGGCCATCCGGTGCTGAGGCTCCCCCTCCAGAGCACTGTTCACTTCGCTTCAGTTTCAGGTCCCCTCTTGAGACCCAGAGTGTGCCCAGCACCCCACACTGTCTCCAGATTTCTGTGTATAGAGTCAAACCTCGAAAGTGCCCCGCAAACCAGCGTAAAATAAGATGGAAGCTTCCGGGTTCGGCTAATTTCTGTCATAGGCAACTGGAGACCCTCTGTGTGAGAGTAAAAGTGTTGGGTGGAAAGACAAGGAGCCCAAACGCAGCTCATTGTAAGCACAGTGGAGCAGGCCTTGAGGGCTTAAGATCACGCAAGTAGCAGAGAGACAATGGCTCAGCACGTAAGAGCACTTGCCACTCAGTGTGAGGACGTGAGTTCAAATCCATAGACCCCACACACAGGGAGCAACACAATACTCCAAGTGCTTGTATCCCCTGAGCTGTGGGGACAGAGGCAGGAGGATCACTGGGTTTGCTGGCTGCCAGCTTGACTCAAGTTTCAGCGAGAGACCTTGTCTCAAGTGAATAAGGCAGAGACTTAGAGAGTGGGATACTAGACACCTTCTGGCTTCTGTGCCTGTGTGAAGTAGTATGCATACATCTATACAGCAAACAGAGATACCCCTTTACACGGACAGACAGATCACACATGCCTACACACAGAAGCCTCCCAGACACCACACACACACACACACACACACACACACACACACACACAGAAACATACAGAAACACACCACATATACACTCAGACATCAGACACACACACACACACACACACACAGAAACATACCACATATACACACACACACACATACACACACACAATGAGAGAGAGAAACACATCACATACACACAGACACCACAGAGAGAGAGAGAGAGAGAGAGAGAGACAGAGACAGAGACAGAGACAGAGACAGAGAGACAGAGAGACAGAAACATACCACATACACACAGAGAGAAGCACTACACATACACACATACACAAACACTGAGAGAGAGAGAAACACACCACACACACACACACACACACACACACACACACACACACACACACACACACACACACACACTCACACACACCCTGAATCTGCTTTCTTGGGTGGCAGAAACAGTTCTTAAACTGGGTGGCTTCAAGTAGTGGAGCTCCATTCTGTCACAGGCTGTCATGGCTACAGTGAGTTGTTGGCAGGGCTACAGTCCCTCTGAGGCTCTCTCTGAGGGAGAGAGCCCTGCTTTGGGCGGCTGCCTACGCACCTTGGCTTAGATCACTTTGAATGCTCTCTCGGCGTTCCCGGGGTTCCTCTCTGGGTGCTCCATTCTCCTTGACACCCTTGCCCACTCTCCTCTTCTGTGACTAGGGGGTGTCCCTCCACACCAGCTTTTCTTCATTGTCCTGAACTGGCATGGTGGTGCCAAGCACATCCTCACCCCTAAATGAGGTGCCGAGGACCAGGCATAGGGGCATGAATTGAAGGAACCACAAGGGCTCATCTGTGTGTGGAGACGCTGGGTGGAGAGCCCTCATGGGGGGCAACACTGGTAGCTCTTGGGTACTTGAGACATTTACAGTTCATTTTTGTGCAAGACTGAGCCACCATCTTTCCTACCAAATGCAAGCATCCATCCTCAGTCCATGATGGACCTTCCAAGCTAGGGTGGCAGTTTGGGGGTCATCCTGGACTCTTTTCTCTCTCCATTGTCTTTAAATTAGCCTAGAATCCAAGCTCCTTTCCCCAGTCCCTGACCACCACCTGCCCCTGGCCACCTGGGCTCCCTCCGGTGTCTGCTCTGTTCCCTTCAGTGACAGGAAAAGACAGCTCTCTGGGGCTGTCCACTCCACACTTGTTATGGTGACCTAATAAGAGATCTGGGCATGTGTGAAAAGCCAAACAAATACTACTAATCATTCAGAAACAATTGCTCGGTAGCAAACAAAGATAGCTAGGAAGTATAATTTGGCTTGATTTACGGACTTTTCAACTATTTCATTTTTAAAAAATAACTTTATATTTGAGTATGCTATTTGCATCATTTGTCCCTCTGGATGGTCCCTACGACTTTTCCTGTGTCCCACTCCTCCTCAAATTCATAGCTTCTTGTTCTTCAAGTATTATTTTGTTGCACACATATAGTGGTAAATTTTTAAATAGATCCTGATGAGTTTATTTAGCGTTGCTCATATGTATCTGTGTTTAAGGCTGGCCACAGAGGAGTGGACCATCTATGGGGGCTCCTCCTCAGAAAAGAGTGATCCTCCCTCTCCCTGCAGCTGGTAATTGCCTGCAGCTCGTCACCTGCGGATGGGCCGCTCTTCTTCAGCTGTTGTCTTCTGTAACAGATTGTGGACAAAAATTAAAATGACCGTAAGAGATTATTATGAATAATATGAAACCAAAAAATTGGATATTTGGACAAAATTGAAACAAAATCTTTGGAAAGTATAAATTGCTAATTTATGTAATTCCCGAGGAGGAAAAAAAAACCCTCTCAATATTCATATAACTGTAATGGAAATTGAGCTCAGTTTAAAATATTCTATAGAGAATATACAATACCTTATGAGTTTTGCCTTCAAGTTATACAATTCAAAGAATAGGCATTATTATTCCCACTCAAAAATATTAGAAAATAGTTTTACAAAGTCAGCCTATGAGAAGTATATAATCTTGAAATCAGAACAAGGGTAGTCTGAGAAAAGGCTAGACTCAAACACTAACACACAGTCAAAAGTCCTAAAAATATGCTGGCCAAATACAGTGTGAAGGTGCAAACATGTGTCATTTCCTGACTACATAGATTTTCATCTCTAGAGAGCAAGATTGGGAACTATAGTGACTTTCTTATTTCTTCTTAAAGAAAGAGAAACATTTAGTTATCTCAGTAGACATAGAAAGTTTTTCTTGCATTCAGCATTAATTTTTTTAAATTTAATTTATTTAAGGTATATGAGTAGACTGTACTTGTCTTCAGACACACCAGAAGAGGGCATCAGGTCCCCATTACAGTTGGTTGTGAGCTACTATGTAGTTGCTGGGAATTGAACTCAGGACCTCTGGAAGAACAGTCAGTGCTCCTAACCACTGAGCCATCTCTCCAGCTCCACTCAGTGTTAATTTATGACACTTCTTATTCAAACTCCAAGCAGCTGCTTTCCCCAGGAAATAACACTCCAGGACAAAATGGTTACAGTGTTCTAGGCTAGCTCTGCTCCGGTAGTCTTTCAGGAAATGCTATACCAGAGGTAGCAAACAATGCAACAGCACAAGAAAATGAATTTAAACAGAAGACAGAGAGCCAAAAAGGAGAGGAGCCGAACATCAGGTGGCAGGGGGTGGGGGGGACGTCTCCAGGAATCCAGAGGGAAACACTACAGATGAAGCAGCCTCTAAGGTAAGGAGCCGTATCTTATCGATCCTACGACTTCTATATAACCTTTGAAACCTTACTGGATATAAGATCAATAGGCAAGTTAATTGTATTTGTGTAAATAAAATGGTCGATTTCATTTTACCGAAAAGAAATTTACAAATATCAGTGCCAATAAAGGTAAACCGGGAATAAATCTAATCAAGTGGTCGTGAGCTATTTATAAAAAATGTTACCAAAATCATCCAAGACTTCTTCAAGACGCTCTGATAAATTAGAACTTACCGCACATTCACGGACAGGCCAGGATGAGAAAGGGACTAATGAATTGACAAGTAATGTCGAAATGATTGTTTATTCTCATGAAACTATGGACTCTCCTCCTCACGTCTCATACGACATTCATCAAGGTGTGTTGGGTTCAGCACTTCAAACAACAAAGAGCGCACTGGGGAGATGGCTCAAAGGTAAGACGGCTTGCTGCACAGCCATGAAGACTTGCGTCTAGGTCCCTACCACTATGCAGAAGCCGAGCATGGTGTCCTGTACCTGTAACCCTAGCACTGTCAATGGGCAGGGTAGAGCAGGCACAGCTGGCTCCTGGGAGCTAGTCCTCCTCGTCGGACAACCTGCCCCCTGCTGGACCTGACCAACACTCACAACAGAAGAGCAGAATTTATCTCACAGCCCAGTAATTCCACGTCCACATATGTCATCCCCGGGAAACTCCAGGCCCCCACAAGTCACATGTACTAATAACAGTCTTACGTGTAATAGAAGAAAGCAGATAACCCAGACTCATTGACAGCATCATGATGAGTAAATCGTGGTGCGCATGCTCTAAGCTCAGCTGGTGTAGACAGGCATTGGTGAGTGACAGTGCTCGAACAAACATGGGTAAGTCCTTAGGCAGGGAAAGCTAGTCCGAGAGCATGTGGGCACAGTGCATTTATGTTAAAGTCAGAAGCTGATGAAATCAAAGGACGTACTGTTGAGGGGTGGGAGACCGGAAAAGTGAAAGGGAGCAGGTTAGAGAAAGCGTAGGCTAATGAGAATTGTTGGGAACGGGACCTTGGAAGGGGCTGGAATGATCACCTTTAAGTGCATTTCAAACTCTGCATGGCACACACATGCATGCATGAAACTGAACATGCATCTCACGGTACAGATATGCCAATATCCACCGTGTGAGACCCAAATGATGCAACGGAGAGGGCCTGAGCTAGCCTCTGTGCATGGAGACACCACATACAATAGCTCTTCTCCAGAGCCCTGACTCCACCCTTACTGTGAGGAGATGCAGGAGATGACGGAGCTAAGGGACAGCAGGGACACCTCTTGTCCCTCTCAGCCTCCCGGTGCTGCTAGTAACCCAGGGAATTGGAGAAGCCATTGTGTTCTGCCGGTCAGCCCTTCGGCTACCTCTCACTGCTGTGTCACTGCTAAGTGAAGGGAGTGTGGTGCCTCTCCGCTGAATGCCAGCAATTAGCTAGCGATCTCAGCAAACATGATTAGCAAGGGGAGCCCCCCTCTGATGGGCCTGCGAGCATCTCTGGCTGTCCTCTGTCTTTCTCATTTACAACCTCTGTCTTTCTCATTTACAATCAGGCCTCCCTCTCTAATTTGGGGCAAGAAGGTAATTGGGAGTTGAGTGTGGCTGCATGGTGACCTGAGACAGTGCCAGCGGAATGTTAAGAGGAGAGACCATGGCAGGCACCATCTTGCCTCCCTCCCAGAGCTGGATGAGTGATGCCAGCAAAGGGGAGAGCTGAGCTGGCGAGGGTCAGGCAGTCCAACTTCCCCCGAGTCACAGAAACTGCTAGGGGTTGACACAGCACAGGAGGCTATGTGTCAGTCATTGTTTTAAGAGATTGTTGCCAGTAATTTTCTTAACGCTACCAATTGTCCCCAGAGGATCCCAGAGGATTCAACTTTTCTCTGCTGGAGTCACAAGCCCCAGTGCATTCCTCAGACGCTGGACTGGTCCAGCAAGCAGTTGGCCTGGGGAATGCATGGACTTGGGATAAAAACTAGGACTCGGGAGCTCACCGTTGTTGGCTTCAGCCTCCCGGAGAGACTTGCTGCTCATGAAATCAGAGTTTAAATTAAGGTTAGAGTCAAGGGTGAAGTTGCTGATTAGGGCTAGGATTTTTTTTTTGAAAGAATTATTTATTTTCTGTATATGAGTACACCACCCCTGTTTTCAGACATATCAAAAGAGGGCATTGGATCCCATTACAGATGGTTGCAAACCACCATGTGGTTGCTGGGAATTGAACTCAGGACCTCTGGAAGAGCAGTCAGTGCTCCTAACCGCTGAGCCATCTCTCCAGACCCATAGAGTTAGGATTATTTGTTAGCGTTACTTTGGAGTTGTGATTAGGTTAGGGTGAAGTTTGAGATAAAATCAGGTTAGGGTTAGGGTTAGTTAGGGTTTTTTTTTTAGTGTCTTGTGGTGCTACAATATGTATAGATATATTTTGGTTAGGGTTAGTCTTAGATTAGGATTAGGTTGAATTTAGGGTTAGGCTATGGTTATTTTAGGGTCTGAGTTATGTTAGGTTAGATTTAGTGTTGGCCTCTGTTGGTCTAATGTCTTAGAATGTTCACTGGTTTTGCTGGGGCTCTTCTTATGACTGAGAATTTAATTACGCTCATCTTTAGGTCTGCTCTGAGTTCCAAAGCCTGGAGGTATCCTTTATTCTGAACTCCTGAAGAATGTAGTTTGATTGTGCCCTCTTCCAGAAGGGGATGAAATGAATTCTGTGATCAGACCCCCTGGACAGAGGGAATCATCTCTCCAAGATCTCCTAATGTGGAAACGGTGCCCTATGTCTCCAGTGTTCACTGTGGATGAGGGAACATGGATATCTCATGGAATGCGAAATGGAACAGGGTCCTGGTGAGCTTCGGTTGTCCACTCCACCCAATCTATTAACACCTGGGAGGAGAGTCTCAATGAGGGACTGTCTACACTGGGTTGGCCTGTGGACATGCCTGTATTGACTGATAAGGGAAGATTCAGTACACTACTGGCGATGCCATCCCCTAGCAGGGCATCCTGAACTGTGTGAGTGGAAACACCGACTTGCGCACAAGCCAGTAAGCACCTATGAATTTTTTTCTTTCTGCCTGATTGTGGGTGTAAAGCAACCAGCTGTCTTGGGCTCAGACTGCTGAGATCTTGCTGTAGTGATGAACTGTAGCCTCGGATAATAAGCTAAAATAGGCCCTTCTCTGTGAAGTCACATCTTGTCAGGGTTACTTTATTGTAGCAACAGAAATGAACCAACAGTAACCTAAACTATGAGATGTAGACACAGCAGACATAGGCTGCCGGCTGGGGCAGGGCCTGGAGGACAAGGCAAATGAAGATTCTTTGTAAATCTCAGTCTTATTAAAGGTTTATTCACATCTGAGAGCATGGACTCCGCGTAGGCTCAAGTTTCACAAAGTTCTAAAGCATATGTGTGTAGCTACCCCCAAACTCTCCTGTACTGTGTGACACTCTTCCTGGAGAGATGTGAAAAACTGCTAACCCCTGAGAGGGAACTGATGTCAAACCAAACGACAGATGCCACCCTTGAGGTCCAAGGTTCAGCAATCAGTTTTATTGAGGTTAATTACAGGAGCAGAAATGATCAAAGACAGCTGCATTGCCAAAGCCTGCCCCCACATGGGTGACAGACAGCTCATGGTAGAGATAGAGCCTTGGAGGGGTTCACTGCACAGCCTGTGCCTCAGCAGACACAGGCTAACTAGGTTGGTCTGAATCTCCATGGAAGCTCTCTCTGTCTCCTTTCGTCCAGACATTTTAGCTGGTCTCAGCTTCTTCCGTAGCTTGGCTGGTCTGAGCCTCTTTCTAGGCCCTAGGCGTGTCTAAGAGTGACTGACTCTCAGTAGTTTTTACTGTTTTTAGATGCTTGGAGAGAGAAGGACCTAGAGAATCTCGTCAATTTTAGGCACTTCCGGAAGCCATTTTGAGTTATTTCCTGCCTCAGCACGACTTCCTGCGGGAAGCGATGTTAGAATACTTCTTCTTTCACTGTCTCTTTAGTGACCTTCCCTCCAAGATGGGAGGTTTGAATCTCATGGGAAGCTGCTACCCACACCCCATCCCAGTTCCTATATGTGTGTAGTAAAGCTTCCTTTCTGCTGCCTCAGACTTCATCCTGCATCTGTCTGACCTTCTCAACACAGAACAGGGCTCAGTTACCCTTGGCAAAGTTCCAGTTCTCCACCCTCTGTTGGGTCTCAATGTCGTCAGTGCACATGACCACCCTGTGTCTGCCCTGTGTATCTGTCTTCACTCCCCACGTCCCACCTGACAACTAGACAGAGCCTGCCTAGTTCAACCTCTTGTTCTGCAGTCCCCGGGATGGTGCGGGCACACCACAGTGGCCACCTCTCAGCCATACTGACCCCATTAAAGTTCTTCCCCCTTGCCTTAAGATGAGGGGCCTTGGATGCTTTAACTTCCCGTTAAACTCCTCTGGGAAATGAACAAGAGTCAGCATGCTAAAACTAGCCGAGGCTGCACATGGCGAGTGCTTTAGGAGTACCTAGTGGTGGACTGAGAGTCACTGGAAACTTCCTGTGATTATTCAAATGTGAAATATCTCCCCCCAAAGCTCATGTGCTTGAGCACCTGGTTCCCAGCTGGTAGTGACATCTGGGGAGAGTGGGGGTGGACTCTTTAGGAGGTGGGGCGCAGATGGAAGAAGTGGATTGCTGGAAGTGAGACTTTGAGAATTATAGCCCTGCCCTGCTCTGGTTCTCTCTCCACTTCCTGCCTTCTGTGGTGTGGGTAAGGAGCTGCACCCTCCGGCTGCCACAGATAAGGATTGGCTCTGGCTGCCCAAATGACCTGAAACCATGAGCCCAGGCAAACATCTCCACGTAAGAGTTAAAGGATTCACATCGGGAGATATAATTCTGTACGTAAGTCTCACGTGGGCCTATGCCTTTCTGTTTTTCATTCTGCCTAGAACCGAAAACAATGCATAGCACATAGTAGGTGCTTAATACACACCATTGGAATATGGGGGGCATACGTTCCTTGCAAAGAAGTTTGAAGCATCAGCACTACCAAGGGCCACACCCACAGATTCGCTCACAGCCATGCCCACAGACGTGCTCTGGCCACGCCCACAGACGTGCCCTGGCCACGCCCCACAGCCCCGCCTTTCAGCCAGCCAGGCTCCTCCCCAGAGTGACTGGAACTGGAATATGGATAACCGACAATATTCACAAGGCTAGAATCGAGTTTTAACTATACTAGTTGTGTGGGTTTCCTTCCTGGCTCGGCCTCGGGTGAGATGGCAGGCAGCGCGGATGGTTCCGGTGCTGCTGTGAGGATAACATAGTTGCTTACCCTTGGTGGTGCGTACCGGACAACTGTCACCCATTAGGGCAGAGAGATGCAGCAAAGTGTCCCGACTTCACTGCAAGGACAGTGCTGGACCATTTCCCCCCAAAAACTGAGGGACCAACACCCTCCCTGGAGTCAGGCTGGGGGCAGGAGGAAAGCGGCAGTTATGTGTGTCTTAATTCCTGGAAAGATGGCTTCCTCTCTGTCCTTTGGTACTTAGTATCCGAAGGAACCAGTGGCTTTCTCTGAATCCAGAGAGGAGGGCAGGGCAGGACAGCCTGCAATGTTTTCATTCCTTCTCCTGGAGAGAGCAAATTAGTGTGACAGCAACACTCCCTGCAGAGTGGCACCTGGGTGGGTATCGGCTTTCTAGCTCTTTGTAGAACTGGAATTCAATACGATCGTCGTAGTTTACGCTTTGCCAGCGTTTATGAAGTGCAGTAAATCAGTGCCCAAGGATGGCTGTCCAAACGCCGCTGGCCCTGTGTGAAAAAGTCAGGCTTCCTCTGCTCCCTCCTTCAAGTCTCCCCTGAGCTCAGACGGGGCTGATGGAAAATGCTCATTGCTCTGTTCTTTCTGGAAGCGCCACGGGCCTCTCTCCGGGTGGCAAGCCACTCTGAGACCATCTCAAGTGTTCCCTGGCAGATGGCCTGGCAAAAGCTGGGAACGGCGCCCAGCACCAAGGCCTCTCGTGATTAATGCTGGGGCTTTTATTATGCAGCTGTAAAGTGATGTATTTTACATACAGTGTAAAGCATTAAGCCACCATAGACTAGATTACTTTCCTCTTGCTTTTATTAATATCGTTGTTCTCTTTGCCTTTGGAAAATTTAAACCTTGCAGGTGCCGACCCCATTCCGGAGGAATTCGAGAGGCAGCAGGTGGCGCAGGTGGTCACTCCTCTGCTTGACTTTCCCCCTCTTGGTTCCCCGTTTGTACCGTAGCTGATTTTTCCAGTGTAGGTGTATGCTGTGGTGTGGAGGGCCCAGGGAGCTTGCTGGGCCTTGCGAGGATACCCACAGTTAGGACATTAGTAACCCCATCAACGTGTCTGGACCCAGTTCCAGGAGAACATGATCCGGCATGATGCAGAGGGTAATATCGTGAACCAACTTGACTTTCTAGGGCTTCCTTGGCTCTGTCGAAAAGAATTTCAGGATGGTGAAGTCTATCCTGAAGCTCCGAAGTCCAACTGTCACAGCACAGCCATTCCGGCTACGTCTGCTCCTGAACGCCAACACCATTGTCACCTCAGTGCCCAGTACAGGCCCAGGCATGAGATACGGTTTGCTGAATGAGTGAGGGCCTGGCTGGGTACCCACCCCACAGCAGGTCGCACCAAGTGCCTCCGAAGACTGAACTGCCTTGTATTGCTGGCTGTCATGGTGACAAGTGTCTGGTTAATACTTTCTGTAAACTGGGGCCCACCACAGAGGTGTGAAGTGTAGTGGAACCAGCATGGGGCAGTTTTTGTTACTAAGACAGCCAAAGAATGTTTCAGGACTTGGTTGAGACACAAGGTCTAGACCTGAGGTCAAATTATGTCTCCAGTGATCCCTCTCTGTGCCTGCCAGCTGCTGGGGTCCCTGGGGTGACAGAACAGTGAGCTCATTCTGGGGAGCCTGTGAAGGCTGTAATCTCACAGTGTCAGGATGACTGGACTCAGGAGTGACTGAGGTCTGAAATAGTTTTTTTAAAAAAAATTTGTACAAAAGCGAAGTTGATTAAAATCCATCCATTCGTTCATGTTTTGGTGGTTGTGCTTGTTGGGGTTTTTTTTGTTTGTTTTGTTTTGGTTTTTTGTCAATATGCTATAAGCTAGAGTCACCAGAGAAGAGGGAACATCAGCTGAGTGAAAGCCCTCACTAGGCTGGCCTGGAGGCAAGGCCATGAGGCAATCTCTTCGTTGATGATTGATGTGGGAGGGCCCAGCCTATGGTGGGCGGTGCCACCTCTGGGCAGATAGTCCTCGGCTGTGTAAGAAAGCAGGCTGAGCAAGCCGTTGGGAGCAAGCCAGCAAGCAGCGTCCCTCCTTGGCTTCTGCATCAGCTCCTGCCTTGGCTTCCACTGCGGATGGCCTGTGAGCTATGGGCTAAACAAATCCTGTCCTCCCGAGTTGCCTTGGGTGTTGGTGTTGGATCACAGCCACAGAAACCCCGAGTAGGACAGGAACTGAGCCCACAGCCCCTGAGAGTGACAGGCGAGCATTCTCCTACTGAGCTGGGTTCTTCAGCCCCACTTTGGTAAACCTTTTATTTCAAGATGGAGTCTCACCAGGCTGGCCTTGAACTTGCCGTTTTCCTGCCTGAGAAGCTGGGACGACAGGCCTGTGCCACCAGACCCGGCTTCTTAGCATGTGTTGGTTGTAAGTATCAATGGGGCCAGGGTCCTGCTTCAGCCCTGTACGGAGCGAGCCCTGGCTCTTTTCCTGCTCTCTCCTTCCCAGCCGTCACAGCGCGGGCTTCACCTTTAAGACAGTGGCCTATCTAAGCAGCCTCGTCCCACAGCCTGATGAAAAGAGGCTTCAGCCCCTGCAGACCTCTCTCGGAGTTCAGAGGTAAAGGCTCCACAGTCTTAATCTGTGTCCCTACCCAATACCTGGCTCCTCCATGCTCCTTGTCAGATAGGCTACTCCAGACACGTGATGAAGAACTCCCCCCCCAGAAGACACAAAGTCAAATGTTTTTCTGTGTTTTTGAGATTCCTCTTTCCTCTGCCCCCTCCCCACTCCCATGCCTGACAGCATCTCCTTTCACTTTGAAGTATTCCCTTTAAAAACATCTTACTCATCCTTTGAAAATTTAATGCACGTAGACCCTGTGCATTGCTCAGATGCATCCCTCCCTCTCTCCCTCCACCTATCCTACTTACTACTCCTTACCCATCCCACACACGGCTTCCTGTTTCCCCGTCTCCCCTTGATGATGATGGTGATGATGATGATGGTGGTGGTGATGATGATGGTGGTGGCGGTGGTGATGATGGTGATGATGATGATGGTGGTGATGATGATGATGAAGATTAACAGGACTCGCTACATCTCACTATTTTTTTTTAACCACCCCTCCATGGTCAGTACCCCTTCTCTGCTAACACAGCCCCTTCCTGAGGGATAATTCTGTTTCTGCTCCTCACACTTTTCTTTCCAACATGGACTTCTGCTCAGCACTCACCCAGTCAGGGGACCTCTGAGAGGGACCCAGGATTCCTGCTCCAGTGTCTCACCTACTTTCTGAACAGGGCTGGAAATCCTGAAGAAAAGCTGTAGAGCTACTGCAGGGGGCTTCCTGTTTGGGGGCATTAGGCTTCAACAGTCAGACCCAGCCAACCTAGGAGGTTTCAGGGCCACCTTCTTTTTTTTTTTTTTTTTTTCTCGAGACAGGGTTTCTCTGTGTAGCCCTGGCTGTCCTGGAACTCACTCTGTAGACCAAGCTGGCCTCGAACTCAGAAATCCGCCTGCCTCTGCCTCCCAAGTGCTGGGATTAAAGGCGTGTGCCACCACTGCCCAGCTCAGGGCCACCTTCTTTGGGGTGTGACTCCAGTCTGAGAGCCACTAGGCCTTCACAGACCCTGATCGGCTTTCTGGAAGATTCCCAGGGCAGAGCCTGGCTCCCGGGGCTCAGTGCAGTGTCCGGCGCGGTGTTTGGTCTCGCCAGCAAGAACCCACGCGGACACACGGATCCTTCTGCAGCAATGCGTTTATTGCATAATGAAAAGAGGAAAGACCCTGGGGCCCCAGAGTGGCGCTGTTATATAGCCCTGAGGCAGCGTGCTCTCCATTGGTTGGTGTGCCCCGGGAGTGGGCGGTGATAGTCATGTACACCCATAATGCACTTCAGGGGTTTTCCCGCGCTTCGGGGGGTTTTCCCGCGCTATCCGTAAGTATCCTTAGAGCGACAGCTGAGGTCAGCGCCATCTTGTAATGGCGAATACTCTAGCCGCTCCTTACATCTCCCCCCATTCTTTCAAGTAAGAAGGAGAGGGGGGTCAGCTGGGTTAAATAGGCCACACCTCCCTGCAGTGGTATCAAAACACAGAACCAGGCTCGATCAAGCG
>CM052702.1:136679885-136705872 GCA_028551405.1 Uromys caudimaculatus
GATAGTCATGTACACCCATAATGCACTTCAGGGGTTTTCCCGCGCTTCGGGGGTTTTCCCGCGCTATCCGTAAGTATCCTTAGAGCGACAGCTGAGGTCAGCGCCATCTTGTAATGGCGAATACTCTAGCCGCTCCTTACAGTGCAGGAGGCTTTGTGGCCAGAGACTCGTCCTCGCTGTTGAGATGTCCTCGGGGGAGCGTGGCTTTCACCAGTCTTCCACCATTTAAGCCTTGTTCAGCCCCGTGCAGCTGTCTGCACGTGCATTTCAATCCCACTGTAACCCTCCTTCCCCACCCCTGAGTGGGGAGGGGCAGAGGCCCATTTCATGGTGGGTGTGGCTTCCTCACCTGGCACCAGCATGGGGTGGTAGGTCACTACTGCAGGTCCACGTGGAGAGGTAGCCCTTTGCGGATCCTTCTAGACCATGAGGCTCCTGTTTGCAGTGCACACACCCTCAGAGAGAACAATTTCATCACTCCAACTAAACCTGTTTCTGCCAACACCACATCCCCATGTGCAGCCAGAGGGTCTGAGGCAGGACAGCTAAGAAACAGGAAGACCCCCTCCCCCAGATAAATCATATGTGTTGGGTCACCAAAGCCTGGGACGGAAGAGGCCAGTGCTAAGGACAGCCGTGACACACTGGGGAAACTGAGGCAGCTTTAGCCGCACTCTCCCGGTACCTGACATCCATAAAAACCGCTTTTTTTCCTAACCTTAATCTTAAAAGTATTCCGTGCTCACAACAAGAAAGCTATAAACCACAGAGGTAATGTATATAAAGAACCATAAAGATTAAAACCTGTTTCCCTTGACCCCATTTCAAAGGGTGGCCAGGATTTTCTGCTTATCTTCTGTTGTTTTCTATATCTGAGAAAAGAAGCGTCATAAAACTAAGACGGCTAGGATTTCCTGTTTATCTTCGTGTTCCTCTCTGTATCTCGGAAATAAAGGGTCATAAAACCAAAATGATATCATGTCCTTGGTTAAGATCTCAACTTTGTTTTAATAGAACATTTCAGAATAAACATTTCCCCGTGTGTGAACCTGTTCTTAGAAGCAACATTTTCTTCATTCTCCTTTTTTAGACAGTCTCGCTAAATAGACGAGACTGGCCTGGATCTCGTAGAGACCCACCTAGTACGGGGATTAAAGGTGGGGAGGGGAGTGCCATCATGCCCGGCTTCGAACATTTTTTATGCATAGGTGATGTTTCCTTTTTGTGGACAGATCAGAAACTGTACGCAGCACCTATGACGTGAGCCCTTATGGGGGTGATATTGAGAGTCTGGGGCTATCACACAAGGTTCCCAGATCCTGTTCCACAGAACACAGTATTGAACAGACACACAGACAATAGCAAGCAAAGCAGAGAGTTTATTGAGAAGGGCTACACCTTTAGGAAGGACTTTGGAGAAGCCCAGGGGAAAGTTTAGCGAGTCCAGATGTGCTGGACCAGGGACAGAACTTTATGCTATGCTTGGGCTCTGGGCCTCATCCGCTCAGCCCAGGATTTTCTGAGCACGCTCTGTGTACCTCTGCCTCTCAGTCGAGACTGAGGCAGGAGGAGGAGAGGGGGGCTAAGCCTTTTTCTTTGGTAATATTTTTCCCCGTATGCAGATTTTGTAACGTTACTAAAGGCTTCTGGACCTCACTCTTCTGCCCCATTCTCTCTCAGTTGTCCTTGGTCACATTACCAGCCATTTCCTGCTCAGTAATAAGGACCCTGAGCATGTATTGGGTGCCTACTGTATATCTGGGTCTAGAGGAGGGAGGAGGTGCAGACCAGACCCCTCCACTTTGCCAGAGGCCTCTGCCTTGCCTCTCTGGAGGTCTGTCTCCAGGTTCCAAAGCTTCCTCTGGAAGATTCTGCCTGGGGGCAGAGAGCTGGCTAGCACAGGGGAGGCTAATTGGGCTCCATATGCTCAAGATCTTCAGCTTCCAGGAGAACAGGGAACGAGTGCGATAGAGTCAGAGGCTCCTGGGCTCAGTCCTAACTCCCGTCTGTCTGTGGTCTGGGTGGGCTTTGATGACTTGTCCTTGATATTGTATGGGGTCACACCCTGCCCTCTGGATGCTCCAAGTAGTTTGTGATTCTGGACTTAACCTCAGCATTGGGGAGCTTTAGAGCCTTCCTTGGAGGTTCCTTAGACTTTGACAATAGAAGCAGGGTGGTGTAGAAAGATGGTTCCCTTCTGCCAATCAGAGGCATGGATTCTTTCCTGGCTCAGGCGCCCTGGTCCCCAGGCATACTCTTCTTCCTGGGAGCCAGGGCAGAATGGGCTCAGCATAAGCAGCAGCAAGGATGGGTGTCACACACACACACACACACACACACACACACACACACACACACAAACACGAAGCTCACTACATCAGCTCCCCTCCCTCTCCCCAGCAAGAGCTCTGCTGGTGACCAGGGGCCGCAGCACACGCTGAGTCCAGTCATTCTAACAAAGGTCTAGGGATTATCCGACTTCTGCATTCTCTTAACGTCTAGGTGTTTCTTTCCTCTCCCCCTTTCAACCTGCTGCCTCATGGCTGCAAGGTAGCTAGCTTGCTGTCTTAACTGGTGTTCAATTGCTGTGAACAGACACCACGGTCTTGGCGGCTCTTATCAAGGAAAGCGTTTAACTGGGGCCAGGTTCCAGTTTCAGAGGTTTAGTCCATTGTCGTTATAGAGGGGAGCATGGTAGTGCACATGCAGGCATGGTGCTGAGAGAGAGAGAGAGAGAGAGAGAGAGAGAGAGAGAGAGAGAGAGAGCGCTGCCATGTGCTTTTGAAACCTCAAAGCCCACCCTCAGTGACACATATCTTCTGACAAGGCCACACCTCCTCCGACAAGGCCACACCTCCTCCGATAAGGCCACACCTCCTCCGACAAGGCCACACCTCCTCTGACAAGGCCACACCTCCTAATCCTTTCAAATAGCGCCCTCCCTATTGGCGACTGAGCATTCAAATCTATGAGCCTACGGCTCTATTGAACCGCCACACAGTCACAACACCAGAACACACATTTGTGTCTCTGAGCTCGCTTCCTTTTGGGGATCCATGATAAACAAGAGACGTGGCCACATCAGTTCAAGGGAGGCCTCAGGCGTTCTCACCCGAGCGAGCGGCTGGCCCCCGAGTGTGTACGTGCCTACTCTACCAAGGCTGGCTAAGCAGGGCAACGTACCATTCTTGTTGTGAACATTTTAAGGAGCCGTGTTTGCGATCTTCTCCCGAGTTTATGACTATTTCCTTCTCATAAATTCCTGCAAGTGGAGTTGTGAGGTCAAGAGTATTTGTTGTTGAAGGCTCCTTAGCTGTGACCGTTCTAATTCCAGTTACAGATTCATGGATCCTCAGGTCCTTCCCAGAATCCTCCTCTAGCCCTGGTTAGCATATTGTCTTCCAGACTTAGGCAGCATGTGTCACCCACGGACAGCCCACAAAGGGGGCAGCGTCTTTCCCTCTGGAGCCAGCAGAGGCTCAACCAGACTGCTCTACCGTGTCAGCAATTATCTGTCAACACAAGCGACTTGCTGAATTGTTTAGCAGCTTGCACGCTAGGTGGCCTGTGGGTAAGACTTTTCACCTACCTCACTGAACAACTTGGCCTAATTAAACAAGCCTGCCTGTGAGGGAGTGGGGGTGGGGTCCACCCAAGCTTTGGCTCAGTCCCAAGGTTACCTTCCCTTTGAGGAGGAGGGGAGGATCTAGACTCTGGTGGGACCAGATTCCCATCGTTCTTGTGCTCATGAGCGCCTTCTCTTCTGGCTTGCAAGGTGGGAGGGGAGTTCTCCGCTGCCCAGGTGTCTGAGGTGAAGCTTGTCTCCAGAGCTCGGAGACGGTGAGCTGTGTATGTGGGGGCTGTGATCTGCCTGCTGCTGCTGTTCCCTTTTGCCACCCGGGATTCAGGGACCAGCCAGTACTCCAGGGCCTTGGGAAGAGAACTCGGTTCACAGCCCACAGAAGGGACACTTTGTGTGGTCCCTCCTTCCTTTATGTAGGATTCCCCCACCCTGCCTCAGTTGTTTTGGGGAATCTTCCTGGATGCTGGATCTTGAACAAAGGGCGTGGTTTGGAGTTTGGGTTTTCCCTCCTGTACATCAGCTGGACTTTCCAGATGGAATTCTGCCTGAGGAGATCTCCGACACCAAAGTTTACTCCACAGAAGCATGGGGGGGGGGGGGTGAGATTCAGTTAGCATCCAGGGCAGGGGCAGCTGAAGCCCTGATGCAGCTGTAGAGGTGGGGCCAGCCTTGGGCTTTCCTTCTATGGCCTAGGCAATCTCTGAGAAGGACAGGGTGTCTATTACTGGATTCTTCATTGTTTACTCCATTAGATGGAAACTAGAAACTGTCAACCTGACACAGCCTAGAGACAATAATTGTCTTTATCAGGCTGGTCTGTGGGCGTGTCTGTGAGGGATTGTCTTCACTGTTGGCAGTGCCATTCTCTGGGCTGAGATGTGTAAAGAACCCAGCTGAATGTGAGCTGCTGTGAACGTGTGAGTGAGCCCGTAGGCCATGTTCCCCCATGGCTTCCTCCCTGCCTTCCTTCAGCGATGGACTGTGAGCTGGAATCATAAGCTGAACAAACCCTTCCCTCCCTAAGAGGATTTGGGTTGGAGTGTTTTATTACTGCAACAGCAGAACAAAGCCAGAACGGGATAATAGCGCGGGGGGGGGGGGGCGCACAGATGCAGAGACAGAGAAAGACAGAGAGATACACAGAGACAGAGACAGAAAGAGAGACACAAAGAGACAGAGACAGAGAGACAGGGAGAAACAGAGAGACAGAGAGAGACAGAGACACATACACAGAGACAGAAAGAGAGACACAGAGAGACAGAGACAGAGAGACAGGGAGAAACAGAGACAGAGACAGAGAGAGACAGAGAGACACATACACAGAGACAGAAAGAGAGACACAGGGAGACAGAGACAGAGAGACAGGGAGAAACAGAGAGACAGAGAAAGACAGAGAGACACACAGAGAGAGACAGAGACAGAAAGAGAGACAAAAAGAGACAGAGACAGAGAGAGAGAGAGAGAGAGAAGAATCACTTCTGCCCTAGCAGTGAGATTTCTCATTTTATGGGAGAGTGTTCTCTGCACAAGACAAGCCGGAAAGCCCTGGAAATCCGAAATTGGAACAAGGTCTATCCTTGGCAGTATGTTTGTACACAGCTACGGAGGAGACCCTCTCAGGGAGCCTGGGTGTGATCTGGAAAGTGCCCTTTACTGAGTAGGAATCGAAAGATTGTGGGGACTTTCAGGGGGTGAACCGGGGTCTGGCCTGTGACTCTTCCTCCAGGGGAGGAAGTCATCACTACCACTTTCACACTGGGACCCAGAGAGCACACTGCTGCTCACAGCAACTTTCTCTGCGTGTATGTACGCAGCTTCACGATGGCGTTCTCAATTACAACAAGGCGGTTCTACTTCCACTCTGGAAATCACAGCCTTGTGCTATCTGACTCTGTGTTTGTCTGTCTGTCTGTCTGTTTCTGTCTGTTTCTCTGTCTCTTTGTCTCTCTGCCTGTCTCTGTCTCTCTGTGTCTCTGTCTCTGTCTCTCTGTCTATCTCTGTCTCTCTTTCTCTGTGTCTCTCTCTCTGTCTGTCCATTTATTACTATGCTTCTATTATGGGCAGGCCTCTCTCTGAGTTAATAAAAGAAACAACAGATGATATTCCAAGCTAGAAGTCACCATCGTGGGAGTCTGTGCTCATCTCCTGGGGATACAATGCCATTCAGTCCGTCACCTGATACAGGGAGCAAATCCTGAGTGACTGGATGCCATTGACATGAACACAGTCATATCCCAGTCCGGTGCCTTAGAGATGCAAAGCCTCCCTTGCTCACATACAGCTGTGGAAGGCGTGTGCTAGAAATGCCCACTGTAGCTTCCTCACTCCCTCAGACTGTTCCCCTGCAGAGAACACTTTGAGACCAGCTAAGCTAGCCTCCTTGCTCAGCTGCATATAAAGTCCCCCCTCCCTCTTCAACTGTGCATAATAAACACGCTGAGCTTCTCGTGTTGGGGGGAATGCTCCACTTGAGATAGCACTGTGTCTGTGTGTCCGTCGTGTCTCTGTGTCTGTTCTGTCCTTTCTACATTCCCTCATTGCCCCAGTCAGGATTTTACGCGTAACCATGGGCCTTTCTATGCCCACCTGGCTCCTGAATAATGACACAGAGACTATATATATTTATAGGTTTTTGGCCTTACAGTTAGGCATTATTTCCCACTAGCTTGTAATTCAGTTATCCCATTTACACTGAGTTCTGCCACATGGCTGGTTACTTACCTCACCTTTCTTCCTGCCTGGCTTTTCCTCTGTGTCCGGCTGGCCAAATCTCTTGCACCTGACTTCTTTCCAGAATCCCCTGGAAGTTCCACCTTACTAGTCTGCTTTTTGCTATAGGCCACAGGCTCTTTATTTTAACCAATCTGAAGGTGATGGAGAACATTGCTTACAAAATACCAAGGCAGGAGATGTTCAACATCGCCACAACCTGGCCTGTAATCAGATCTCTCCTGGTTTAGAAATCAGCATTTGATAAGGATAATCTTTACACAGTGCACAAAGACATTACTCTAACATCCAGGACCCAGGCCATGCAAGGACAAAGCAATATGGTCCCAACGTCCACTGCCAGTTGGCAAGCTACACTTTTCTGAGTTCATTTTCCTTGCTGCTGAAGTGACTCTCAAAAAGACCCTTTGGGAGTCCCTCTGCCCAGTAGGAGATGGGGGGAAGCAGATTCTTTAATCTCTTTGCAACTGGAGACATCTTTATTTCACTCTTGCTTGCATATGATAGTTTAATTGGGTATAAAATTCTAGCTTGGCATTTATTTCCCCATCCCATTTTAAAGAGCTTTAAAGAACTGCTTAAGACTTATTCTTTTTTAACTATGTGCATCTTCATTCTTAACTCCCAAGTCATTTCTCCAGCCCCAACCTTCTAATTTTATTTTATTTTTTAATGGTGAATAGTCTGCTGTGGTCAGATTACATTGTTTCTTGCAGATTTTCTTTCTTTCAGATGTTCTTCCATCTGTTTTCTCTGTATTTAAATGCAAATTTAATCTTATTTATTCTTGGGAATAGAGAGATAATGTTTGCTGCTCCTGTAAAAGAACTGAGTTCAGTTCTCAGCATACAAGACAGGCAGCTCACAACCACCTATAACTTATTTCCAGGGGATTTGATGCCCTCTTCCAGACTGTGTGTGTGTGTGTGTGTGTGTGTGTCCTCATGTGCATATAGCTACACACACATACATGTACCTAGCTAAAAATTAAAAGAAGTCTTTTAAAACATTATTTATTCTGTTCAGAAATTAGGGTAAATTTTTTATCTTTTGTTTTCTTGTCTTCTCCAATGCTATCATCTTTGTTCTCTTATTCTGAAACTTCTATAGCTGCATTTGATCTGAGGATTCATATTTCATTTTCATTTGTATGTCTGTGAAAATGGATTGCATCTGGTAAAGGCTGTTTGTAACATAGTTTTCAGGCCGGCAGCACTGTGAAGTGATTTTCATTACCTCTGCACACACCATGGTTTTAGACTATATAACTTCAATTGCCAAACTGCAGCCTATGGAATATTTACATACCATATGAGGAGGGGGTGTGAGATGTGTATGGGTGCGCCCATGTGTGTACATGTGCATGCATGTGTATGCATGTGTGTGTGCGTGTGCATGAGTGTGTGAGCATGCATGTGTGTGTGGTGTGTGCATGCATGCATGTGCATGTGTGTGCATGAGTATGTGTGAACATGCATGTGTGTGGTGTGTGTATGCATGGGTGTGCATGTATGTGCACACGTGTGTGTGCGTGTGTGCTATGTGTAACTCTCACTGTTTATGAGGTTATGTTATGGAGGATATAGGAATTGCAGGAGTCAATTCTCTTCTCTCACCATTTGGATCCCAGGTATTTGAGCCATGTTTTTAGGCTCCATGAAAAGTGCCTTTTCCTGCTATGCTATATCTCTGGCCCTAGTCAACTCTTAAAAATCTGTTTCCTGGGCTGGGGAGATAGATGACTTGGTGCTGCTAGCTTTTGCTAAGGACTGGGATTCAAACCCCCAGTACACCACGGCTCATAACCACCCAGCTTCCGCCGCCCCCTGCTGGCCTCTACGGGCACTGCATGCTTGTGGTACACAGAAAAACAGCCAAGCATTCAAGCACATAAAATAGAAACGAATAAGTAAATTTAAAAACAAAACAAAACACTATTTACCCTCATTTAGAATAAATGCTCCAAGTCAAAGTCTTGCACCCACGTTAGTTTACCTGCAAGCATCGTCTTCCTGTGGTTTAAACGAATTTCTGCCGCGTTTAGCCAATCCTGTCTCAGATTTGAAGCGATACAGTAAATCGTTCTGAAGTCTTTTTTTTTTTTTTCTTCCATAGTCTCTGTCTCTTTCCGGCTTACCACCTTATGGCCACCATAGGTGTGGTTCACCATCTGCTTTCTTTGCCATCGCTGCGCTGACCTCGTCCCTACGGACCCACTTGTCTTTCTCCCCGCCTCAGCCAGCCCAGAGACCAGATGGAGGGAGATGCTCTATCTAAGCTTGGTCAGGAATAGCGCTGGGGTGGGGGCGGGTGAGCCTTGGAGAACTGTGTGGTGTGAGGGGGGTCGAAGCAAGGGAAGTTTTTAAAGGTTAAAAGGTCTTTGTATGTAATATTTTGATACCGTAATCCTTATTCACAAAGGTTAATAACATGGCGGATCTCTGAGGTGCAGGTGTCTGCTCGGTGCTTTGCGGTGAGGCAGCGGTGGTGTCTGCGTAAGCCTCGGCCCTGGAGGAGTCCACGTGAGCCTTCTGTGTGAATCTCTTCTCTATATTTCCCAGTTTTATTTGTTGGAACTTGACACAAGCGACTCCATTTCATCTCTGATAGCTTTGACATCCATTTCCCTCCAGAGAACAGACATGGATTTTTGTCCGTTTGGTTCGTGTTTAGCACCCAGCAGGACCCCAGCATCCCGCACTCAGCAGGTGTTCAGTAATTGTTTGTGGAGAGTGGATTGAGTTGCAACAGTGCTTTCCGGAAAGCACAAACCAATTGACTTTTTTTTTTTTTTTTTTTTTTTTTGCAGTACACTTATTGTTTTTAATGACTGTATTTTCATCTTCAAAATTTTAATAGATCATTTCATATCTGCTACGCCCACGCTCATTTTATTTATGTAATGTTTCAATGTTCACTTCTCAGTCCTGATGTTAGGAAGGAAGTGGCTGAGGTGTTTGCTCTTTTGTTTCCTGGTCAGCTTGTCAGCACATCTTTTTTTCTGAGGACTGCTGTGGTCTACACAGAGAGGATGCAGGCCACCATACCTGTATAACTATAATTTTTTCAAACCCTATTTTTAATTATGGTTCTTAAATGCTTTAATCTCACTTTTAGCCCACCACCCACCTGAGGTAGTAGAAAAGAAAGGATACAGGAGAAGTGAACCTGTTTAGAAAGGTTCTTTGTAGCAACTCCTGTCTGTGTTGTCTGGAGATCAGTTCAGTTCAGAGGTCAGCAGCAGCAGCTCGAGCCACTCGCAAACACTTCATGGATACAACAGCAGTCCAGTTCGGTAGAGTCGGGAGAGCAAACAGGAATCACCAGCGGTGGCACTACCTAGCAGACACAGCCGGGCCTCAGTCTTGGCTCAAGTCAGCAGGAGGGACCAGGAAGGACGCCAGGAAAAGTTCTCAGCTGTGTCTCTCTCAGGGAAGTGAAGATCAGCAAGGATGCAAGACCCACAAGTGTTGCACGGCTAGCTGTACCAGCAAGCCAAGCTCAGCCTCCGTCACTGTTCACCAAGTTCTATTTATACCCACTAAACATCACATGTGCTCCATGGGTCTAGCCTCAGCACATGCGCCTGTCTCAGCCGACATCACTCTGCCAATCAGCCTGAGTCCAAGGAAGCAGCAAGAAACTGCAGCACACCACCAGAAGATTTTTGGTGCATTTCTCTCTATGGAGTCCTGACAAATGCAGCTCAACTACACAATGTAAGCAGACTAATACATGAGCGTTGTTAGTGAAGAATCCTTCATCACGTGTCCTTTCACGTGCTTGCTTTAGCAGAGCATCCTCTCTCCTGTGTCTGCTTCAGCCAAACATTCCTTCACATGTCTGCTTTAGCAAAATACCATCCAACACAAATGACTTTCCAAAGAACCCTTTAGTTTCCATTTCAAATCAGTCTGCTGTGGTCCACACTGAGGATGCAGCTACCTTTCTGTATGGTTCACACTGAGGATACAGTCACCTGTCTGGATCCCGTCGGGATCCTTCTTGGCAGCTGGCCTGACCTGATTTTTGTATCTTGGCTCACAGGCTGTGGATTGTAATTTTCATTGCTGCTTTGATGCATGGTTTATGGGATTCGGTCTGTCGTGGGGGAGAAAGCACAGCAGCTGTAAGTGGATCACTGCCTCCAGGGCTTGAGGCTGGGGCTCCCTACCTCCTCCCATCTCAGATGACCTGGAAGCAAAGAGCTACATTTTACTTTTATCCCCCCACTCTGTGTGTGTGTGCCACACTTGGCCTGTAGCCTCTATGTTCAGGGTCAGACCTTGGGACAGCGCCCGTCATGTCCCTGACCTTAGGGCTACCTGTGCCCTCCTATTTCCTTGCCCCGGTAGCCCACTAACTCCGTCTCTCTAGAAAGCGTGTTTTTGCTGTCTTTTGTGAGTTGGTAAGTGAGGCTACATCTTCTGGAGAAAGGTGGGATGACTGGCTCCAGACCTGTATTCTATGGGGTACTTTCTGTCACTATGGCTTCTGTGTTAGGGACCGTGTTGGTTTCCATGACTCCCCACATCTGTGGTCCCTGGAGATGCTTGTCTATTGTTTGGTTGGTTGTCAAAGTCTAAGTACTTGGCTTTTCTCTGTTCCTATTTATTTATACTCATTTTTAATCTATCACAGTTCCACTCTCAGAGCAGGTATATCTGTGTGTGTGTGTGTTTGTGTGTGTGTGTGTGTTGTATCTGTGTGTGTGTCTGTTTGTATGTATGTGTATTGTGTGTGGTATAGATGTGTTATATGTGTATGTATGTGTATGGTATATGTATGTGTGTTTGAATGTGTATTGTGTGTGTGGTGTACATGTGGGGTGTGTGTGTGTGTGTGTGTGTGTATGTGTATGTATGTGTGTATGTGCATGTGTTTGAATGTGTAGTGTGTGTGTGATGTACATGTGATGTGTGTAGTGCACGTGTTGTGTGTGTGTGGTATATTTGTGATGTGTGTGTATGGTATATGTGTTGTGTGTATAGTGTGTGTGTGGTGTATATGTGGTGTGTGCGTATGTGTGTCTTTGTATATGTGTGTCTGTGTGCCTATGGGGCATGTGGATCTTGACACTAGAGGAACTGGCATAGAACTGGTGAAGTAGAGCAAGTTCAAACCGTAGAAATCTCGAGACTTGAGCCAGGCAGGAGTAGAACCAGCTCCCAGCCAGTTTCCATGCCTGCCTTGGAGCATGTAACCTGGAGACGCACAGTAGGTGGTCACAGGTAGTCAGTCACGTAGCACAGCACCTGGAATTCTTCCCCATCCAAATAGAACGTCATCAGCCAATAGAACTCATGTACCCCAAACCCCTTCCCACACCCCAAGGTTCGTATAGTCCCTGACCACATGGAATAAAGTGCACAAGGTATTTCACCAAGGATCTTCCAAGACCGGACTTTTTACTCAGCTGTAACACTTGGGGGAAGGATCTCCCCACCCCCCTCTCCCCAGTCCAGAGTCACTGGTTTCTTTTCCCTCCCTTTACTTCCTCTGAGTTCCTTGTGTCCCCCACCCCCAACCCCCATCCGGATCCACCTGATTTCTCTCTCTCATTGGAAAACAAACAGGCACCTAAGAGAACACAATATGATACAACAAGCAAGTCAGAATCGGACCAAACAGGCAGAAGAAAAAGAGCCCAGGAAAAGGCACGAGAAACAGATAAAGATGCAGATACACACTAGCTTGCACACTTAGAAATCCTATAAAACCACAAAACCAGGAGCCATAAAATGTATGCAAAACCTGTGGGGTTAAAGAATAATAATAATAATAATAATAATAATAATAATAATAATAAAAGTTCTTACACACGAGATAAGAACCTCCAAAGACATCCTTACAACCAATGTCTGAGCAGATCCATTTAAATCAAATTATCTGACTGAACTGCAAGCCAGGTCCTCTCAGTTTTGGATCTGTTTCTCATGTTCCTCTGAGGACTCTGGGAAACAGGAGCTGTGATGTCACTGTCTCAGTCTTCAGTAAGCCTTCAGGAGGCTCCGCCACAGGTAGCGTGGAGGTGGTAGATCTGAGCAGAGACAGTTCTGAGTCCAAATGCACGCTCAGCTATTTCTGAGTGACCTGAGAGCAAATCTCGTGCGTGCCCCGACTTCAGTTTGGTTACCCTTCCTGGATGTAATCATCACATTGCAGGCTGTGTGAGGCTGAAGCCTTAGGTGTGACCTGGTGTCTGGCTGCCTTCTGGGCTCCAGACCACCCAGTGTTGTGAGTGACCCTGAGCCCTCAGGACTCTTGACTGACTGGATTAGAGAGGGGCAGAGCACCAAACGAAGCTGCTTCTCTTAATTAAGGGACATGTGTTAAAAGGGTTAGAGGAGGAAGCCAGTCGAGCTGCGGCTCTATCAGTGTCATAGAGATTAATGTGAGTTCCGGTTGGGGGTAGTGTGAACACATGGGGACCAAGTCCCAGACTGCGGCCCTGGTGGGAAGACGGAAGCCAGTAATGAGAGTCAGTAGGGTGAGGACTGACGTGGGCGACACAGAGATGCAGACCTGGGCGATTTCTGCTTTTTAAAGCCATGGTCTGTCCCTGTGAATATAACACCCCCGATATGGATTGCTCCGATAGTCTCTCTCACAGTGCCATCTTTTTTTATGAAAATGAAGTGCTTGGTAGTACTAAATAGAAGCTTTGCTGACATATTTAACTGTCGCACTGGGAGCTGAAAACTACTTTTAAAAGCGGGCGAAACCTGAGAGAATCGAACAGGCTCCTCTTAACGACCGGGCTCCATTAACTTGAAGGAAGGACGCTCCTCTGCTTCCTCACTTTATGGGATCTCAGAGGGATGGCGTGTATCGGAGGTAAGAGTCGGTTTTTTAACCCAGGCTTCCACTTGACACATCTCCTGGGGATTCTGCTGAGCTGACTTGGAGCCATCGATCCTGTGAGGTGAGTGCCAGAGAGAAATTGCAACTGCTGCCTGGGGCCACGCCTAGCCTGTGGGCACGCCCAGCCTGGGGGCCCCGCCCTGCCTGGAGTCCCGCCCAGCTCGGGGGGGGGGGCACGCCCTGCCTGGGGCCACGCCCTGCCTTGCCTCCCTTCAACCTGGATTCCCCACCCCCACCCGTAGGCCAACTCCAACAGCGGGAGGCAGGCTGGTGAAGAGGAGCCTGCAGTTAACTGCTCAGGGCAGGAGTCAGGAGCAGAACAAGCTCTTCCCACACCAACGATATGGGGATATGGGTAATTGTTAGGGATTTTGTCAGATTAACAAAATGGGTTTTCTCAGCTTTGACAGGATTGATTAATCCACTAAAGGAAAACTTCTGGAAGGAATCTTCAATCGAAAGCCTTTACTATCCTAGAATATTTTCCTAAAATAAGCCCAAATTAATGAGGTTTATTGTATTTGAATCCAGAAGTTTAAATCACCATGCTTTTCTCTTTTTCTTCCTTAAGTCTCCCAGATGAAAAGGTTTTAAGAAAAAGGAAAGAAAGGAAGAAAGAAAGAAAGGCTTTCTTGAGAAGTTGCTGGAAAGGGAGTATCATCCATCTGGTGAATGCTATGAGCTCAGATTGATCTGGAAGGAGTCCTGCCGTGAGAGTGTCTGAGCAGGGAACCATTAGGGGCTGGGCTGTAACTGTTCCCCTTGGCTGAAGTCATACCCCCAGAGCCTCCATGTGGGGACAGGAAGGGAGTGTTCATTGCTTTGCGGTGATAAACCACCATTACTGTATTACTCAGGGCTCTCCAGAGTAACAGTGTTTATTGAATGAGTCTCTCTCTGTAGAAAGGGGTTTGTTGGAATGAGTACAGACTGCAGTCCAGCAAGTCCAACAATGGCTGGCTGTGAAGGAAGGTCCGAGAATCCAGAGATGCTCAGTCTCTGAGGCTAGTCCCAGATGGTCTTCAGTAGCTGCTGGAATCCTGAAGAAGTGGGTTCTAATGTTAGTGAAGGGATGGCCTTCCTACCAAGGCGACGGCAAGGGGCAAAGAGCAAAGCGTCCTTCGTCCATGGCCCAGGATACAGGTGTGGTTTTCCCGTCTCAAGATGCAGATTAAAACTCTGTCTTCCTATCGTGAAGGTCCCCACGAGAAGTGGATTCAACCACTTCAAACCAAGCCCTCCGCCCTCTTCCCCCAAATCTTTCATAGGTGTGTCCTCCATTTCTGGATTGTGGTTCATTCCAGAAGTAGCCAAGTAGACAACCAAGATTAGCCATCATGATTCCCAAGGCAACCTAGACATGAACGCTTCATCTGGGGTCATAGTTAGGTGAGCCATATACTCCCAAGGGGGGGCCTGTCCTCAGCTTCAGCCACGGGGAGAAGACTGTGAGAAAGTCAACATGAGATTCCTGGATTCAGAGGGAGCTAGTGCACCCCAGGTCTAAGAGGTGAGCCACAGGCCACCTCCTGATTTCTGCTGCCATAATCTGCCTGTCGGTGGGTATGAGGCTGTGACCAAGGGTTCCCTTGGGAAGGGAGCTGGTCACACAGTGGGCACAGGGCATCAAGCTAAATCAGCTAAAGTGATTATTCTGTTCTGATAGGTGTCAAACTGGGTGAAAGCTGGGGTCACGGTGGAGGGACCTCAGACGTTCCAAAGCCCTTGTTTGGAAAGGCTAAGGCCTAGAAGAAGGCCCCATATTGGCACTTTTCTCTTAGCTGTGGTCTCTGGACATTTCGCCTTCTAGCTTTGGAGGATGTGTAGACTTGGAAGTGAGTTAGGAACCCTTCAGACTCACCAGGAGCATTTGGGAGCTGATTTACAGAGGGGTCAGTGGGATACACTGCCAAACAGGCCTAGCGGGGCACACTTAAAGGGGTCTCAGCCAGAAGGTCTTGATTCTGGCTCCCCAACATGGCTCATCTGGCAGAGATGCTCCCAAGAATCTCTGCATGCCCCAGCATCTCTCTTTGGGAGGCCCCTCCCTGCTTGACCTCCAAGAGATGGCGCCACCTCCTAATGATGGGCCTTATGCCCTGCAGGCTCTACATAACCTGGGTTACCCAAGCACTTCCTAGGTCAACCCAGGAAGACCATGCTGAGCCTTGCTCACGTGGGCGTTGTGACGCTGGTGCAGAACATCCAACATGGCCCCTTCCAGGATGTTCACCCTTCCTTGGTACAGCAGTTGGTAGCAGGCTACTCTGCTGGATCTCCAAGAGGAGAGGTATGGCCTCTTCCACCATGTTGGCTGTACAGGGCATACATGGTCTCTCTTCTAATCCACCTCGGCTGAGCTCTTTTGCATCTTCCTGACATTTTCCAGCAACCAAAAGGGTAGGATCCCAATCCTGTTGCCCATCTGGAGCCTTCTAAGTCAGCCGGATGGAAGATTAGTTCTGTACTTGGGATACATTAGTGCCCTGGGCATTAGAGTTTACCTGGTTCCTTATGATGGGCCTGGGAGAGTCTTCAAGGCTGCAAAAGCCCAGGAGGCCTCAGGGCCTGAGAGCTCAGAGCAGCTAAACTGTACAAATGCTGCCCAGATGCCTGCTTACAGATGATATCCACAGCTGTGGAAGGTATGGAAAGATATATTGGGGCCACACCTCCAAGGTTTCTGGTTGGGTGGTTTGGGGGCGTGGCCTGAGGATTGTCACCTTGCTGGGTTGCAGGATCCCATTAGTCATTGTCTGGTTCTCACAGCCTCAGCTGTAGGTGATAATCACCTGGGCGGTGTGAAGTGCAGGTCCCCAGGTCCCTCACTGGGGCAATGTCACTGGCATGTGGAGAAGCATTAGGAATTTTAGAAGCTCCCAGGGACATCAAGCCCCACAGAGGAGAGGCAATTTACCCATGGTGTCAGGCTGACTCAGGCTGAGTCTTGGGTGACTGTGGCTCACTAAACATGCTGTGTGCACAGATCCACAGAGAACCTAAGTCAGGAGGGAAGTGATCTCAGGGCACAGGGATCTGACGCAGAGGAATCCTGGCAAGGTTCCTTCTGTGCCTTCTGACCTGTGTGGCCCACCCTTGCCTAGGAACACGCAAGGCAGAGGTCAGGATCTTAAAATCCAGGTTAGAAACCAGACCCAGAGGCATTTGTTGGTTCAAGATCAATACATGGTCACAGGCTGATCCTGACCTTCTCCTCAGCCTTGTCCAGGTGCCTCAGTTTCTCTTTTGTTAGCATGATGACATTAGAATGTATAAACCCCCGACAGGAGAGGCCAAGTGTGTTGCCCAAGGTCAGGTATGGCACACATTCCCATACATTCTGCTTCCCCAGCTAAGATAGCAACCAGGGCTACCCACCTCCTACTGATCTCCAAAGTGGCATCTTGGCAACAAGTCCCTTGGCCATGAAGCCTCGTGCTTGGCCAAAGTGCTCCTTCATTGGTGTTGGTGGCCAGCGGTCCTCCCGGAGCTACAGCATGTCACCAGTCAGGAGGACTGTGAGTTATTTACGGAGCTATCTCCTCATTAGTTAACGACAGGAAGAGCTTCCAGAAGGAATTAGATAAATGGCCCCAAGCCAGAAGGTTCTTTGCACCCTAAGTGTAAATATCATAAATAAACAGCCTCTGAGATCCAGCCATCAGACCCGGAGAATTAACCTCCGTGGGATCCCAGATGTGAGGTGAGGTGCGGCCCCTCCGCCACCCATCACGTGTTCTCTAACCCTGGGCTTCCAGAGAGAAGTGGCAGCCTTCAGAGAGACTGGGAGCCATGGGCTTAAGCAACATTACCCTAATGCACGGAAGAGATGATTTAATGAGGCTTTCTTCCTCAGTTGCAATCCATCTCTGAAGAGAGGAGAGAGTTAGTGCCAGGGCTGTTCTCCTGGCCCCTTGAATTAAGAAGCAGAGAGCTACACGTGTCCGGAAAGAAGCACAACATCACACGGGCTCTGTAAGTGCCTCAACTGCCATCAAGTCAGGTCACAGGGCTGGGGACCAGAATCTCTAGTGGTGTTAGGACAAGCTGGTCCTCTTAGCAATGAGGGAGACAACTCCCCCAGGCTTGGGACTCTGAACAATGACTATTCTTTACACTGCTTGCCACTTGCCTTCTGGAAGGGGCAAAGTTGTTGTTCCCTGTCCCATCCTGTCTGCCCCAGTCGAGCCAATCTGGGTGAAGCAGTGTAAAGGACACCAGGGACACCGCACCTTGTCTGCTTTATTCTTCCAGGTTTGTGCCTGGAGTGAGTCCCTCTGCTAGCCAGATGCTCTGGGACTGAAGCCTGGTCCAAAGTCTCCTTTTCCAGGGTGGCCATAGGCATAAGGGCAGATGCTGAAGACCCAGCTTTGGACAGTAGGCACACTCATTCAGGGGCTACCATACACTAAGTTTTCAGGAAAATCTCCCACAGAATGTGACAGAGCAGTGTGTGCTTGGCCTTCTACTGGATGAGTCATTATCTGGTCCTTGGCAAGGAGGGAAACGTCTAGAGCCAGAGCCCAGTGATACAGGACACGGAGGCCCAATGTGGCCCTGTGTGTTGGGAGGAAAGTGGGTTCTTACCCATGACGACTCCAGCCAACTATGTCTCATCTCTGAGCAAGGACACTACAGTGTCCTCTGAGACACACCTTGATGACAGTGCATAGAGCCTATTGAGTAGCCTAGCTATTATTAGAACTCAGGAATAGTCCTAAGCACTCAATTTGGCAAATTTAATCTTCCTGGGTCTATTATGAACATCCTATCACATCGAGAATCATTCACGACAAAACGCAAATTATAATCGGGTTACCATCATAACATCTTAAGCAATAATAAATTAGTCCTCATTTAATAACCCACTTTAAGAGTAGAAACGGTTATGCTAATAGATGATAAAATATCTGGGTCTGTATACACGCAACACCCTGGAAATACATTAAAAATTAATTATAGTAAAATCGATATGATTAGAAGCACAAGTCCTTTATGCGGGGGCAGTAAATGTGCTTAAGATGTTACGGGAAAGAAAAAAAAGGAAGTGCTGTGTGATTAAAGAGATGGGTATCGGTGATGGCAAACTTTTAATAAACGTTCTCCCCTCGGGCAGTGTAGATGACAGATCTCAGAGCCTCATTCTCGCTGGGCTGCGGCCCGTGCAGATGATCGCCGTCACTTTTATCCTCGTACTGGGGGCTGTAGACTTGGCTGACAGACGCCCGTCTTACCTCTCGATCTGCTTCCATCTCCAGTTAGGAGGGACTGGGTTTTGTGCCAAGAAACAGTCCCATCCTAGACTTCCCTCCACAACCCCACTGCAGTAAGAGCAGCGAAGACTCAGGGTAGAGATAGTGAGGCCGTTAGTGTAATGACTTTTCAAAGTTGACGATCAGCCCAGAGTGGCGGGCATGCTGATTGAGCTCAGAGAATGGTTTTGACAAGCCGATCTGAGGTCCCTCTCCTCATCGGCTGAGTAATCAGGACGGTGCAAGTTTACAAGCCAAGTACATTGTACTTTTCCATAGGTCACCTACATCTCTCTCGAAACAAAAGCCCTTGTGTGCGTGGCTTGCGTGCATGCGTGGCTTGCGTGCATGCGTGGCTTGCGTGCATGCGTGGCTTGCGTGCATGCGTGGCTTGCGTGCATGCGTGGCTTGCGTGCATGCGTGGCTTGCGTGCATGCGTGGCTTGCGTGCATGCGTGGCTTGCGTGTGTAGATTCCTCTCTACATTTTCGACTTGTTCGTTTGAAAGCTTGGAGATACATAGCCTTGTCAAGTCTGCAGGTCGTTAAGCAAGCTTGGCTGTTGAGGCAGTTTTCTATTCTAAATTTCTGGTTTGTGTGGGGGTGGGTAGACTAGCAGAATTCGGGTGGTAGTAGATAACCGCCTTAGATTGCTTTGATAAACAACATCGTGACCAAAAATAACTTGGGAAGAAAAGGTCGTTTACTCGACCTGGTCACAGTCCACACTGAGAGAAGTCGGGGCAGGAGCTCAAGCAGGAGCAGAGGCCAGAAACCACGGAGAAAGGATGCTCACTGGCTTGCTCCCCATGGTTTGCTCGTCTTACTTTCTAGTATAATTGAGGATCACCTGTCTAGGAATACAATTACTTATGCCAGCCGGCAATCAAGAACAGATCCTAGAGACATGACCACCAGTCAGTCTGATGGCTCCCGCTTCCTAGGTGTGTCTAGGTTTGACAGAACCTGGGCAGCAAACCAACTTAGTTAGCATGTGCTAGCAGTCACCCTGTCCTTGCTGTGATAGGAACTTGGCCCTATAGGTTTGCCTCAGTTTACCCTTTGGAGATTTCAGCCCATGACCACTGGCTCTGCTCTTTTATGGGACTGTGGTGAGGTAGTGATGGTGGAGAGAAGATGATATTTATAACTCTTCAGATGCAGGTTGGGAATGCAGGTACTAGTCTTAGGGCTGGGGGCAGACAAGACAGAGGAAGAGCCTGAGTTCCTACACCTCTCCTTTTAAAGGTCCCACAACCTCCTGATAGCAGGAGGGGCTAGGGGTCAAGACTTTTTTGACACATGGATGAGCCTCTGAGGCCACTTAAGATCAAAGCCGCAGCACCCCACCTCCTAATACCACCATCTTCGGGGGTGGAGCTTCTACATGCTAACTAGAGATGGAGACTGGCAGACCTTGGCATCTCGGTTCTTGCTTGTGACTCATTAGCACACAGCCCTGCTAATAATGCACGGTGAATTTTTAGACCCAACACTTTTCTCCTTCTGACATAAGCCACAGTCCACTGGGGCAAGGAAGATCAAGTGGTCATGTCTCACCTCAAGGGGTGTGTGAATTGGAAAACACACTGGTCTGCATGCACCCCAGTGACCTTGCTAACTGCATGTGTCTGAGGACCTAGAAACTGCTGACAGAGAGAAGTACCCACAATGGCTGAACCAGAGATCCCTCTGACCACAGGAACCAGGATGGGGTGCTTCTAATCTGCTCTCTGAAGAGATCAAGTCCTGGGACTGGACCTTCAGAGGGTGCCACATGCTCTTGTTGGCAACAGAAGGTGGGGCTTCCTTAAGCATTCTGGCTCTGGAGCTGTGGCTGCCCATTTCAGGTACAAAGAGCTGAGGTTGTCCCCCCCCCCCCCCCGGGTGCAGGCAGCCTATGACTAGACAGCCTTGACTGCCCTGGGTGGAGCTCATGGGTGCCAGTTCTTGTTGGCTAAAGGCTGGGATGGGTCCATTACCACCAAGACTCAAGCTGTGGACTTCCAAGATCATCTCTGAGCTCCTGCCGAAAGCTTCTCTCTACCATCAAGGAAAGCAGGAACCAGAGAAGCCCAGGTTAGATGCTGGCCCTGGATGTCTGATTAAAAGCTTTCTCTTTTCTCATGTTCTGCAAAGGATGGAAGTGAATCAGAGCAGGGAAGGGAGCCAAAGGTCACCTTCATGTTTAGGGGCCGTGGGGGTGTGCCTCTGGAGTGCTTCCAAGCCCAGAATCTACCAGACCTGCCTTCCCCTTCTCCAGGTCTGGTCAGAACAGAGAGACTACTCAGCATGCAACCCTACCCTGACCCAAGTTCCCAGGATAAAGAGGCAGGACCATGTTGAGCAGGGCAGGGGGGTCCTACCTGCAGATGCAAGGTGTTACACAGCTATGGGAGCCAACGGACTATTCTTTGAGTATGAGGATTCTGTAGTGTGGGAAAGCTTGGGATTGGCTTATCCTGAGGCAGAGGACTGACCTTGTTTGTCTGTACCTGGCTCTGGATGATGAGAGCAGGTGGGGGTGGCCTCAGTGTGAGAACTCATGAAGGGGGTGATGGGCCTTGGGCCTTGGGCCTTGGGTTGGCGTCTGAGGGTTTGAAGACTAGAAGCTGTCTGATCCTGAGAGCAACAAGGTTTCTTTAATCCAGTAGAGAGGATTCTTCACCCTGAGCTGAGCAGAGATTTGAAGTTCTTCTATTGCTGGTGTGAGGAAGAGAGAGAGAGAGAGAGAGAGAGAGAGAGAGAGAGAGAGAGAGGAGAGAATGTATATGTGTGTATGTGCATGCATGTGTGTGTATACATGCATGTGTGTGCATGCATGTGCATAAGAGCTTGCTTGTGTGTGTCAGTATTTGTTACTGTAACAAATCTCCAGAGTAATCAGCTTACAAAGAAAAAAGGTTTCTTTGGGTTCATGGTTTCTGATGTCATCTCTGGTTGGTTGACCTCATTGCTTTGGGCCTGTGATGAGGCAGCACGTTATGATAGTGTCTAAAAAGTAAACATTGACCTCACAGCTAAGACACCAAAAAGAAGGAAGAGCCTTGAATTCCACAGTTTCCTCGGAGGGTGTGCTGCATTTTTAGTCATGGTTTTTGTTTGTTTGTTCATTCTTTGGGTTTGTTTTTGTATTTTATTTTTATTTTTGTTTTTGCTGTGACACATATCAGTTCAGAAGGAAAGAAGGAGGGAAGGAAAGAGAGGAAGGAGGGAAAGAAAAAAGTTCACCTTGGCTGTTTCAGAGGCTCCACCTGTGGTCACCTGGCTCTGTCCCCATTAGATCTTGGTGATACAGAACTTCACGACTGGAGCATGTGGTGGGACCAAGCTGCTCATCATGTGCTGGTCTGGAAACAGACGAACTAACAGAGCAGCAGCCAGGACAAGAGACACCTGCAAGGACCAGCCCAGGAACCCACACCTGTATCTCCCACAGTTGCCTCTCCCTCTCACGGTCCATCTCACTCTGGGTCCGTCAAGAGATAAATTCCCCGATTGGTTCAGAGACTCATTATCCAAAGCTCTGTGAGATGACAACCAAACCATTACGGATGAGGCCTAGGGGCCATTCAGATGCCCATTCGTCAATCCCCAGTGGCCTGAAGGCTTCCCACCAGGCCCTGCTTCTGAAAGGTCCCATGCATGCCAGGTAGCATCGAGCTGAGGATGAAGCCTTTACCAGGTGGAACCATGAGGCTGTTCCAGACACAGAGTCGTGGAGGAAGCTGCCTCAAATTAGAGCGTGTTGAGTGCCGCTGAAGACGCCCCAGCCTTCTGTTTAGTCTACACGTCTGTTGGGAAGGTGTTATTCCCAGTAGGAAGTGGAAGTCCAGGGAGCAGCTGGTCAAGGTCAATGTTGAGGGTCCTGGGATAGAGGAACGGGGTTACGGCTGTTTGAGAACCCCCTCCGCAACACTCCTCCCCCACCCCAGGTAGGGGTGGGATGATACTGTGGCGTGCAGATCGCTCCTTTCAGACAACCCTCTGTCCTGTGGTGGGCTGGGGCCCATCCATGGATGGCTGTCCATCAGAGCCCCTGGACCTGCCAATGAGACCCTGTCTCTGAATCTGCTCATCTGTCCCACGTGTTTCCATGGTGCTATCTGAGGCTCGCTGCATCTGGAAAGTGTCCCGTTCACCTTCGTGTTCATGCACACAGCCCAAGGCTGGAGACGCCCAGTAAGGCACCTGCCCACTTAGAGCCAGAGTGGAGACAGACGCTGAGGGAGACAATCCCAGCGAGGGCTCCGGTGAGGAACACTCCTACAGCAGAGCTCCAGAGTCTCAGACAGGACAGGTGGGAACAACTTTTAATTGGTCGGGAGTCCTTCTGGTTCGGGTACTTCCATTTTTCTGGCTCCTTTGGCCACCACTCAAATTCTCCACCTCCGATTCATGACAAGACACCATCTGGGCCAACAGGAAATCCACGTCTCTGGGTGAAGGAGCTTTTAGGAATAAATCCAAAAAAACTTTCCAAGTCACAGTTAATCACACGTTCCCTGGATCCAGCCCCAGCCCGAGAGCCTAGTTTATAGCCCTTTAGTATATCTTGGAATTTGCCGGCTTATCCCTTTGTATTTATGTAGCTCGTATGTCTCCCTTGACTGGTAGGGTGTCTCCATAAATACTAGGCACAGCAGTGCGAGTGTGTGGGCAGGCTGGCAATGGAGCCTTTCATATTTCACCCGCGGCTGAACTGAGGATGGGTTGAAGCCGAGGCGCATGCGCAGGACTGAGTGGCGCCCAGGTTCCGAGGTGCCCTACAGACACCCACTCTTTCCCTTCTTAGCTGCGATGCCACATGCTCTTCCTGGCTGTCCATTGACTACGCAATAGCTCTGCCTCAGATAAGGATGGACAGAGGACATCTATTTATCCTTGCCTGAACTCTTAGCACTGGGTGAAGACAATGAGGGTGAAGAAAAGGTTGAGTCCAAAGACAGCAGTGCAGGAGACGTTGGGATTCCAGCCTCAGGCCTCGTGACCCCGAGGGAAGCTGCTAAACTTGCAAGCCTCATATCTGGTGTCTGAAGTAAAACAGTACCCCTCAGGTGCCCAGAATGGAGCCATAGCTGAGGTTGGCTGCCTCCTGGCACTTCCTGGGGGTCATCCTTGAGGTATGAGCTCGGATTTGGTATGTCATGTGTGAAATCCTGATGTCTCAGTGGCATGCCCACACATCTCTGCCATGTCAGCAATGGCCGTCTTAACAAACTTTCGCCGGAGCAGGTAGCTTCCGGAAGAGTCTACCTCATTCAGTTCCTTATGGCTGATTTAAGAGATTGAGGATGAAGAGATGGGGAACAGAGACCGTAGCGTGCGCCTGTCAGGCAAGGTAAGGGCAGGGGTGTTCTGTGGTTGTGGATGCACGGTGGCCCCATGAATAATGGAGAGCTTGGATATTAATGAGGGAAACAGAAGTGCGAGTCTGGCAGGGATGTCATCGCAGATAGATTGAGACAGAGGGATGAGGGACAGGGCGTGGATAAATTCTTCATAAGAGACGTTACTTATGAGAGGAGAAATTAAGCCTCCAAGCAGCCATTTCCCCAGTCCGCCGAGTCAGCCTTTTATAGTAAATTCCAGTTAAACCCACTCGAGTTACAGCAGGCTCACTAATAAGGCGTGATGTCTGCTCTCTGTACAGGGAGGGAGAGGCATAGGAGAGGCCAGCCAGAGGCATCTCAGACACAAGCACCTCTGTGCCCTAGTCAGGAAGCTGCCGAAATTACCTTCAGGTGCCAATAGTCAGAAAACCCTGAAATTAAACATCGCATCATTTCCAAAGGCAACTTTTTCCCCCAGAATATTCAGTTAATCAGGACAACCCCAGCCCTGTTATTTTAGGGAAAGATATGCTTATTCTAGAAGAAGCTTTTGCCAAATTATTTTAAGAGCTATTTCAGTAGAACAACATCAGGCAAAATATTTTTTTCACTTTAGAGAAATGTACATAGGGGCACAAATGTGCCGAAGAGCCTAGCATGGCTTCGTTCTCCATGCTGTATTTTAGAGCTTGTATCGACTTCACAAGTGTGTATGTGTGTATGTGTGTGTGTATGTGTGTGCGTGCGTGTGTGTATGTGTGTGCGTGTGTGTGTATGTGTGTGTGTATGTGTGTGTGTGTGTGTGTGCATGTGTGTGCGTGTGTGTGCGTGTGTGTGTTGCACTTGATGGATGGAGGGATACATGGTCGTATGGCAGAGAGATGCATGAATAGGTAGAGAGATAGATAGGTCCATAAGAGATGATGGATAAATGCAGAGCTATTCAGATAGGCAGGCAATGGGTAGAGAGATGACAGCTTGATGGGTGGATGAGTAGATGCATATATATATATATATATATGGGATATTTATCATATATCTTTCTATTTATCAAGCATCTATATGTAGATGCATATATGTATATCTGTAGAAATCTATCTATCATCTACATATCTACCTAAATATCAAGCATCTGACTATATATATAGAGATGCATATATCTGTGTATATCTGTATCACCTATCTACCCACTTACCTATCAAGTATCTATCCATATGTAGGTGCAAATATGTATATATATATATATATATATATATATATATATATATCTACCTATTGGGCATCTATATGCAGATGCATATATATATACATATATATGTATACATATGTAGATATCTATCATCTATCTACCTCAATATTGAGCGTCTGTCTCTATGTAGATGCATGTATCTGTGTATATCACCTATCATCTACCTACTTATTGAGAATCTATCTATATGTACATGGATGGATGCAAAGAGAGGAGAAGCAGAAGAACAGGAGAAAGAGCAAGCAGAGGAGAAAAATTCTCCTGAACAAAATGGAACCTCTGCTCCCTGGGGGCTGGAGCTGCTGCTTCTGCACAACCCAACCCAGCAAGTGGTTCAGCTCTTTGTGCTTGGGGTTGTTCATGGCTGCACAGCCTAGCTCCTTTCCTGTGTGTTGTTGCGACTTGGTGCTTCCATTACTCTGTCCCTGCTGTGCTCACAGCATTTGAAAGATGCCAGGGTCTGCCTGGACAGCAGCTCTGCTGTGGCCACCTCAGCCCCCACCTTCTTCACACTGTGTTACCTCAGTCTTTTCTCCCTCAACCCATGTTACCTCAGCCTAAACTTCCTTCATCCTGTGTTACCTCAGGCCCCATCTCCTTCACCCATGCTACCTCAGCCTTTGTCCCCTTAACCCATGTTACCTCATCCCCCTCTCCTTCACCTCTTGTTACCTCAGGCCCATCTCCTTCACCCATGTTACCTCAGCTTTTGTCCTCTTCACCCCATGTTACTTCAGCCCCCATCTTCTTCACCCCATGTTACCTCAGCCTTTGTCCCCTCACCCCATGTTACCTCAGCCCCCATCTCCCTCACCCCATGTTACCTCAGCCCCCATCTTCTTCACCCCATGTTACCTCAGCCTTTGTCCCCTCAATCCATGTTACCTCAGCCCCCATCTCCTTCACCCCATGTTACCTCAGCCCCCTCTCCTTCACCCCATGTTACCTCAGCCCCCCCATCTTCTTCACCCTATGTTA
>CM052702.1:136712761-136768087 GCA_028551405.1 Uromys caudimaculatus
GTGTGTGTGTGTGTGTGTGTGTGTGTGTGTGTGTGTGTGTATGTGTGTGTTTGGTAGACGCAGGACCCTGGTGCAGGAGAGGGAGTGGCTTCTGGAGTCTCTGTAGGAGGATGCTTGGTTTAAGATTGAAGAGGATAGTTGACCTGGAGCAGTAGGCAGAAATATCAGCCCTGAGAAGGCATGGGGACCTGTGTTTGCTGCTACACCCCTCCATCCCCATGCCGTCTGCGGGGCCACCATTCCACGGCAGCAGATCCTCGCACGCTCCTCGACAGAGTTTCTCCATACGGCACCAGAGCTTTCTTTTACCTTGTATTGTCTTCCCGGACCTGCCTCTTCGCTCATTCCCTCGTCTCTCCTCTATACCCTTATTCACATAGAACGTGGGGATGGTTTCCAAGATCCCTCAAGGGCACCAACGTCTGTGATTGCTTGAGTTGTTCTGAGGTGGCCCAGTGGGACCCAGCACCTAAGAAGGCACCCTGTCTGCTTTAGCTCATCTCCAGATCACTTCTGAGCCTAATGCGCTCTGTAGGCGACTGCCTCTCCGTGTTTAATGAATAGCACAAGGAAACTCTACCCTAAGACACTACTTATTTTTTAAAAGGAGTTTTGTTTTTTCTGTCTGGCAGTAGGTTGAAACTGCAGTAACCAGGAGTGCATACCTCAGCCTCTCACCTCAGGTTGCTCCAGCAACTGGGCTGTCCATGTCCATAGTGGCTGCAGCCCTGGTGGTAACTGTTCTTGTTTGTAACTGCTTCTTACAGATTGAGTTAGTTAAGTAAGCTGGTACAGGTGGGCAAGTGGTTTGCTCAGTGGCCACACCATCAGGCAGATAGTCAGAGGCTGTGCCAGCTTTGGTAGTGGGTCCCGCTGCCTCTGGGGTTCTTGTGTCGGTGCAGGTCTTGCCAGCTGAAGACACTTCCTACTGCGCTTTGAATGTGAAATGTTCCCACTGATGTATGTGTTTGGACCTTTGGGCCAAGGTTGCTGCTGTTTGGGAAGATCGGGGGAACCAGGGCGAACTCTGACTGCAGGAAGTGAGTCACTGGGGGTGGGCCTTGAAGTCTTATTGTCTAGCCTTCTGGATGTGTTACTTTTCTGTGGTTTTGATGATGTGCCAGGAACAAACATAGTTTATGTTAGGAAGAGTTCGCTGTGGACAAGGGAAGGAGTATTCTACACCCAAAGCCGGTGATGGGCTCATAGCTGCACCCCCTCCCAATCCTCCCACCAACACCGTCAACTGCAGAACAAAGTCCCCAAATGCTGGTACCTATGGGGGATTCTCACTCAAAGGGCCCCACTCCCTGTTTGCTTTCTGCTTGCTAAGTGTAGATGCAACATAGGGCTTTTTGTTCCAGCTGAGGATAAGGAACAGCCCCACCCCCACCTCCCCAGTGGGTTGGAACTGCCATGGCCATAAAGGGCAGAGCGCCCCCTGTCCGCATGCAGCGGCTGTGCAGGAAGGGGCAGAGAAGCTAAGTCCTGTCCAACAGGTGCACTCAGGATGGGCAGAGCCCTGCTTGCCGAACTTCCCTCCCTCCCAGCCTGGCTCCCCCCACCTCACCCCTGCCACTGGGAAAAGAAGTGCTAATCCTCCGTGGCTGTTTTGAGTCGCTTGGTGATTAATTTCCGTGGAAAGTTAAGATAGAACAGGAGGGAAAAGTCGATGACTAATCTATTAAGCTCCTGGGGAAACTTAATTTACATGTTTTTAATGATTTCTTCCTACCTGAGACTAAGTGGCTTTGAATCTCAGAGAATAGTAGCCTCTTGCAAACAAGGGCCTGACTCCCAGCAGGAGAGGAACACCTGCTCTTTAGGACCTGAGCTCCCTGCTGCAGGAAGGTCTCTGCAGGCAGTCACTCACTAAGTCTACACAGGGAAGACAAGCTATGGCTAGTCTGTCTAGAGCTCAAGACCCTGAGCAAGTTCCCGTGGCTGCTAAAAATACCTGCAACTTTGTCTCCAACTCCAACGCAGATGCAAGCCTTGCTCTCCTGGGACACAGAGGTATGGACACAAAGCATGAGGAACCGAGGGTAATGATTAGCCAGATGGTCCAGAGCTAAATCAGGTACTCCTTAGATTCATTCTGAATCACAAATGTCTGGGATCTTTGCTTGCTCTTCTGCTCATTCCATAGAATCAAATCATGACTTCAAAAATTCACATCCACTGAGAATTTGAGAATGTGATCTCAGTTAGGCATGGGCTGGTTGCAGATGTCCATCATCAAGGAGAAGCCACTGTGGATGAGAGTAGCCACTTTGCCTGTGGTCCTTATAAAAGAAGACAGTTGGGGGATATAGCTCTGTTGGTAGAGTGCTTGACTCAAATGCATGAAATCCTAGGGTTGGTCCCAAGTACTGCATGAACTGAGTGTGGCAGTGTATGTCTGTGACCTTTGCACTTGGAAGGTGGAGTTTGGAGGATCAGGAGTTCAAGGCCAGGCTCTTAGGAGGTGGAGGTTCAAGGCCAGCCTCACTATGTAGCAAATTCAAGATCTCCCCAGTCTAGGTCTAAAAAACGAAAGAAAGAAGAAAGATGACCCTTTGAAGCGATAGACTGAGTGCTCAAAGTACACAGCCAAGTGCTAGAAGCCTAAAGTCTCCTGGGGTAGTAGTCACCTGACCAGGAAGAGGGAAGGAAAGCTCTTCCCTAGGGCCTTCAGGTAGAGGTCAGTTAGTGAGCTTATATGTCAAACTTATGAACCCTGGCCCTGTTTGAGGTGCTTCTCCAAGGCAGCCATGGGCTGTGCACACTCCCACACCCAAGAATGTGGCTGTCTCCCTCACATGCTTGAAATCAAGACTTGATAAGGAGCCCTCCACATTCTTGCTTCCATATCAGTGGGACTTGCTCTGAGGAAAGTTGGGGTGGCACGTGGGCATTTGTAGGCGCCCACTGAGCTCTGCCTCAGTGCATTGCTTGCTTCTTCTAGTACTGAGGAGACAGATATGTCATCTAGCTGTCTTAGGGTGATTCCCTGAGGTCTGGTGGGTCAAGAAGGGAGGTGGACTGAGCACTCTACTGGCTGGTCACTCAGCTTGTTCTGTTCAGTCCTTGCCTCTTGCCCCTAGCACACCCCTTTTCCTGCTGCCTTTCTTCTGAAAACAGCAATGTCTAGGGAAAGAGATATGCTGAGAGACCCAGAGAGGTTCTGAGGCCACCAGAGGCCTACAGAGGACACTAGAGGCCACCGGGGGCCATCAGAGACCACCAGAGGCCACCAGGAGAGGTCCTCACAGAAGACTGTGCAGGAAAGAGTTGCATCTTCCTCCAAGAAGACTCCACAGCACCCAGAACAACCCAGGTCAGGTCTCTGCAAGGACCAGGAAGCATGGTGAGCAGAGCTTCTGAAGAAACCAATCTCTACAGGGTCAGTGATCACCATGGTGACAGGCCTTGGATGGCAGAAGGGTGGCCCAGAGGACACAGGGAGATTTGAGGTGGGTGGTTCTGGTTCTTCATCTTCAGCTCACTTCAGCTGACTGTGGATTGTCCCATAGCAGGTACCATTCTAATCTCTGAACTGTGTATCTTATGTGGAGACTTTGGGGATCACCCATGGGGGAGGGGTGATGAGGGTACCTAGAGACTAGAGATACTGGAGTATTCTGGACACAAGACCACCTCCCAGGACAGAAGGCAGTTCTATCTTGGGCATTCACAGAGCTATGGAGGAGAGTGTGCAAGAGAGCTGAAGTGCCAATAGCAGCCTCGGAGGGGTCCAGCTGCCCAAGTTCCTGTCCTGGCTTAGACCTTAGGAATGTCCTGCACTTGGAAAGGAGGTGAAGACACACAGGGCTCTTGTTACAGAGTGGGCTTGTGGAAGGCCAGCTCTGCCTGGATTAAGTACCTCTGACTGATTTGGACACTTGTCCCTGCTGTGTCTTATCACTGTATCCTGGAGCAGTTAGGGAGAGCTGACCAGAGAAGACCACTCAGACATACTGGATAGCCAATTGAAAGTCTTCATTCCAGCTGACTGGCACTACACTCTGGTATTTGGGGCCCAAATGTAGTGCTAAGCATTTAAAATAAGAGACATTTAGAGGCAAAACCCACATCCTGTTGTTTTGTTTGGCAGTTGCAGCAAGATATTTTGTGCAAGCAAGCAGTGTAACAGAAGTTAATATAAGCAGTTAGCCAGAAGGGGTTGGCACAAGCAGGCAGTTTAACAGAATCAAAGATAGCTAGGACCTATTGACCAGTTTTAGAACAGAGTTGGGTAATTTTCCATGAGTATTCCCGTCAAGGAGATAAATTTCTAGTTGACATAAGATGACCTCAGCAAGAATACATGATGGAGGAACCTCTGTGCTGTCTTTCCCAGTCACACAGCAGTGGTGGGTTTATGTCCTATTAGCTGGAAGCCAAAGTGAATATTTGCAGGCTCACCTTGGACTTCATGGTGTAGTGTTAGAGCTACCCTTCAAGAAGAGCCACCCCAGCATTTTTCCTTAGAGAGGAACCCCTGACCCCGGAATGCCTCTTCAGGGGCGGACAGCCCCCACAGCATGCCTCTTTAGAATAGATTCCTTCCTAGCATTCCTCCTTGGGGAACCTGCCCTCTCCCCCAGCAGGCTTCCTCTTGGAGGACTTCCCCTAGCATGCCTCTTTGGGGAGGACTCTTTGGGAAGGATTCTGGGAAGGACACTTTGGGGAGGACTCTGGGAAAGACTCTTCGGGGAGAATTCTTTGGGGAGGACTCTTTGAGGAGGACTACCTCCTGTGTATTTGAGGCAGCATTCTGTGCTATCATGAATGAATAGATGGTAAACTGGAGGGGGAGAAGCCGAGGCTCTGCAGGCTTGCAGGGGTTTGCCAGAGACACAGCTGGGTGACTAGAATCCACCCCCATGACCAGAGAGCAGTTACTACACTGGTTTCATCCTTTGAACAAGAGCCTCTAGACAGCCTTATGAGAGGGACCTGCCCAGGGGCCCTAGAGACCTTTCTAGATTTTCTCCTAATTCTTGCTCCACTACATTTTCTATATCCAGTTAAATTCTCCCAGCAGAAGTCCTGATGTTTTCAGGAGAGTTCCTGGACTTCAAGTTTATGCTGCTGTGGCTTGCACAGTACCACACTTCCAGTGTGACTAGAAGCATCTGGAGATGGAAGATAGATGCTGGGGAGAAATGGGGGGCTCAGACTACTAGGTTTGTCACATCTTCTGGTCCTACTATCTACCCTATTGCCTCCCATTTGGGGCACACCATCATCAGAGAGATAATAAGGGTGACAGTCCGTGTGTGAGCAGAGCCAAATTCTGGAAGCTAATGCTTTCTGAGAGCCATGAAGCAAGTGCCTGGCAGAACACCCAGACAAAGCCACAGGGTATGTTTCCAAACAGACTGTCAGGGCCCATTAATGTCCACACTCAAGGACACCCTTGCTGTCACTTCCAGTGCTCATGAGAATCCCAAATTCATATTGATTTCCCCAAGCACAAGGACGAGAGGAGCAGACCTGAAGATGTTGTATGTCTAATGACATCTCTTATATTGAAGTGTCTACTAAATACCCACCGGATCAAACCCGCAGTACTTGCCTGGGCCCACACACCAGCTCAATTTGAATTGAGCTTCACAGCAAACTGGATAAGATGCCTCCAGGGCTCATCCCCTGTGGCTGGGATCAGAGTGACTGGTTCTATTACCCAGGACGTGTGTGAGAAACGATGCAGAACAGAGTAGAAAGCCAACTTTGGATCCAGAAAACCATATGGAAGTTCTGGTCTTCTGGCCACAGATAAGGCCCCCTTATGAGAGTTAAGTGGTTCAGGAGCATGCACCAAGTAACCATGAAAGATGGGGGATGGCCAATCTGTTTGTTAGCACGACCACTGATTAATTCAACTGGGGCCCTGTCCATATGCATGCAGTCAGTTCTGTTATTGCAAGAACACCCCTAAGATATAATACTGCCCAGAACCAAGTGGATGTAGCCTGAGTGGCTCTGCTTGGAGTAATCTGAAGGCAGCCATGAGGAGGTAAGTGACAGTGATTTCCAGCAGTTACCCATACTGTCAAGCCACCCCTATCTGCCGAAACTTAGCTAAGAATGACTCTGAAGAGCCCCGGGTCTATCCAAGGCTGTGTGCTAGTGACATTGCCCAGGGATAGCTTACAGGATATCCCCAAGGAGTCCTCTTTATCCAAAGTCTTTTCTTGCTCACTAGGCCAGAGAACATGGGACTGGCTGGGTTTCCAGAGTCCATCTTCTGTGGATTAATGGTTGCTTATTAGCCCCAGCTCCCTTGTCCTGGAGAGTGACATGGGGAGTCGTGGAGGACACAGGTTCAGGTAGATACTGTGGTGACTCTCCGTGGGGTTAGAAGATTGAGGGCACCAAGTCTGGCAGAGCAAGGAAAAGCAAGTTTGGTAGGCAGCATCAGGGTGTCTGAGCAATGGGAGTCACCAGACTTCATGCACAAGAAGCTAAAGGAGGTTCATCATAGCAATTTTACAAAAGACATTAGGAGCGGGAAGTAGGGGTCTTCCTCATCAATGGGGGTTCCAGATGAAGCCAGTAGAAGGCGATACCACTCTGCTAAAACTCGGGAGAGCCACATGTCCACTGCCCTGTGCCTACTGTCCTGTGTCCGCTGCCCTGTGCCTGCCACCCTGTCCCCACTTATGCCCACAGGAGCATGCATGCTGCTCTCTTTGAGTCTACCTGTGGGGCAGCTAGAAGCTGACAGAGCCATCCTTCTCGGGGCCTTGGCACTGGTTACCGGAGGAGCTTAATTAGTGTCTTTTAATCATTTATTCTAAAATGGATGGATGTTTGCTGCTAAAATCCAAACACTCGCTCACTTTATAAATGGCTCAGCCCAATTTGGAAGACAGACTGGTTTTGATCAAAATCGGCCTAGGGACAAATGACTTATTTACTTGGGATGCAGACACAGCCGGTGAGTCCTGGCTGCTGCTTGGTGGGTCACTGCCTGGTTAAGCGCTCTTCAGTGAGTGGAGGCAATGACGGTGAAGGCCACTTGTACAGAAGAGGACAGCATGCCCGGCAAGGAGTGGATTGACCCAGGAGCCACACTGGCCTTCGTGGTGACTAAGGACAAACAACCCCACTATGCTGTACCCAGGAAAGAGAGCCAAGGGCAGGAAGCTGAACACTGCAGACAGGAGGTGCGGAGTCAGATTGACAGAGGACTTGAAGACTGCGTGAGGGAAGTCTGCAGTGCGGGTGGCTAGACCCCCAGGGTGACTTTGATGGGAACACTACTTGGCTTTGGGATTAATAGAAGGTATTTATTTATTTATTATTTTTGACAGTGAGAACTGGGGACCAGGACCACACAAGATCCCAGTTTTTCTAACAACTCTGGGTTTTTTTGGACCCCTGGAATACTCCAGGAAGGACCAGCAGTCCTGTCCCCTAGTGTCAAACATTCGGCATTCTGATAGCCAACGCCCTTGTCTTCTCTCCTAACACAGGAGATTGTATCACTCAGAAACCAGGAGCTGCCGTGTCAGCATTTCTTTTAGAAAGTGCGAGCCCAGCATGGTGAGAGTGCAGAGAAAGGGGAAACGGAGGCCGTGAGGCCCACAGCCGCTCTGCCATACTCTCCGCGATCCCTCAAACGCAGATCTGGGAACCGCATGTTTGTACACACTGTGGCGCTTTTCTAGAAGTCTTCAAAAGGGAAGTGGCAGCCAGGAGTATCTGTGAAGAGGGAGCAGAGCAGGCAGGCCTTCTTTCTTCCTGCCTTTCCTCAGGGCAGCTTGATTGTCCCTACATATTTGAATGATGTGGCTGCTCGAGGAAGCCAGACCCCACCTCTTGCCTGCATGGTGACATTTTCCCAAGACTTGTCTGGGAGAGTCGACTGGTATCCTGGGGTCAGGGATCATGGCAGATGACAGGTAGCCATGAGACAGATCTCTCTAGAGAAGCCAGTTTCTGCTGAAATGCCTGGGCACTCGGGACTCTACCATGAACCAGGGGAGTGACAGCCCCTGCCCTCAAGGATAAGTGTGCACTTGAGAGCTATGCATCGCAAAAACAGTGGTGGGGAAGCCGAGGTTTGGACTGCTGGGTGCTGTGAAGTAGATGCTAAAGGCCAATTAGGTGACGCTTAGGTGGCCAAACGCGTAGATCCCAGTCTAAGCTGGGCCTGGTGGCTATGATGGGAAGATGATGGCTAGCTCTGGGTCAGCTTGGACAACTTAGTGAGATACTGTGTCCAGATCATCATCACCACCACCACCACCATCATCATCATCATCACCACCACCACCAACAACCACCAATAAAGGTGGGGGGGGGGTAGGTGGGCTGTAGTCAGTTGGTTGAGAGCTTGTCTAGCTTCCTAGAGGCCCTGTGTTCAATCCTCAGTTTGGACAAACAAAACAAAAACATTTAAACTAAGGTTTCCCTCCCCCACACCTTCCCTTCTGTCAAGGTGGCCTTTCAAGACCTCTGTGGGTGGCCTTCAGGGCCTGGGGGTGGAGGCTAGGGAGAGGTTAGGATACTTCTGAGTGGACAGAAATAACTAGGTGGTCTTTGCTGAATCCAGGTTGGGGGGTGGGGTTGAAGTAAAAATGCCATGCTTCCACTTTAAGATAAAAATATGTAGAATTGGTATCCTGCTGTTGTTGATCCCTTGGTGTTTGTTAAGCCTTCTCACCCTTCCCTAACTCTGATCTAGTCTCTCTCTCTCTCTCTCTCTCTCTCTCTCTCTCTCTCTCTCTCTCTCATTCTCTCTTCTCTACTCTCTCATAAATCACACATCTATAATCCAGCCTTTGATTTCTAGGACTCTGTGAGGGGACAGAGAATTGAACACCATATATAAAACAATCCTCTAGGTTTGGGTGATTTTATCCCCCAGTGTCTCGGGGTTGATCTGTGAAACCTAAAGCACCAGCCTTTGAGAACGCACTCTATCTGCTCCTTTACAACACAGTTCTGCAGGCAGGACCTCCCGTCCCACATAGTTGGGCTTGCTCTTGTAACATTCACTGTGTCCCCTAAATACAGCAGCAAGGGCTTCTGGCTTCTGCGGGTCAGGAAGCAAACGGGGTGCCTACTCCCTGCTCCACACTGGTCACGAAGTACCACAAACTGAGTAGCTTCAAACAAAGGACTGTGTCCCATTCTGGTGTGGAGAGGTGGATGTTCAAAATGGAGGCCTGGGGTTGACTGGCACTTTTGAGGGGCACTGATAAGATGGCCCAGGTGGTGGGAATAACCCCTGACCTTTCATGGCTGGATACGCGGCATGTCTCCCTTTCTTTCCTTTTGTGTCTGTCTGGGGTCTCCTCTCCTAAGAAGAACACAGCTAGGCTGGAGAGGACCACAGGCTAGCCTAGGAGACTCCATCTTCACTGACCCTACCTGCAAAGACCTACTTTTCCAAATCCACAGGGCCTGGAGCCCAGGAGACTTCAACATGTCTTCCAGGACTCAGATCGCCACAGGTCTCTATGACACTCACTGTTTGGCAGAAGGAGACAAGCTTTATGTGGAGGCACGAGCTGAGACCCTCATGAGGAAGGTCATCTACTGAAGAGAAATTCAGCTATGGTGTCTGTGGCAGAAGGGTCCAGGTCTGCTGAGCGATTCTAGCTGTTTCCTCAATTCCAAGAGGATTTGGGACTAGAAAGGCTGTGGCAGCTCAAGGGATCAGAGCTGGGGTTAGAGCAGAGCTCTGTGCTCCCGGGGAACAGGGGAGACTTTGAGGAAGGCAGGGTGTGGAATGTGGGTCTAAGCCCCTATCACAGAGCAGCTAAAGGACAGAATCGCCCCAAGTTCATGCTCACCAAGGAGGCAGTGGCTGGCCAAACACTGACCATGTGATCCTCCTGCCTCTGCTTTCCCAGTTTTGATCCAGCACCGAGTTACACCAGGTGTCCCACCCCGTGTGTTTCTCAGCACCATTTTGTTTTCTCTTTGCTGAGCTGATGCCAGGTATGATTTGACAGACCCCGGTCCTTACCAGCTGTCTCAGTTATAGTTACTATTCCTGTGTCAAAGAGCACGGCCAAAAGCAACTTGGGGAGCAAAGGGATTATTTCATTTAATCTTCCAGGGAATGGTCCACTGAGGGAAGTCAGGACAGAAGAAACCTGGAAGCAAGAACTGAAACAGAGGCCATGGGGAAACTCTGCTTATTGACTTGCTCTTACATGTCAAGAAGAGTCATGCTTTTCACTCTGTTTTCGTATACCATCCAGGACCACCAGCCCAGGGGATGGCACCGCCCACAGTTGGCCTGTCCCTTCCACATCAACCATCAATCAAGAAAACATTTCACTGACTTGTCTACAGGCCAGCCTAATGGAGGCATTTTCTCAATTAAGATTCCCTCTTCCCTGATGTCTAGCTTTGTATCAAGTTGAGAAGAAAACAGCCAGCACAGCAGCTGTGTGCCTTGGACAGCTCCAGCATGGGTCTTGGACAGCTCCAGCCGTGTGCCTTGGACGGCTCCAACTGTGTGCCTTACACAGCTCCAACATGTGCATTGGATGGCTCCAGCGAATGTCTTATACAGCTCCATCAGTGTGCCTTGGATGGCTCCAGCGTGTCTCTTGGACAGCTCCAGCGTGTACCTTGGACAGCTCCAGCCGTGACCAGTGGCTTGTAAACAGAAGCTCACCAGCCATCGCTCTGTGAACAGAGAGAACTAAAGGAGTGGCAGTCACGCTGCTGACTGGTGACTGTCACAGATGGAAAGTTGACATTCTCAGCCAAATTATCTTGTCTATCTTAGTCTTCCTGAAGAGTCATTCCATGCCCCGTCTGTGTCTGGTCTGACCTAATATCCTTGTGACTACTGGAATATACAAACAGACTCTCCAGCATGCAGACACACAGATACACACACACACACACACACACACACACACACACACGCATGCACACACACACATATGGGCATACATATAAACGTGAGCATGTGTAAATAAATACATAAATGAACATTAAAATGAATATGGGTGTGTACACACACATGAACAGTCATGAGAGCGTGAACACACATACACACACGCACGCATATGTTTGTGTTAAAACTAAAACCAAGAATGTGAACTCTCTGTGGCCCTGCAATCACCAGGACACTGGGTCTCCAGGGCAGTAGGAGCTGGCAGGGAGGCTGGGGCTGGCTGGTATCTTCTCTGTAGCAAGAGCTGAGCTCAGACCCTACGGGGAAACATCAGAAGCAATAAAAGGGACACAGTCACACCAAGAAGCACAGAAAATAGGACAACTTCAAAGGGACGTGTTTAAAGTATTTTGGGAGATCAAGAAACATCAAGAGACACCATAAAGCAAGAAGAGGGAATTAGGAAAGAAAAACGTAGAGCTGGATCTGATGGAGAATAAAGGGACCCATGGACATTAGCAGAAACAAAACCAAGTGAAAAAAGCTAAATGGTGACTGCTGAGATGGCTCAATGGGTAGAGGTGATTGCCACCAGGCCTAAGGACCTGAGTTCAATCCCTGGGGCCCATGTAGCCGAAGGATAGAATCAATTCCAGCAAACTATTCCCTGGCTTCTGCCTGTGTAGCATAGTATGCACAGACGTGGTCACACATGACATATAAATAAAAATGTAAAAAACAAATTTTAAATGTAGAGGTTTGTTGTGGGAAATATTAAAAAAGGAATATATCACATGTTCCCAAGCTACTCCCTAATTCTCTCAACCCCGAGGGCTGGCCAGCCATGCACTGGAGGGCAATGGTCAACCTGCTTCATCTCGTGGAGCTCTGAGCTCCATGATCTCTCCACCCAGCTCACTAGTTTCCCACAGGCGAGTCGCTACCATGCCAGTCCCAAGCTTCAATACCCCCATGGCCTCTGTGGTGCACATCAGGCAAACCCACACTTTGCCGCTGTACCTTTCTCTCTGGAACCCAGGTGAGCCACCATGTGAAGGAAAACACAACACAAACTTAGTTCAGAAACAATGATAACTCAGTCTCTGTGTGCATCAACTAAAACCTAATCTTGTAAGCCTTATCAAAGTCTGATTCCTCTGGTGGCGAATCCTTGCAGATCCGCCATGATACCAGGAGACTCCAGTAGCTACATCTTACCTATCTGCTGTCCTGTTCCAAAAGGACCCTCTCTCTCTCCTGCTTGCTCTCTTCCTCTCTCCGACCTGGAAGTCCCTCCTACATGCCCAGTGATTGGCTCCTTTATTCATTAGGGGATTGGTTCACAAGTCACAGGTGTAACTCACTCCTTTTCTGATACAAAAAGCCCCAGGGCCGCCCACAACAGAGGTTGAAGACAGACTAGGATTAACGACGTATGGGAACCATCTAGAAAACAAGGGGTGAGGTATGGATGACTACCTCATGCGGTTTTGTGAGGCAGACAGGGCCAGGTGAAGGAGGCGGTGCTCAAAGCAGAATGGGAAATCTCTAGAGCTAAAGAAAGACAGGAGACAGGTGGAAAACACAGCTTTTGACCAGAGTGGTAGGAAGCAGCCCCCCACAGACGCACCCTAATTCTTGTCTGGTGATTGTAATTTGAGGGGAAATCCTGGCTGCTGCTGGAGACGAGAGGACAGACCTCGGAGACACTGGTGTGTGGATGCACGGAGCCTGCCTGGAAGATAACTGGGCAGAGCACAAATCCCTTAGAAAAATCCACTAACTTCTGTTTCACCTCCAGAACCTTTTTATTCTTTAAATCCAACTGATGTGTGTGAAGATTTTGATCCACTCATGCTCGGAATGGCCAAAACCCACAGAGGTCTAAACCACCAGACACATGCATCTAATGTGAGGGACTACCAATAAACAAGTGGACCAAGCCGGAACAAGCACACTTATTTAACGTGCGTGTGTGAGTGTGTGTGTGTCTGTGTGTGTATGGTATGTGTGTGTGGTGTATGTGCGGTGTGTGTGTAGTGTGTGTGTGTGGTGTGTGTATGTGTGATGTGGTATGTGTGTGTTGTGTATATGTGGTGTGTAAGTGTGGTGTGTGTGTGGTTTGTATGTAGTGTGTGTGTGGTGTGTGTGTGTGTGTTTGGTTGTGTGTGTTTGTGTGTGCACTCACAAGCACACTCGGCAGGGGCCATGAAGAGACTAGAAGACAGCCTCAGATCCTCTGGAGCTGCAGTTACAGGGGACTGTGAGCTGCCAGACATGGGTGCTGGACACAGAACTTGGGTGCTCTGCAAGAACAAGCAGAGCTCTTACCCGCTGAGCCGTCACAGCCACCCGTGTAATGTCATGGAGCAATGAGCAGATAGGATGACTAATTCCAAAAAGAAACGGATGAGGGACCTGGGTTGGTGTGTTTGTATTCTGTCTCCATGTGCACTCCCGGGTGTGCATAGGCATGTGACCAGGAGGTGGTGATTGACAGCTGACAATAATTATCCCATGGCAGGCAAAGCACAGTTTACATCTGCCTGTGTTTGCCACCGACAGTATCTGTGACAGACACGCATGGATGCTTTGGTGTTGAGGTGACCAAGCGTCTGACTCCCAATGCCCTGGAGGCTTGGCCTTGGCAGGGCTTTAACAGTGCTCAGTGTGCTCAGTGTGCGCTTGCCACTGACCCCACCCGCACCATTACTGTCCCCAGTCCATCAGCCCACAGCTGCTCACATACTCCAGGTGTGGCACAGCCTCTGCTCTGTTCTGTTGTTGTACTGCCCTGCATCTCCGTCCCTCCCCCACAACTTCAACTTTCTCCTTATGTCCTTGCCTCACTTTCAAGGCTCTGATCAACTGGTGGCGAGGCTTCCCTTTGATTCCGGGGGCTGAGGTGGGGACAGGAGAGGGACATATAACCATCCCCAGCACTGCTCTGTTAACTCGTTCATTCTCCGGCCTGGGGCACTGTGGGAAGGGAGTGGGGCCTGGTGGGAGGGAGGGAAACCATGGGGTGGGAGTCACACCATCTCTCTCTCTGCTTCTTGGCTCTTACTAAGAGAGCAGCGCTGCCTCACCCCTGGGAACAGCCCCTTCTTGTCTGTTGCTCCCTGAACGGTCAACTGCCCCAGGTATTTGTCATGGTGATGGAAGGCTCACGGAGACCTTGACTTCTCCCGAGTCCCCTCTCTTTGTCCAGTAGATGGCCACCTCCCAGAAGTGTCCCCCAAAGCTTGTGTGTCTCTAACTCTTCTCCTTCCACAGGGCCCCCAGCCATGTTGGATTAGAGTCTGTTCTAGAGATCTCATTCTCCTCTCAGTGGTCATTCATATGACACCTCCAAGCACACTCATGCTGTGTGGTCTTGAGGTTGCACACAGCACACAAATGCTTGAGGGGATGCAGTGGCCTCCTCCCAAGCCTGGTTCTCTGCAGCACTCTGTGCACCACAGATATCTTGCCCCGGGCACAACAGAAAGTCACTGGGCAACTTAAAGAATATCTACACTGTAAAGTACCAATTGGTCAGTTTCATTTGATGCTAACTTACTGTCTTAGTCAGGGTTTGTATTTCTGCACAAAACACCATGACCAAGAAGCAAGTTGGGGAGGAAAGGGTTTATTCAGCTTACACTTCCACATTGCTGTTCATCACCAAAGGAAGTCAGGACAGGAAATTACACAGGTCAGGAATCTGGAGGCAGGAGCTGATGCAGAGGCCATGGAGGGATGCTGCTTACTGGCTTGCTTCCCCTGTCTTGCTCAGCTGGCTTTCTTAAAGAATCAAGGACTACCAGCGCAGGGGTAGAACCAAGCATAATGGGCTGGGCCCTCCCACCCTTGATCACTAATTGAGAAAATGCCTTACAGCTGGATCTCATGGAGGCATTTTCTCAAGGGAGGCTCCTTTCTCTGTGATAACTCCAGCTTGTGTCAAGTTGACACACAAAACCAGCCAGGATGCTTTTTTTTTTTTTTTTAAAGATTTATTTATTTATTATATATGTAAGTACACTGTAGCTGTCTTCAGCCACCCCAGAAGAGGGTGTCAGATCTCATTACAGATGGTTATGAGCCACCATGTGGTTGCTGGGGTTTGAACTCAGGACCTTTGGAAGAGCAATCAGTGCTCTTAACTGCTGAGCCATCTCTCCAGCCCCAGGATACTTACAGTATAGATCTTGTGTGTTCTGGATAAGAGTCCTTCACCCCAAAGCAAAGAGCTTCTGAGATGGGGCTAGCGGAGAGTGGAGGCAGGGGAGTGAAGTTCTGGGGAGCAGGTACAGGCCACAGAGGGTATCCAGTCACACACTTGCTCACCACCATGTTCCTGAGACATCTTGTCAGCCAAGCACGCCTAACAAAATAGGCACATTTTTAGCACTCTTAGCAAAGGGACTGTTTTGAGAACTGAGTGCTCTTCTCATGGGTGGTGGCTAGATGATGCTTAGAGACAACCAGAGAGTGCGTGCACCTCTTCTGGGAAAGGTGCAGGTCCTCCACTGAGGCTCATCACCACCGAGGGATGCAGATAAATGCCCTTCCATCCCTCAGCCAGACAGCCCTGTCAGTGGCTCCTGACGCCGGCCATCACTCAGCCCCTGCCTTCTTCCTACACTGTGATGAGCAAGGCTGGAGCTTTGCTGACAAGAACAGAGGAAGGGAGAGAGGAGAGTGGAAGGGAGGGGGGAGGGAGGGAGGAGAGAGGAGGGTGAAAAGAATGGAGGGAGGAGGGTGGGAGGGAGGGAGGAGAGTGAGAGGAAGGGAGGGAGGAGGGTGAGAGGAAGGGAGGGAGGAGGGTGAGAGGAAGGGAGGGAGGAGGGTGAGAGGAAGGGAGGGAGGAGGGTGGGAGGGAGGAAGGACCCTGAAATATTTAAACACCCAGCTTCACTGGTCTAAAACTTAATCAAATGTTGAATTATGAAAGGTCTCTGAGTGCAGCGCGGCCACTGTAAGTAACGGATGGGCTTTGATAACTTGGGAGACAGGCCTATCTCTAACCTCCACCAAGTGTGCTCTGGCGTGACTGGCTCCACAAGGGAAGAGGAGGAGGAGGAGTCACCTAGGGCATGAGTCTCCTCCATTAGCTGAGAACAGGGGCCCATGTGGATGGTCAAGGCCGTGCTCCCCACTGTGAACGTAATGGGGGGCAGTGGGGGCCTCTGTTTCCCTAGCCGGGATTCTACTCAGTCAATAGCCCCTGCCTTAAGAAGTGAGTGAAGACACAGCATCTTCTGGGGTTCTATGGAGGGGCAGGAACATCTTAGCAAGATATTAAAGTGGACGTCCACGAGACACAGCCCTTCCATCCAGTACGGTCTTTTCTTGTGGTTCAGGCAGGGTTAACACAACCTAAGGGGTTCATGTGAATGCTTGAGACTATTTAAGATGATCTACAATGGGCTCCGATGCTCAGCAGGTCAGGTTTGCTGAGCACATGGTCACCTTGTTTGTCTGGGGCAACCCCTGAAAGTCAAGGAGTGCATGTGAACCGAATCGCCTCAGAGCTGTCTGCTCCTAGAGGTGAGTGGTAACCTTCTGATCCTGTTCCACCTCTCACGTGTGTGTTGAAAGCTTTGTCTAACCATAGCCTGGCATCTTCGCGCACCTCAAGAGCTGTTTGGCGCCCAGAAGTCTCTTCTGTGCCCACCTGGTACTGCCTGGACACTGGCCTTCCTCCGTCTGTGTCTTGACTCTGTATCTTCCTTCTGTACCTCCCTTTTGCAGAGTTTCCATCTGAGAGGGACTGAGGCAGTGTTCACCCGGTCCCTCCTCAGCTCCTCTGAGGAAATGGTTCCCACTGACAGGAGCAGTGCGGCCATTTTAGTTCTGGTCTTCCCAGTGTCTGGGTTGGCAGAATAAGTCCCACCCTTTTTTCCTAAAAAGAGAGCTCATTTATCTCATCTGCTCTCTAACGTGTTCCCTGCTGTTTTCGGGTGAAGCCACTTGCACCTCAGATATCTAAAGCCGGTGGTGGCAGTGATGGGTACTCACCTCACGAAGTCTGATTTACAAACGGACCAGTCTTTAACTTGGTAAGGGAGAGGAAAGACACAGGAGGGAGGAAAGTATGGCAGATGAAGATCATTTTGGTTTGTTCTCTTCTCTGCTCCGCCCACAACCACTCTACCCTAAGCCTGACTCCAGACAGACTCTAACCCTCAGACTGAGCCCCTGGCTGCTCTCTGCACAGGTAGAAGAATCCAGTGGCTTCTTCAGCTTTACATTCTGGTTCCCTCACTTGCCAGCCCAGCAGAGAAACAGTTAAAAGCAGGGAAAGGAAGTTCCATCTCTAATACCTTAAAGCCAGCACCCCAACACACTCCAGAGTCAAAACCAAAGCTGCCTTCGCTAAATGGGGCCCATCACACTCATCCTCCAAGGTCTCTGCTTGCTAAAGAAGGACAGTCCCAGGCTGCACATAAAGCTGGCAAAGCCGCAGTGACCTGCCAAGGTCAAGACCCAGTGCGGCTCCAGCCCAAGGAAGATGCTGTAGAGTTAAGTGCCCTGTGGTGCATATAGGGCTGGCCACAGTGTCTGCTTGCCCTGTCTCTGTGCAGGGCACGAGTCTCGTACCTATTCACCATGCTTTCTGGGTGGGGCTGGCAGTGATTCTCCCAACACACACACACACACACACACACACACACACACACACACACACACACACACCCAGGGCATTATTATTTTCATCCTGATCAGGAACGTTAGGACACCTGATCTCACTCTGAGAGACTTCACAGGCAGGACTGAGAGAAAGATCCTGGTATGATCTGGAAACTTAGGGTTCTGCTTTAGGGTTCTTAGCCTCATTAATAAAAGAATTTCAAAAGGGAGATCCAGGAGAGTTTACTAAACCTGAGGCAAAACCAACAGGGTAGGTGAGGTGAGGACTCTAGCAGCTGGCGTAGGGGGAGGCAGGAAGAAAGTTATGCCTTTAAAGTTGGGCATGGAGGTCAGAGAAAGCCCATGAGAAAGCCCAGAGTGTCGGGAACTGGCTCAGGCATTTAGCTGGTATCTGAGATAGAGACAAAGAGAAGACAAAGCCTGCTCAGTGCTGGACCACAGATCTAAGTTCAGAGGGTGCCGATCCCAGAGTCTCAGGACAACGAATCGCACCAGGGACACGTGGTTATAAATGGACACAAGAGGCAGCTTATTGAGAAAGGGGAACAGCCGTGAGAATAAAGGGGTGTCGTGAGTGGGGTGGGGGTGGGGTGAGGGTGGGGGCGGATAGTCCCGGAAGCACTGGGCTTCCAGGCGCTGATCCTACACCAGACATATACTGCCTCTCCTTTCTGTGTTGCAGGCTTTTCTTGAGCAGGCTCTGTTCCTTATCTGAAGCCCACACGAGGAAGCGCTTCCAGGTTTCCTCTGCAAAGTGGCTTCTTTAATATGTCATTAAAAAAAGATTTATTTATTTATTTATTTTAGTATATGAATGTTTCGTGTGCATGTGCATCTGTGTATCGTGTGTGTGTGTGTGTGTGTGTGTGTGTGTGTGTGTGTGTGAGAGCATCTGTGCCCTTGGAACCCAGAAGGGCACCAGATCCCCTGGAACTGGGGTTAAGGATGGTTGTAAACCACCATGTGCATGCTGGGAATTGAACCCTGGTCCTTTGCAAGAGTAGCCAATGCTCTTAACAGCTGACTCTCTCTCCAACTCTTAACATATTACATATATATATATACTGCTACATTCTGCGTGTGTGTGTGTGTGTGTGTGTGTGTGTGTGTGTGTGTGTGTGCGTGCGCGCGCACACGCCCATGGTATCTGTTGGAGCTGGTACGTGCGCTTGTCATGGTGTAGGTTTGGAAGTGAGATGACAACTCATGGGTCTCAGCGATTAGACTCAAGTCACCAAGCTCTGCAACAAATGTCTTGCCACCTGAGCCATCTCACCAGCTCCTCATAGGGATAAATTCATGATTCAGCCTCCAGTCTCTACTCTCTCTCACACCAGGATGGAGGATCACCTGGACAGACAGTCCATTTGGCCCCAAGCACCTGCCCATGTCTGTGAGGACAGAAGCTGAGGGGGAGTGAGAGATGGACCAAGGGGCGGATGCAGGAGCTTCCAGAGACAGATGAAGCTCTCCCCTACTATCCGGAACTCCAGCCCAGGCCTCCAGCCCAGGCCTCCAGCCCAGGACTCTAGATCTGCCCACCTTCTTTTGAGCTTTCTTCCTCCAGACAAGAAGAAGAATGAATCTGCCTTAAGGTGTCATTGGTTGTAGCAACAGAGAGAAGCTAAGGGTGACATCTGCCATTGGGTTAGGTTGATCCTCTTGTCTGGGTTAGAGGCGGGTATGTGTAATTGAGGAAGAGGCCAAGAAGACGCAGGGCCCTCCTCCTGGAGGCCAGGGCCATAGATCAGATACTGCACCAGGAGGGAAGTTGAGGCCTGGGAGTGTGTGATTGCCAGTCCAAAGACACACAATAGGCAACAAGCCAGATCCCCGCTGAGGACCCACCCTGCTCTTTGTGGCTGAGCCCCCGCCCTGAGAGAGCTATGATGCCCACTGTGCTGGGCTTCTTGGAAGCTTGGGAGTAGAGCTTACAGAGGGAAGCAGGGATGTCCTTGACACAAGGTCATGCAGACTTGACAATGTTCTCTGCACGCAGCGGCCAGCTATTGACCGTTCATTATTCATCCTAACCCATTTCTGCCTTGTGATGGCGTGAGTCAATTCTCACCATAAGGACTTTTCCTGCCAAGTGAGCAGAGTGCCTCCGCTCCTAGTTGGCAGAGGGATACAGTCAGAGAGAGCGTCCCAGCCTTGTCTCTCCTGACCCTGCCGGCCACTGCAGTGACAATGTTACTGTTCTTCCCACGTCCCCTTAGGTGGGGCCCATGCAAGAGAGCGTGTGGTACTGCTATCTTATCTATTTGGAATACAACAAGCATTTGATGAGTCCCCATGTGGGCTTGGGAATACAGCAGAAAACCAAGGGAGGTTCCTGAAGACAGAGCTCTGTCCTCCTGAGAAGGGGCACACACACACACGCACACGCACACACACACACGCACACGCATGCATGCACCCTCTCTCACACACACATACTCTCTCTCACAGGTATGCACTCTCTCACATATACATATGCTCTCTTTGTCTCTGTCTCTCTGTCTCTGTCTGTGTCTCTCTCTCACACACACATGCATGTACCTTCTCTCTCTCTCTCTCTCTCTCTCTCTCTCTCTCTCTCTCTCTCTCACACACACACACACACACACACACACACACACACTCGGACAATGATGGGTGCTTGCTGACCATATGGGGAGTGGTCAGAAAGGATTCAGGATGGGGACCCACAGTTGGGAGTCCAAGTTTCCTAACAGTGCTCAGCAGCTGTGTGCAGCTGCTGGCTCCTCTTGCTTAGATGATATGTCCGGGGCTCTATCTATCATCTTCACGGGTGAGTGACTGCGTTCTCCCAACTCCACTCAGTTTCCTCAGATCTGCGACTTCTCCACCAGAGCTGGGACTTGGGGCTCAGTACCATGGGGGTCAGAGTTCAGGTCACAGGTTGAGATGTGGAGAATCTCCCTCCATTTGTTCCCTCTCTTCCCACTGTGGCCCCCCAAAGAGCTCAGTCAGCTCAGCCTTGAGAGAATATGGCCCTTATTTGCTAGCTCTGGGGCAGGCAGCACAAGGTCCTTCTTTTTAAAAATGTGTGTGTGTGTGTGTGTGTGTGTGTGTGTGTGTGTGTGTGTGTGTGTGTGAGAGAGAGACAGTATTTGTGTGGAGGTCAGAGAGCAAATTTTAGGAGTTGGGTTTCTCTTCTTCCACCATGTGTGTACTGAGAATCGAACTCAAGCCAACATGCTTAGCACCAAGAACCTTTGCCTACATTGCCATCCCCTACCCCGTTTTAAACATGTTACTTGACAAACAAAACCCTCTATGCAAGTGTCTTTGGGGACTGTGCAATGTTTTGTGAATCCAGTCAGCAGAGAGGCTGAGTTGAGTTGAGCTGTTTGGTAATGTGTGGGCTGAGGCCCCTCATGATGAACTGAGCAGAGAGGAATTGTCACAGCAGTCTGTACTTCCTTGCTGTGACTGTGTGTCTGTCCACCTGAGGGCTGGGTGGGTGGGAAGCTGCTGAACACAGGGTGAGCCTGGTGCATCCCTTCCTGGCCTGGGTGAGGATGGGGAAGTTGTCCCTTGGGACTGCAGAGGCTCAGCCATGGATGGCTCTCCTGTTTCCTGCTCTACCCTTCCAGTGGCTTCTACTGCTCCTTTGTTTCTTAAAATGTTCATCTGCTTCGGTGTCTGTCTTAGTCAGGGTTTCTATTTCTGCACAAACATCATGACCAAGATGCAAGTTGGGGAGGAAAGGGTTTATTCAGCTTACACTTCCATGCTGCTGTTCATCACCAAAGGAAGTCAGGACTGGAACTCAGGCAGGTCAGGAAGCAGGAGCTGATGCAGAGGCCATGGAGGGATGCTGCTTACTGGCTTGCTTGCTTGCTTCTCCTGGCTTGCTCAGCCTGCTTTCTTATAGAACCCAAGACTACCAGCCCACAGATGGTACCACCCACAAGGGGCCCTTCCCCCTTGATCACTAGTTGAGAAAATGCCTTACCGCTGGATCTCATGGAGGCATTTTCTCAACTGAAGCTCTTTTCTCTGTGATAACTCCAGCTTGTGTGAAGTTGACACACAAACCTAGCCAGTACAGTGACCCTGCTGACGACTCTTCCTGTGCTGACCAGGTCTGGAAAAGTCAGTTGATTTCCCTGGCTCAGTTTCGATGCTGCGATGCCTCTGTGAGGGGAGCACACATCGGTCTCCGCTCTTCCGCAGGAGCCACCCTTCCCATCTGGAGTCAGATCAGGAGCCACCTGGAGCTGCCTGCAGTCCTGGGATGGGATCCAATCCATGTGCCTCCTTAGAAACCCCAGGGGCTGTGCAACCTGAGGGCTCAGCAGGAGCACCAGGCACTGAGGAGTCTCCCTTTGCCTCAGGTTCAATGCTAGGTTAAAGACAGGCACGCTATTGGACCGCCGTGGCTCCCCTGGTTTGACACATTTCCCCAGAGCTGATCTCAGAAACCGTCTGTACATAATTGACTCTTTCCCGTTCAGCCAGAGTCTGTCCTGAAGGACACCAAAAGCATGTCAGTCACCACTGAAAGGCAACTTAGTTCTTCCTTTGTGCCACCCTCTTCCAGTATTGTCAAGGAATATTCCCCGGCACCCCTCTATTCAACATTTAGACGCAACCTGTTAACTCTTCCGTGTCCCCATGGGTGATGCGCTCACCATTTCTCCCTGTCCTGCGGGGCCAAGTTTGGATCTCACCCGTGTGCATTCCTTCCCATTCCAAGAGCCACTAGGAAACAGACTGGATTGCTTGACTCTCGAGAAACTTTAGGGTTTGGCATACAGTAGTTACCTAACAAATGTCCAAGAGAATGTTCGTTGCTTTGAAGTGCATGGATAGCTGTCCTTCTTGTATGGCTTCTTTGTCTGATTAGAGAGATATTCAAAACCCCCAGTCCTGTTTCTCTGACTTCCCGGGGCTTGCCCATACTCCTCGCTCTCCTGAGGCTCAGGCAGAAGCCTCTGCAGCCTGCCCTGGGATTCCTGGATGTTCCCCTGCAGAGAGAGGCAGGATGTGCCACGAGATTGATTTTTGTCTTTATAATTTTGGTTGCAATTGATTTCTCAGGTAGAGGCTTTGCTGTTAATGAAGTGAGGGCCGCCAGGCTCCATCAGAGACGGGATTACGCGAAAGGACAATTACCCTGTGGGTGACAGCTTCTCTCTTTTAAAAATATATATAAAGAAATGAAAATAACTCAGCTGCAGAGGCCACGCTATGGGATGATGTTGGTGGTGACCAGGGGTTGGCTGCAGGTTCATGGCCATTGGGGGAAGGGGAGAGGGTGGCTTCCTGTAAGGAGGATTTTGTGGTTCATAATATTTTCCAGACTAGTTGGAAATTCCTGAAACCACAGGAGCTGAGGAGAATGCTTACTCACCACCCACTAGGGACTGACACCCATTCTCCAGATTGGTGCGTCTTCCTGGAGGCCAGTGAACAGCTTCCTGAGTAGTTTTTCCCACCTAGGGCTTTGTGAGTTCATAGGGACCCCCCATCCTCACAGGCTGCTCCTCAATCCCCATGTTTGAGGGATCCACCCCCATTCTGCCATGGACCAAAATGATGCAGAATTGATGTCCCTTAGATGTGTTTCATGAAGGTCTATTTGAAGTTGGTCCCTAAACTCAGTGCCAGAATTCTGTGACCTGCTGCCCCTATTTGGTTATCTGGACTAAGAAATCCTCATCTTAGGAGAATCCTTAATACCAGGTAGCCTGGAAGAGTAGGTCACCCCCTGCTGCCATACAAGAGACAGGAAGCCTCTGATGCCAGGACTGAGATGATATGGCAGCTCCTCCTTACCGGTCCCTCTTACTCCACAGATAATTCAAGCGCCCTCTATGTAGAATTTTTACAGAACTCATCCATGGGGCTCAAAGTAAAGAGAATGTGCCAGCTAGTTTTAAATATCAACCTGATGCAACCTAGAGTCACCTGGGGAGAGATTCTCAACTGCCTACATTAGGCGGCATGTGGGTGTGTCTATAGGGAATTATCTTAATTAAGGCAACTAATGTAGGAAGACCCAGTCCACTGTGGGTGACACCATTCCCTAGGTCACTTGGGAAGAGATTCTCAACTGCCTACATTAGGCTGGCATGTTGGTATGTCTATGGGAGATTGTCTTAATTAAGGCAACTAATGTAGGAAGACCCAGCCCACTCTGGGTGACACCATTTCCTAGGCAGAAAGTCCTAAACTGTATAGGAGTGGAGAAATGACCCTTGTGCTACCAAGTAGCATGCACCCAGTCACTTCTCTCTGTTCTTTATGGTCATTAGCTGCATCAAGTTCCTGCCCTGGTTTCCACAAATGATGGACTGTAACCCAGAATAAAATTCTTTCTCCCCTAAGTTGTTTTCTGTCAGGGTATTTTATCTCAGCATTGGAAATAACTCCAGGACAGAGAGCTAGACACGTGTGCATGCCAACCATGGTTGTCTCTTGGGTGGAGCCTCAGGAACTCATTTAGAGGTACTGAGTTGGTGCTACCAGGCTCCACGCCTGGCACACACATGAGATCTTATATCACCAAGGGGACAGGAGATGCTGAGCCTGCATGCCTGCCCTTGTGATGTGCCTTAGTACTTCCCAGAGCCTGCAGCCTCTCTTCTGGATGGGCATTACCTCCAGGCTTGTGTCATCTGACCTCAGGGAAGGGGAGGGACAGGTGTCCCCTTCTGGGATGGTCTGCATATGCTGTCACCTCTTAGTATTTGAATAGCTCTGCTTGTCATCGTGTGAGCACCTTCTAGGATGAACCTTGGGGTCACATGAAGGTGACCTAAGCCTGTGCTGAACCTGGTCCACTTGGAAGTCACCCGCATTATTTACTCAAAACAGCCAGTGTGAGAAGTCAAGGATTCTGGGATATAGGGGGTGTGGCTCCAGCCCCCAGATTGGTGCTGTCGCTGTCATTAGCGGGCTAGGATCTGTTAGGGAGAACCTGTCAGGTGACTTAGAACTACTGGAAAAATTAGGCTAAGCTGGCCATCTCATGTTGTATTTAAAGGCAAGGAAACAGACACCCAGGCAAACCCCCAGGCTTCTCAGGCCTACATGTGTTTCTTGACAATGCTCTTGACTTTGGGTGCTGAGTACTAACTACCCCGTGGCTCAGGAGAGCAGGTGGGGATGTGGAGCAGGGCGGTGTCTGGGTGTAAGGCTGTATTGGACATGGGACTGTGTTGTTTTTCTTTTTAAAGCAGAGTGGTCCCTTGGTGTGACACACACTCTGGCCATGTGATGGGTTTGGCGCTTGTCTGTTGGCAGGTGTGTCTGTAGCTGGGGCTATCCCCGTCCATCCTGAACCTTCTCCCCTCCTGCTGCACAGAGGTGCTCTTCATGGGGGACACAAGCCTCGCTTGCTCCAGAACCACTTGGTTCTGGTCTGACTGTTTTCAGATCAGATCCCAGAGTGGAAAGACCCACAGTGTGACTGAGAGCCTGGAGGGGACCACACCGATTGGAACCCTAATTAATGTTTGTTTTATGATGTTCCAGGGACCGATCGCTCAATAAGATAATGCAAATAGAATTTTTAAGAAGCGTACATTCAACCATAACACTGGCGCAAACAGAAACAAGGTGGCAGCTGCAGACAGTGCTTTCTTTTCTCGCTCTCTGTGCCTTAGCAAGCTGCCTTAGTCATTGTAAACAGATCAGATAGGAGTTTAGCTCTGCCTCTTAGCAAGAACACAGGGTCAGAGGGAACCTGTGCTAGGAGAAAGTCCAGAATGTCATAGAAGCCCCTGCCTGCTGTCAGGCAGGGGTTGGGGCTCTGGATTTGAGACTAGGACACTAGGGGTCAGAACACCCCTGGAGAAGCCCAGCCTTGATCACCTTTTTATGGCCAGGTGGAAGGAACCAGCAAGAGTTCAGAAACATTCACAGTATGCTTGGCTGCTCTCAGAAGCACTGTGACAAGTGTGGTCACTTCAGACGAGGCTGTTTTGTTACCTTGGTTGTGAGGCTCAGTAGTCCACGTGGGCCTCCTGGGGCTAACGCCAGGGTGTGGGCTTCTTCTGGAGGCTATTGGAAGAATGATTTCCTTACCTTTCTGACTACTGCTCTGGCTGGGGCATCCTCTTCCATCTTCAGAGCCAGCTGGTAGCGCTAATGCTGGCCCATCTGCCTCCCTCTGGCAGCTCACAGTGAGTCTATCAGAAACCCAGGAGAGTCTCTCATCTCGAGGTCAGCCCAGTGATCTTTGGCCCATCCTCAACCTGAGTCTCTTTTGCTGTAGCAACTGTCATGGGTCACAGGATCTGGTGATCAGGAAGTGGACAACTGGGGGTGGGGTCACTATCCTCAAAACGTGTGCGTGCGTGCGTGTGTGCACGTGTGTGTGTTTATATTGCTTGTTTTGTCTGTCCTTCCTTCCTTCCTTCCTTCCTTCCTTCCTTCCTTCCTTCCTTCCTTCCTTTCTTTCTTTGTTTTGTTTTTTTCGAGACAGGGTTTCTCTGTGTAGTCCTGGCTGTCCTGGAACTCACTCTGTAGACCAGGCTGGTCTCAAACTCAGAAATCCACCTGCCTCTGCCTCCCAAGTGCTGGGATTAAAGGCGTGCGCTACCACTGCCCGGCTGTCTTTTCTTAAGAGGAAAGGCAGAGAGGAAGCTAGGACCACGGGACCTGTAGCTTTGTCCCAGTGGCCACTAGGAACCCTAGGTTTTCCTTTGAACAGGCCACTTATTTGCTGTTCTACTCTGGCCTGTGTGGTTTGGCCCTTTAAGCCACTGGTGACGACACTTTCAATAAGAATGAGACCCTTGCCATCTCTGCAGCCTTGGTATTTGCTTAGAAAAAGTGCAAACATTATACAGTGAGCCGAGAACGCCTGCATCCCACCTGGGGTGATCTTAATACATCTTTTTGAAGCCCAGATTCTAAATGGCATTTCTCCAGGTCTGCAGTGCCTCCCGTGTCTTATGACCCATCCCACCCCAGTCTGAGCACAGAAGGCTTGGGGTACCTACCTTGTAAGAGAGAGCCTGCTTCATCAGAAGAAACCATGCACTGGGTCTTGGTGTGGACCTGTCCGCCCACCACCTTTTGGCAATGTGAGATTGGCCGCATGGCATAGATTCTGGTGAGTACTGAGTGTACCCAGCGGGGCTTCCTTATGATAGATAACCCCACATATGGATCCGATTCACTCTGCTCGTATTTACTCCCTGTTTCTCTTTATCAGCCTCCCTTTCTATTTTTCTACATCTTAGTATCTCCACATTTACTACTTTCACGTTCCTTCTCTGTTTTGTCCTCGAGCTTCCACACGTGAAAGAAAACACAGGACATTGCTCCATCTGAGTCTGGCTTACCTCACATAGCAGTGACCTCTGCTTCCAACCACTTTTCTGCATCATCATCTCCTTCATGGCTGAGTAATATTCCATTGTGTATCCATACCACCTTTACCCATATATCTGTTGAAAGGCATCTAGACTGGATCCATAATTGGGCTGTTGTGGCTGTTATACATGGTGGTGAGAAACTGGCCATCTGCGTGTAGGAGGCTAAAACTCTCACACAAAAGCAACTCCAAATGACCGTAGTGTGAGACTTCCAAGACTCTGAGGCCTAGGCATAGGCAAAGTCCTTCTGCAAAGGAGCCCAGCATCTCAGGAGATAGAAGCAAGAATGGACAGATGGGTTGCATGACATTGAAAAGGTTCTGCCCACAAACGAAACAAGAAACAAGGTGGGAGAAGGCCTTCACCTTGTGCTCACCCCCCCATGGGGGAGAAATACGGAGAATATATTTTGATTTCTTTTAAATCTCAAAGCTCTTTGATGGTTGTACCCTGAGTCCCTATTATGGTGGCTTCAATGAGCATGGTCCCCATAGCCTCAAGATTTGAATACTTGATCACCGAGGAGTAGCATGACTTGAAATGATTAGGAGGCGTGGTCTTGTTAGAGGAACTATGTCACTGGGGGTGGGCTCTGAGGTTTCAAGAAGCCCATGCTAAACCTAGACCCTCCCTCCTCCTGCTGCCTTTGGTTCTGGATGTAGAATGCTTGTCTGCGTGTGTGCCACCATGCTCCTTGCCATGAGGGAACTGTAGGCAAGCCCCAATTAAGTGCTTCCCTTTGTGAGTTGCTGTGGTCACGGCATGTCTCTGCACAGCAATAGGACACTGCCTAAGGCACCCGTCAAGGTGCAGAATGGGATTTTCTGGGAGCAGCTTCCCTGTCTAGAAGGCATCATCTGGCAGCAGCTGTCTGGGACCTCTGACTTATGCTGGTCCCACCCTCTTCTGTGAGTTTTCCTCAAGCCTTAAGCATCTAGGTTGTGTTGTAGACGTAATAGCTGGGGATGGGCAAAGTATGGTCACTTGTTGTCTGTGTTCTGGGTTGTCAATCACTTCAATAAGATGGGGGAATTTCACAAGGCCCCTACTCCTAGATGTAGAGCTACAGATAATCAGTGGCTGCTGAGAGAATCAGTTTGCTCCGGACACATACACACACACACACACACACACACACACACACACACACACACACGAAAGGGAGTGGGGAGGGAGCCAGAGGCATTGGAGGAGGAGGAGAAGGAGGAGGAGGAGGAAGAGGAAGAGGAGAAGGAGGAGGAGGAGGAGGAGGAGGAGGAGGAGGAAGAGGAGAAGGAGGAGGAGGAGGAGGAGGAGGAGGAGGAGGAGGAAGAGGAGGAGGAGGAAGAGGAGGAGGGAGAGGAAGAGGAGGAGGAGGAAGAGGAGGAGGCAGGAGTAATGAACATGCAGTACTGCTGTGTGAAATTCTCAAAAATAAACAAATTAGAAAAAAAGAAAGATACGGAATGTGGCCAGCAACCCCAGAGGCTCCCCTGCTGACCCAGATGCAGTCGCCCAAATACTTAACTCAGTCTTGTTTCATGGGTTCTAGAATTCCACAGAACGGTGACTGGACCAATGGAGGGGGATCATGGTGCCTGTAACGACAGCTGGCAACACACGGAGGAACCGAGTCCTTAAGTTGCCCTTGGCAGAGGGGTAGGATCTGAGAAGGCAGAGGGTTAAGGCCTCAGAAAAACTCTCCAGCCAGTACGCTCCCAGGGAGGGGAACAAAGGCAGTCCACCAGTGTGGAGGGAGAGAGAGAGAGAGAGAGAGAGAGAGAGAGAGAGAGAGAGAGAGAGAGAGAACTCTGGTTCCTTCTACAAGACAGAGGGCAAATGTGCATTTATAGTAGAATATGAAAGCGCTCCTTTCTGTTCCGCACCCCCTGTCAGGCCCGGACCCATCTAGTTGCAAACTCTTCCTGGTCCCCGCTGCCCGTTTCTGCAACTTCAGGTGCAGCCTTGCAAGACACTCATATAGACATGGTCCCCACATCGTGACTGTGTTGCTATGCCTTCACCCTCTCCTGATAAGGAACTTGGAGCTCCTTGATAAGGTTTAGAATTGTTATGGAGAAAGACAAAGAGAACATTCTCATTTCAGGAAACCCAGGAGAGCACGCTTCCTCTCCTCACCTGCACCTGTGCTATTTAGTCATACCAGGGCCAGCAGCTACTTGGGGAGGGAGGATGAAACCCAGGGAGGCTGTGCCTGCCTCTCCAGCCACCATGCCCAGGGGGAGTGCCCTTGCTCCGGGACTGCACAGCTGGCCCGTGTTAGATCCTCTGTCCCAATCGCCCACAGCTTCCTGGGCCCTGTGGGGAATGTGGGGGTGACTGCCAAGGACCCATCTGCAGAAGGCGAATGTCACACATTCCGGCATCCAGCACCCTATCCCGCCTCCTTCCCATAGCTCCGGGGCCTCGCTCCGGTGTTTGTTTATATATTTATGAGCCCGGGAATTGCCGCTTCTGGCACGCTATTTACTTAACAATCTAGCAGTAATTGTAGGATAATTGTGCTGCGATGAAGGAACAGGCAGGGTCTGTGCAGTAAGTGGATAATAAAAACTAGGGTTTATGGGTTCTGCTACTGGGAAGATTTACAGCTTTAATATTACCTTATGTAACTCACTGTTCCCAGTTCTGAACTGCCTGGGGATTTGCGCCGAGACCCTCAGCCCACGGATGGAGATCAGGAAATAGGAAGAAAGAGAGTCACGCATGGGGTTTCTTGTTCCCTCCACCCCCAGGACCACAATCGGAGACTCATAGTTTCTCCTTTGTCTTGGAGACAGAGAGGAAGCAGAGAACAGTTCTAGTGGCCATGTATTTTGCTTTCTGGTCCTGTCCGGGGCCATTAGCAATGGGCGATTGGGTGCCAAAATCAAGGGGCAGCAGACACTGCAGGAGGCATCAATTTTCTTAACACCCCACTTCCCTAAGCTCTGGACATTTTCATGGAGCCCTGAGCCTGGGAAAGGCTTCCTGGATCACGGACCATTTCCAACATCTTCCTGATGCTAAGCCAGAAATGTGAAGCCATTGAGTCAACCTCCCTTAGCCACATGAAAACTAGCAAGCTTAGTTCCAAAGGAGGGGCTCATAACAGGCGTGCTAGGGGCTGAGCAAGGCCCGTCAGCCATCTTGACCCCTCAAGGGTCTGCATCCTATGATTGGCCTGCACATCTCAGTGTGTGCGTGTGTGTGTGTGTGTGTGTGTGTGTGTGTGCGCGCGCGCGCACGTGTGTGGGTGAAAGAGAGAGACAGAGAGAGACAAAGAGAGACAGAGAGACAGAGAGAGAGTTGATTGTGGGAGTGGGGGCAAGTGGAAGCCGGAGCATCTGGAAGAAGGAAGTACACGCAGAGATACCATTGAGAACCACCATGAGGCGCAGGGCACAGCTGGCAACGCAGCTGTTAAATCTTGGACAATATGATTTGGCCATCAAAGTATCGATAAGAGTGTGTGATAGGCTCAGGGAACAGAATAAAATCTAGGGGTCCTCGGTGGCAGATGTGTGCATGAGTTAAGCGGGAATAAGACCCTCCCACTAGAATGAGAATCTCACTGACATAAAAGGATGAGCCAGGAAGTCAACAGAGTCCTGAAGTCAGAAGTGAGGGTTGCCTTGGTCAGACTAGTGATGGTAAATTGGACTTCTTCTTCACAAGTTATTTATAATTATGAAAGCAAAATATTACAGTGTAGAGACAGACGGGGTCCATCCTTGAGCAGAAGACCCAAGCTCAAACCAGAAGAGAGCATCCCATGCCTGCTGCTGACCTGTGAGCAAGACTGACACTTACGAGGCAGGGCTGATGTCAGAAACTACAGACATGTTTACATGAGAGCAGTTGACAAGACACTGTACTGGACTCTAAAGTGTGAGACCAAGAAAGAAAACAGCATAAGAAGAACTTCAGATGGAGAAGAAGATGGAAAAACAGAGAAGCCCAGTGCAATGTGAAGATCTGGGCAGGTCTCAAGTGCAGGGTAGAAAGGCCACAGAACCCAGAGGGGGTGCACTGTGGGCAGCTGTGGAGCAATGGGACAGGGTAGTAAGTGATCTGGATTCTTAGTGTGCCAGGGCTGCGTTTCCTGGCTGATGATTGGTGACTCTGCTGGGGAGTGTGTGTGTTCTTATCAGCTCATGCTAATAATGTAAACATCTAAAGCGTCTGACGGAGGGTCTATGGGAGGCCTCCAAGTCTCCTCCAGATGTTTCCACAGCATTGAAATCAGGGCCAAATGGGAAGTCTGAACGGAAGAAGCTGGCAGTGTCTTCACACAAGCATGGTGCAGGTGGAAGATGAAGATAGCCCCGTGCTTCTCGGGTCTCAGAGGAACGAGAATCATGAGGTGGATTTGAGCCATTGCATTAGATGTCTGTCTGCAGAGAGCCAAACTGAGCAGATGCAGGTAGAGCAGGCGTGTGCCTCTGCAGCCAGTGAGCCTCAGAGCAGCCAGAGCAAGCATTCTGGGCAGGTGGCTTTGCTAATTATCCAAGAACAGGATGCCCAGGGACTGTCAGCTAGGTCTGAGGACGCTGGCAGCTTCCTTGAGGGGACAGCCTGCTCAGGGTTAAGCTCTGAGCTTCTCCCACCCCCCACTCTATCTTCTTGGATGGGGGAAGTGGGAGGGACTGAATCCCTCCCTGGGCAGAGGAGAGTGGCTGCTATCTGTGGAGTAGCTCTCCTGCTGTGGAGTAGCTCTCCTGCCCTGCAGTCCCTGTGGCTGTGTGGGACAGGCACAATTTCCTTTTGGATTTTCCTTTCCTTCCTTGTTCCCATTCCCCTCTCCCTTATAATTATTCTCTCAGTTAGTAGCCTGGAAACTTCCATATGTCTATAACATGAAGTCCCACAAAGCTCCCTTGAGGTACTCAAAGTCTCACAAGGTTTTATAAAGTCACCCATCAAGTCTCCATGAAGTTCCTGAAAGGTCCCATGAGGTCTCCATGAGGTCCCTGTGAGGTACCCATGAAGTCTGCACAGGACCCCCCTAAGGTGCCATGAGGTTCCATAGTCCCTACCGGCAGAGGTGAAGACACCAACACCTTATTGGGGGAGAAGCTTGTTTCTGCAGGCGTTGGCTTGTGTTAGGGTAATATGGGAGTTCCCTGAAAATGTCTCCGGTGGCTCTCCTGACACTTCACATGAGGATCATCTGTCACCATTATATGAGGTCTCCAGCCCCACTGAACAACCATCTTGATGCTGGGGTCTCCCTTATGTATCCAGAGCACTCATTGTAAGACTGGGCTTCCAAGGAGCTTCTGAGACCTCCGGGACATGAGCCAGCAGGAAGAGCCCAGTGTCCCACGCAGACTGGGGACTCTTGGCTGCCAGCTCAGAGATGACCAAACCTCTTCATTCTCCTCCCTCGCTGTTGTCTCTGAATGCTTTGGGGCAGGGACTCTTGACCAGGAAACCGAGGCCTGATCTAGTTTGCACGGGTGGAGAGTGGGGGCCTCTGACTGCAGAACTTGCTGCTGTGGTGAGCTAAGGAAGTCTAGGCAAGAGTCTCATCGGGTACTGTGAGTTCATTCTTCAGATGCATGGGTCGGGCTGAGGATGTGCCTCTTGGGGCCAGTTTCTACCTGGGTGAGTGTATTCTGTCTCCCGCTCCCCAGTGAATAGCCACCCTTCAGCCCTCCCCCCCTCCCCCGTGGTCAGGGACTGTAGCTTCAAAAGCATCACAGTATGTAAAGCAGATGCATCCATATGCTTATGCACTCAGTCAACAAACATTTATTGAGGACCTACTATATGCCACATGCTATTCTAGGCTATGGGGATCTAGAAACAAAAGATGTAGTTTGGTGGTGGGCAGGAGGGGACAGGTAAAAATCATCACAATAGATGTCTAGACAGCAGGATTTAGAGTTGACAGAATTGTCCTAGCTATTGGAGTGGTCTCCCTGTCTATAATGTGACATAGGCAACGTGGTGCTGTCAGGGCAGAAGAAAGGGCCATGGAATTCTGAAGTCTCTGGTCTGGATTCTGTCACCTCCAGAAGCTCGCTGGCTGGGTTGATATCTAAGGATTCATAAAGCTGGTTCTGGTACCCGAACCCTTGGCTCTGGGCTGCAGTTTGGCCTTAGTAATCAATTGCAAAACACATAAGAGAGAAGGTGATCCCACCATTGTGGTGGCACGGTGGACCTGGAGGACCTGACACCTATTGAAACAAGCAGACTCCTGGACAGATGTGGCCTCTTCTACTTACGTGGACAGTATCTGGGATAGACTCACAGTAGCTGAGAATGGAATGGCAGCTGTGGGGCTGGGAGAGTTATTTTTCCACAGGATGGAGTTTCTGCTCACACAAAGTGAGTTCCAGAAGTCTGCTCCAATCCAGAGCTTGTCGACAATGAAATCACATTGGCCGTTTTAATATGCATTGAGAGATTAGTCATCACAGTAGGTGTTGTGAGTGTCCCCCCACTCAAACATGCACACAGACACACATACATGCACATAGATAGGCATACACACATGCACAAGACACACAACACATGCACACAGACAGGCACACACACATGTACACATATCCATACACACATGCACACAGGCACATACACACATGTACATGGGCATACACACATATACACATGCATACATACATGCACACACACATACACAACACAGACGACACACGTACATAGACAGGCACACACATGTAACACATGCATGCACACAGACACCCAGACTCACACATGCACACAAATAGGCACACACACATGCACACACACATGCATAAGACATACAACACATGCACAAGACACACAACACATACACACAGACAGGCACACACACATGTACACACACACATACATACATGCACAGACACATGTACAAGGCACACAACACATAAACACAGATAGGCACACACCCATGAGCACATACAGACAAATGCAGTGCAGACAAATGCAGTGACACACAGACAGCAGACACGTGCACATATACACGTGTTCCATGTAAGTTGGGGGTGATGGCTGCTTTCCTCGCCCTGGATGTGATGTCAGTAAAAGTTGTGAGTCCCAAAGCAGCATCGCTCGTGTCGACATCAACAGATAAAGAAAAACCCAGGGTGTATGGTCAAGGATTATTGTCCCAAGACAGCAGACACAACCCCCGTCTCGACACTAACCTTCTCCTCAGGGTGCCTTCACTCTCCCAGTTTCTGTCAGTAGGTTCCCACCTTGGTGTTCTTTGGCATACAAGAAGTTACCTGGAGAACTTCTCTGGCAGACTGGTCAACAGTGTCATGCAGTGCACATCAGTCTCCAGACCCCTCCAGATGTATACACGGTATGTAACCGCACCCCATAGTCGTCAGTGCTTAGGGCTCTCTGCATGGGAAGTAAGCCCTCCACCACCAAACTACACCCGAGCACTGTTTTGCAGTCAGGTCTCTCTCAGGGCAGGACTGTCTGAGCTCACATCTGCCATCTTTGGGCTTCTGCCTCCACGTGCTGAGTCACAGGCCAGAACCACGTTGCATGCAGCTGTCATAGCAGCCGCCATAGCACTGCATCTCAGGAATGCAAAGGAGAAGAAGAAGGTTTTCCCACAGCACCCTCGACTACATGCTGGAAGCCCTGTGCCATCTCACCAAAGGGTCCACACCAGGCCACAGGCCATCTGGTTAAGTATGGTGGGCTCTCCAACCTAGGGATGGTTGACTCCATTCTTGGAGCTCACAGCAGCTGAGTCCATGTTCGGAGATCTGGGGATCACAGAATGGCCTTCCTGCCCCTACCTCCTCTGTCCTGATCCCCCATGGACTCTTGCTTGGTGTGACTGCAGTCAGTTCAGGAGATCCCTCCAGCCAAGTGCAGATTCAGGTGTACTACCTGGAGAGGAAGGTATTGGGTTGGAAGGTACTGTCACCTAGGCAGGCCACCTGGCCCAAGCTACATGAGAAAATGGAGCAGGGACAGACTTCACAGAAGACCTCTGTGGTTCAATGAACTGCTGGGGAGCAGCTCTGAGCTCCCTGCAGTTGTGGCCTGTTGTCACAGGTGAAGATTTCAACTGTGGAAAGCCATTCTCCCCAGACTCTGGAGGCCAGAGTCCATTTAAGTGTGGCTCCCTCTGAAGGCTCTGGGAGAGGCTTACCCTACTTCTGCCAGATCCTGGTGGCTGTGGGCAGACTCCTGCTCCTCGATCCATCATTCTAGTATCTGCCTCTGTCTTCACCTAGCCTCTTCAACTGTCTTCGCCTGTGAGTCTCAAACGGTCCCTGTTTAAGGATGCTGTGGCTGGGCTCTGGGGCCCACCAGGATAATCTAGACAACCAACAAGATCCTTGACTCAGTTAAAACCAAAATGGTTCTGAGTATCAGGAGCCACCATTCTGTGTACCTCAAAATGCATTGAACCCTTCGAGCTGAGCCTGGGGCTGCCTGTAGCTTTGTGCTTAGCGGAAGGATTGTTTCTAGACACTGCATGTGGCCCTGAAGGTCATGACTTTCCTCTTCCTGTTGGTCACTCTCTTCACACTAAACCAATAGGGAAGCACTGGGGAGCAGGGTCTGGAGCACCCACAGAGCATGCTCAGTCTACATTTAGCCCTGGCAAGGTGGTGGATCAAACAGAACTGCTGCTCAGAGGCTGGGCAGGGCTTGCTGGCCTTGGGCTGATTTTCTGACCTAGGGAAGATCACCTTCTGTGTGTGCCTGAAGGTACAGGGCAGAGAGTTGGCTTGGGGAGCAGCCTGGTCTAAAAGATGGAGCTGGTCCATCTGCAGTGACTCTCACTAGTAGGACGGTGAGCCAGTGAATCTTGTGGGAACTCCCTCTGTCTCTGCAAACAGCTCGTGTGCCTAGCATGCCCCTGCAGCTCCTTTTTCCCTGAATAGTGGACAAACATGTCTGATGTCTCTACTGCCAACCGAGGGGTTTAGGAAGGCAAGTAGCCTCTCGGTAGGCTCTGGATGGAGTAAAAGGTTTTACTAGGGATGTGCCGTGGGGAGGGCAGGCTGGCTTCCAGGTGGACATGTCTGTGTCCGATTTGGTTCCATTTTGGATCTCATTTTCAGGATTTAATACTGATTACCAGAGAGGTAGGGCAGTAGGAAGAGAATAATTTTCTTTGCAGCAGGAGGCTAGAGCTTCCAGCGACTCCCCCTTGGTATCTCCTCTGCTCTGGGAGGAGGAGCGAGACCTCTGGCTGGCAGGAATTTTGTCCACAGTTGGATGGACATGTGTTTCTAGCACTTCATCAGAGGGATTTTGCTAGGTTATTCCCTCAAAGCGGAAGACAGAGAAACAGTTTCAGAGCTTGTGTTTCAAGGCTGCTTCCTGGTGTGTGGCGCTTATGCCTGTCCTTCCTTCCTTCCTTCCTTCCTTCCTTCCTTCCTTCCTTCCTTCCTTCCTTCCTTCCTTCCTTCCTTCCTTCCTTCCTTCCTTCCTCCCGGCCATCTCCTTCATCTTCCTCCTCTTTCCTCTGTTCTGAGGATTCTCATCTTCTCTTCCCCCATTTCTCCTCCTTGTCTTCCCTGGCTGGCCTCTTTCTACCACAAGGGACTCTGTAGCGTGTGTTTGTTTGTAAGTTGCGTGGGCAAAGCTCTCTAGGGCTCTCGCCCACCAGAGCTATTTATCAGTATGTTGCCCGTGACTGCTTGCTCTCTCAGAGCAAAGTGAAGTCAGCAATTACAGGAACGAAGGAAAGAAGAACTTGGGAACTAGTCAGATCAGGTCTGAACCTGCTGCAGGCACACACCAATCTGGGGCCAGTCTTCAGCCCCCGAGAGTCCTCTTTTCTCCTGCCTGCCCAGTGCCAGCTCATGATCTCTGTGTTCCTTCACACAGGAGCTCCTTCAAGGTTCAGCACAATGCGCACCCTGCGGAGCACGGAACACACAGCTTTCCCCATTATGTAACAAGCCTGATTTGGGATCTCCACAGGAGTCTCTTTTTCTTGAGTGCCATTATGTCTTTAGGGTTCAAAATGCCCTCTACCCGGGATGCCCTGTCACCTGCCCTGTGCTCAAATTTAGCTTCGGTGCTCTGTGAAGCCGCTGCCGGTTACCAGCCTGCCAACGCCATTGCTGAAATCCTCCTCAAGGGCAGAGTTCAGGGGACAGTGGACACTCCATGAGCCCAGGCAGATAAAGGGAAGGACACGTTCAGAAAGGATTCAGCTTTTGAGAATCTGGTCACCTGAGCTTCCTCATGACTGCATACCTCCGTGGGGGCGACCCTGTTGAGCCAAACAGCTCTCAGTGGGCCCTGCTCTCCAGAATCTCATGTGCGGAGGTGGGGGCAGGGGTGGAGGCGGGGGCAGGAGTGGGGTGGGGGCGGAGGCTGTTTAATGAGCATCACCGTGATGCAGCTGGCTGAAGGATGGATCCTCAGAGTCTAGAGGAAAATCAAGCAGGCCCCGGGAGCTCTTGATAGAGCGCTCACTTCCTGCCTTCATGATTGATGTTTGAGTGTCTGTATAGTTAAGAGGCTTCCTGCTCCAGAGAGCAGGTGGTGGTAAGTGGCTGTTTATGGAGGAAAGGGAATGGTTAGAACCTTCTAGAAAGATGACCTGGAGGAGGGGGCTTTGAGACAGCCGTGGAGAAAAGGGAAGTTACATACTCCTATTACTTGATTGGCTGTCACTCCGGCCCCAAGGACTGGGAACACCTCTTATTCCTCGCCATTCCCCCACCCCCACCCCCCGGCGTACCGTGGACTCACCCTGATGACAGATTGCAGGTCTAAGCCATAGATGTAAGACTGCACAGGGCCTGAGGTGAGCTAGGTGAAGGAACACCGGAGTCTTCCAGAAGTTTGTTCTCTGATGACGTCTCTAAATTTTTGCATGGAGCTAACAACGTCCCTTTGCTTCTGGACCGGTGTTCTGATAGGGCAATCACTTTTTTAAAACCCCTTTTATGAAGATTTATATTAATTAATTAATTAAGTGTGTGTGTCAGAGAGAGAGAGAGAGAGAGAGAGAGAGAGAGAGAGAGAGAGAGAGAGAGAGAGAGAGAATCTTTAGAAACCAGCAGATGGTATCGGATCCATTGGAGCTGGAGATACCGATGGTTGTGAGCTGCCGTGTGGGTGCTGAGAACCAAACTTGGGTCTTCAGCAGGAGAGGCAGGCAAGTGCTCTTAACGTCAGAGCCACCTCTCCCACCCCTAAATCTCCTTTTAAACCACCTCTGTCTGCCCCAAGCAATCGGGAACCCTGGAATGAAGGCTCTGTTGACTCCTGCGATCCTTTGATGGATTGGAGACTGAACAGCTCTCTGCTGGTGGAGCAGGCCCGCAGGTGGCAGAGGCTGGGGATTTAGCAGGAAGAAATATAACTATTCTAATTTCATTCCAACAGCTGGGGAAACGGAAGTCATTTTTTTTCCTTCTTTTTATCACTGCAGCTATTAAAGAGCTCCATTTTCCAGCGGGGAGGTACTCAATAAACTTTGTATAAAAGTGAGCAGATGAGCAATAAATAGAGTTTTGGGAGACGGGAGTGGGTGGGGTGGGGCCTGGAAGTGGGTGGGGTGAGGCCTGGAAGTGGGTGGGGCGGGCCCTGGGGATGGGGGTGGAGCCTGGGAGTGGGTAGGCGAGGCCTGAGAGTGGGAGGTGGGTTCCGCGAGTGGGTGGGGGTGGGGTCTAGAAGTGGGTGGGACCTGGGAGTTGGGGGTGGGGTCCGGAAGTGGGTGGGACCCGGAAGTTGTGGGGTGGAGCCAGGGAGCACATTCAACTCAGCAGGGAGTGCTGGAGCCTTCTTACTTCACCTCACCTGACAGAACTGGGCAGAGATGCCTGGGGTCTGAGTGTCTCACCAGCATTGCTGTCTTCAGGGCATTTCTGTCTGGGAAGTGACACTGTAATAGCTGTTTCACCAAGCACCCTGATGTGTAGACAAAGAAACTCAAGTCTAGCTTAGTGACCCAGTGAATTTATTGGGGGTTGTTACCGGAGTGTTGGTAAAAGGCTGTGGAAATCCATCCCATCATGGGAGGCGGCTAGAGACCCGCTGAGTGTCTCTGGTGCTCTGGGGAGGATCCAGCAAGATGTCTTAGTGAGTAGCTGGCAAACCTGGTTGTCTGAGTTCAATCCCCAGGACCTACATGCTGGAAGGAGAGCACTGACTCCTACGAGTTGTCTCTGACATCCACACACACACACGCTTTAGTACACACATGTCCTCGTCCACCCACAGAAAGTTAAAAAGAAAAAAAACAAAAAACAAAAAACCAACAACCCAAAACCAAGAACCCTGTCACATGTGAGGGCAGAGTGGATTAACCTGGGAAGTTAAGCACACGCATGTTTATATGTGGTGGTGTGGTCAGGCATGGGCTACCTTGGGATGCCTGTGTTTTTCCTGGAGCCACCTCTTGCTGTTTACCTAAAGCATCTTGTCCTGGCTCGTTTTGCTAATGATCTCTGAGGATGTGGGACGAGTCACTGTCAATAACAGGCGGCTCGGGCTAGACTGGACCGGCATTTAACATGATTCTAATTGACTATCAGGATGCACAATCAGCAAGTCTCTCCCTGGGGGCTTCAGGAATTCCATGACCGACCCAGAGGACCGGTTTCAGGATCTGCTGGCTGAAAAACAGTCTGATTTTTGTTTTGAGTTGTAAAAAAAATCTGAATCGAAATAACTCTCCATTACCGTCTGATGAGAGATACATTGTCTTGTTACATTGATTCCTTTGGGGCTGTATCAAATGTGAAAAACTAACCATTAAGCAGGCAGCCTGTGATGAGGCTGTGGTAGACAGGGGAGTAGCAGGCAGCAGTGTGAGGAGGAGAGGGGTGGGTTCTTGGAGACCAGGGTGGCTTTTGTCTCCCCTGGCAGCTTTGTAAAAGGTTCATGTCACAAGCATTATAGTCGTGTGGCTCTCTCTGTGTTTGGTAATTAAGGCTCAAAGGATAGGACATTACATGACCTTGAGCTGTAAACAATTTCTGTAAGCTGTTGTCTGCTTTGGCATGACACTTGTGTGTGTGTGTGTGTGTGTGTGTGTGTGTGTTGGGGGGGACAGTGGGGACAGGCAGAGGAAGAGTCAGGAATCATCCCAGACATCCCTCAGTGCTGCCTGGGAGCTTCACCTTCAGCCCCTAGGGATGCTTACTTCTGTAGAATCCTACCCCCCACGTGTGGTGCTTTCATTTGTTTGCTTGCTTGCTTGGTTGTACAAAGACCCCAAAGGCCCCTGTCTTAAAGGATTGACACTCAATGAGGGCCATCCATGAAAAGTTTCAAACTTTTAAGAGGTGGGGCCTCTTGTGAAGTCCTCAACTCCAAAGAGAATTGTAGGACACTCTTCTAATTCTCTTCCTGGCCATGATGTGAGCAGTTTGCCACATGCTCCCTCCATGATGTAACACCATAGGCCCAAAGCAAGAGGAACAATGAATCAATGCCTGAGACCTCTGAAACCGTGTGCCAAAAGAAAACACATCCCCCCCCCCCCCGGCTGATTCCTTAAAACCTGCCAGTGGGACTGAAATCTGGCTAACTCACGCAATGTTCATTTACAGGGCACCTACACGATGCTGATCTTGAGCTACGTGCCATGGAAGGTAGCACAGGAGAAGGCCTCGGTCCCCACTTCACAGCCAGGCTTCAGCAGGGCAACGGTCAAGTTCAAAGGTCATTGACAAGCAGAATGTTGAAAATTAAGTCCTTAAGACCGCTGCAATCTTGCTTTGTAAAGTGGCTACCCTACTCCTCTCTTCTGCAGAGTCTTGATAGAGAATGGAGTTCCTAGAGGTTGGGAGGACATCTGGAGGGAAGCGGTGGCCACTTGCAGCCCTCCCCAGGTCTGCCAGCAGTCTCAGAGGCAGGAGTGAAGTTTGGAGTCTTGGTTAGCATGAGGTAACTGGTGGGGTCCAGTGCTCAGAGCTCAAAGCCAAGTGGACGCTGGATTCTTAGGCAGAAAGGGGCAAGGTGGAAGACCCCGGGAGCCAGCCTCAGAGATAGAGGAAGAAGAGGAGGCAGGGAAAGGAAGTGGGAACGTCCACCTTGTTGACCAAAAGGAACTAGGGTAGGAAAGAGACCACAGGGAGACTTGGGATTGGAGGGGGAAGGGATGGATCCAAAGATCTACGGAGAGGCCTGAGCAGGGCTTAGAGGCAGGTCATGTGACTTGCTGTGTCAGTTCCTGGTTCCATCCCTAGCACTGGAGACAAAATAAATAAACAGGACAAAAGGACATGACTCCTGGTTTGTCCTTTTAGGGTCAGCGTGGGAGAAGGTCACCCATGTTCTTCCTGTCTCTGCCTTCTGCTCTGACCTCCACAGCCCTAGGAAAACCTGTTGAGGCCAGACAAAGAGGGTCTCCACCACTATGGTGTCCAGCTGGGCTCTGTTCTCAGCCTTTGGAACTTGACATTTTTTCTCCACTCAGAAACTGGATGGGAGAAAGCAGACTTTGTTCCCCATGTGCCAAATACTCAGCCTATCTTCCCGAACCTTCCTTCTCTGGCTCTTCCTTCTCCTGCCCTTAGAATGGTCTCTTCACTTCCTCTTTCTTCAGCTCAGCTTCCAACAAGGCCAGGACTTGTCTTTGCTATTTTCTGTGATTGCACATGGTCATTTGATTTCCCGTATCTTCCCACAGCCCTGTGCTGTGACTGCTGCCCTACATGGTTGTTATGGTCTCTACTTGCCCCCGCTTGGGGTGACCCTAGAGCAGCATTCACACCTCCAGTTGGATTCACCTCTGTGTCCAAAAAGCACACAGGCCTGATACCCCAGCTCAGCAATCCCTGTTCCTCTGACCTCTGGTCTCACTGCTATGGGGAGCCCTTATGTGGATCTCACTGGAGAGGACCACTCAGACATACTCTATAGCCAATTGAGAGTCTTTATCCTGTAGTCGCAGTGGCGGGGACTACACGTGGGTATCTGGGATCTGCATATACTGCTGAGTCTTTAGAGCAAGGGGATTTTAAAGCAAGGGCCACATCCTCGTGTCTCACTCCGCAGCCGCAGGGGGAGGGTTTCACAAGCCGACAGTGTAACAGAAGCTAAGGTGAGTTAGCTGGGGCTTGACCTTGGGTTCCTAGACTAGGGTTGTGTAATTTTCCACAGGATTCTCCATCAAAGGAAATCAAATTCCAGTTACACCTGGAATGGCCTCAGCAAGAAACAAGATGGAGGGGTGTACTGGCTAGTTTTGTGTGTCAACTTGACACAAGCTGAACTTTTCACAGAGAAAGGGGTTTCAGTTGAGATCCAGCGGTAAGGCATTTTCTCAATTAGTGATCAAGGGGGGAGGGCCCCTTGTGGGTGGTACCATCTGTGGGCTGGTAGTCTTGGGCTCTATAAGAAAGCAGGCTGAGCAAGCCAGGAGAAGCAAGCAAGTCAGTAAGTTACATCCCTCCATGGCCTCTGCATCAGCTCCTGCTCCTTGACCTGCTTGAGTTCCAGTCCTGACTTCCTTTGGTGATGAACAGCAGCATGGAAGTGTAAGCCGAATAAACCCTTTTCTCCTCAACTTGCTTCTTGGTCATGATGTTTGTGCAGGAATACAAACCCTGACTAAGACAAGGAGCCTCTGCATGGTCTTGCCCTGCCACACCATCTCTGTTCCTTCCTTACACTGTCCTGCTGGCTTCTGTCTCAGTGCTTGGGGCTGCAGGCTTCATAAGGTCTCACTGTTTTGTTGGTATCTCTGGAGGGCATGGCTTCTGCCCTCCAGCTACCTGCCCTGCAGAATGCTGGGGTTCAGTTTCCTTCCCTTGGGTCCTGTTCCTTCCTCTCAGTGACAACTTGAATTTCTCTTCCACTCTTCCCTCCTTCTCCTCTTCTCTACGCCTCCCCTGACCTCTCTTCTCTTCCTTCCCAGATGCTTCTTCTGTCCTTCTGTCCTGGCTAGCTTCAGCTGTTGATTTGACAGAGCCTATAGTCTTGTATCTGAAGGAGTCTGAATTGAGGGATTGCTGGATTTGTTCTGCGACCATGTTTGTGAGAGACTGTCTTGACCAATGACAGATGTGCAAGAGCCCAGCCAACCGTGGGCGGCACCATTCCTTAGCAAATAGCTGCAGGCTGTTTAAGAAAGCTCCTGAGGTCACTGAGCTGTAAGCAGCCTTCTTCCGTGGTTCCTGCTTAAAGTTCCTGCTCCAGGTTTTGCCTTGACTTCCCTCAGGGGTGGAATGCGATCTGGAAATGTAAGCTAAATAAACCCTTTCCTCCCTGAGGTGTTTTGTTTGTGGTGTTTATCGCAAGCACAAAGTAAACCTAGAACAGTGCCCTTTTCTCCCCTCTTCCCTCCTTGCCCCTTTGCCCTGTCCTTCTCCCTCTCCCCCACCCCTTGCTCTCCTTCCTTCTCTCACTCACCCCCACCCTGGTGCTGAGGAACTTGAAACACACAGATGGACCATAGCTCATCAGGGCTGAGAGAGGGAGGGCAGAAGCTGCCCACCCTCTACCACGGACACATCTGAGGCCTGGCTGGCGCTGGCCCAGTGCAGAACTCCATTGTGATATGCTGAGGAACAGGTTCCTCGTGAAGCCTTGAGATTAGAATGGTTATTATCCCGCAAATCTCTCTTCACAGCGGCAGTATTTGAGATGTGACTAGTTGTGGTCTGCAGGATAACCTCCGGCAGATGGTTGGGGACACCAGAGCCTATTAGTTTGGGACAGGACAATACTGTAATTTCAGTGAGATACAGCCTATTCTTCTCCTGGATGCCATATTTTTCTTTATAGGACATTTTCCCTTATGATAATTTACACATTGTTAATCTGCTTTTTTTGGTTTTTTGGTTTTTGTTTTTGAAATCATACCTTCCTTTTTCCTCCTTGAAAGCTTTGTTTTTCTGCTTGTCACTAGGCAGAGTCGGATATCCAGCAGGCAAAGAGACGGAACCTCACCTGTCTGACAGGCAAACATGGCTGGTATTAACATACCCACAGGCACAGACAAGTGCTGGGCTGCCACAGAGCCAGTGTCTTTACTCAGAGTGTCCAGCAGACAAAGGGCGCTCCTCCCTCCTCAGGCAGACAGAGCAGCAGTCATCACCTATTTCCTGTCAGAGTTGAAGAGACTTCTAAACAAAGAGGCTGAGGCCACCCTACCCAGGAGTCAGGTAGATGTCCTCAAAGAAAGCAGAGAGACAGGGAGGCTCAGAGGCAGAGGCTGAGAGAGATGAAGTAAGGCGAGGGACCCAGGCCTGAGGTCGGACCTGAGGAAGGAGGGTGGGCTTCCGGTGCTTGAGGTGCTTCTGTCAGTCTCAGGTTGGCTATTGTGGTCACAGGTAGCTCGAAGCCAGAGGGGTTTCCACACTTCCTGCCAATGGTTTCTTCTCTATGTGAACCTGGGTCTCCCTTTCTCCATGTCCACTCTCCAGCTGTAGGAAAAGCCTTCTGCATATGTTAGAACCAAGATGGCAGAGGAGGACAGAGACATTGTCAACAAACACATGGGAGAGGGCCAGGATCCTAAATCTGCGCAGGGGCTTCCAGAAGTTAGACTTGCATATGACTCTGTAACCCCACTTCTGGGCATTTACCTAAAAGAACCCAAACCGGAGACTGGCTGCAGACGTACATATTCAAAGCAGTGTTATTCACAGCGGCCAAAAGGTGGAAGCAATCCAGGGCCCATAAATGGATGAATGAATAAACAAAAGGCACTCCATCCATACAAGTGGAAATTTCTCAACTGTAAAAAGAATGTAGGCGCTCCAATACTGCTGGAGCTTGACCACATTGTGCTGACTGAAAGAAGTCAGGGGGAGAAAAGCACAGACTGATTTTTCCATCTGTCCTGAGCCAGAAAAGGAAAAACCATAGGACCAAGTGCTGCCTGCTCTTGCTGGCTGAATGGGCACGCTCCCTCCTGGGAGAACGCGAGTATACCAGAGTATTACTGGGCGATGTGTCCACCGCACCGTGAAACCACTAAATGCTGCTCAATTGTACACTTAAAGATGGTTCCGTTAACTCGAAGGCTCAGCATAAAGACCAAATGGAAAGAAGCCTTCAACTAAAGAGGAAAAGAGTCCCTAAGAAAGACTGGCTCTGGGCCCAGCTGCCAGGCAAGTATAGACTCCGTAAGAGCTGTGACTGAGAAAACTCTGGCCAGAGTCTAACCCTGAACTCAGCTGCAAAGGGCATGGTTGCTGCCCAAGCTCTGACTGGGAGAAGGTTGAGCCTGGGGAGAGAGAGACCCACTATGAGAGGGAAAAATAGCTGCCAGGTAGGGGAGCTGCGCTGCAAAGCCACATCCCAGCGGAGTTCCGGTAGGGAGGCTTTCCAATGTCTGTTCTTTTCACAGGACAGAAGTTCATTTAGGTCCCACACCCCAGGAGTGGACCAAGGAGAAGCTGGAGCCCCCGGGAGGGCTGGGGAGGACTCTTTGGCAGTCCTAGCTCATCCATCTGTCACCTCCTCGCCTCCTGCGGTGTGAGGGTTCCTGCTGGCTTGCTTTGTGTGCTGAAATCCGGAGTGGAAGGTCTTCTTTTGGAGAGAGCTATTCAGTCTGGTGATGCTTTGATGTTCTTTGTAATCCTTTGTGCCCCCAAATCAAAAGGAGTTCTTTACAGCCAGGTTTGAAACACCCTCCCCTCATTCCTGTTTCCTCTCGCTAAAGGGTTTCTCCAGTGTGATTAGCACAAATCACTTCTGAATGGCACTTTACCATCCAGGGCCTGGGCATTCATTATGAGGCGCACACGTGCAGACCCATTTACAGGCGGTGTCTTTAAGGGCCAGACGCACGTCGGCGGATATTTATACGCACACGTACAATATTCACCGGCCCCACGCCGTCCCGACTTCCCATTAATGAAATTATCCTCACAGAATTATTATTGTCACTAAACACTTGCCTGTCCAGCACCCCGTGACTCATTGCGGTTGCTGCTGTTTTCTGTCATAGTGACTTTGGGCAGTCACTCAGACTTGATGAGTCAGTGCTGGGCTCCTGCCTATAAAGAGTGCTAGAGTAAGATGCATTTTTTTTTATAGCTGAGAGAATGTTAATGGGTGTCAATAGGTTGCAGGAAGAAGCAGCCATGCGGATCTCTATCTGTCCCCGCAGCCCTTGCAAGGAAAGCTTTCTCAACGGCACTGCTGCTTGAGCAGCAATTACGGAGACACTCTGCTAGGGAAGAATGCATTCATTAAATGCTTTCTAGAGATTTTTTCAGGTTTATCAACCAAAAATGTCTGTATAAGCTCTCGGGGGAGGGGATGAATAACGCGCTTACAGAGACAGACACAGGCTACCTCTGCATCTTGGACTGGCCCCAGCCTCAGTCTTGACACCAGGAAGAGAAGAGGCCTCTCTGTGCCACTCACTCTGGCACTGACCCCAGCACCAGAGCCAGGAAAAGGCAGCCACTCCCTCATTGCAGTTGAACGCCCAGCACATTATATATAAAATGGAGGTATAGTGCAGGCCCAAGCCCAGGCATCCCTTCCCCCAGAGGGACCAGGCACACGCGAAGGTATAGTGTAGAATAGAGTTTATTCAGGGCATGGGGAGGGGAGTTAAGAGGGTAGTAGAGGCAGAGAAAGGCAGAGAGAGGAAGAGAGTAGAGAAGTAGAGAGGTGGAGGCCGGCCATGACCACGTGGAGAGGGGGGAAGGGAATAGGAAGAGGTAAGAGAAGTAAGAGAGAGGCAAGAGAAAGAGAAAAGAGCGAGAGGAAGGGCAAGCAGCCCCTTTTATAGTGGGCCAGGCCCACCTGGCGGTTGCCAGGCAACTGTGGGGCGGAGCATACCTGGCAACACTGTGGGGTGGAGTTTAGACAGAATGCTAACAAGGGCACGCTGGAAAGGTTGTGGTACCTTTAGGAAGTGAAGCCTCATGGGAGCAGGTTGGATCGTTTTGGGAGGAGACATGCCCAGGAAAGGGATAATAGAATCCCGACTCTTCTCTTTGCTTTTACTTCCTGGAAACTGTGAGGTGCGTGAACATGGCCTCTCTGGCACATTCTCCCATCTAGATGCACCAGGCTGCCGCAGGCCCGAAGCACTGGAGCTGGAGCAACCACAACCATGAGCTAGAATGAACCTTCCTCCCTGTGAGCTGTCATAGCAGCAGAAAGCTAACTCGCACACCAGTACATGCTCCAAAGTGTACTGATGTGAGAAGGCTGGGCTGACTCCGTGACAGGCTTCAGATTGACAGTTCAGGAGATGAGCCCGAAATCTCTGTTTCCAAGAAATGGGCGAGACCAGGTCTCAGAAGCTGCCTCACCACCTGACCTGAGGCAAGGACAATGGGTCAGCAGCAGTTTCCAACCCCCACACCCCATAAGGTAATGTCCCTAGAGACTGAGTAAGTTAAAGGTCACCTACCCCAGAATCCCCTAATGTGCTTTTAATCAGGCCTGTGAGCTCCTTGGTTGTCTTTGTAATGGTAGACCTCAGCATGCTAAACTTTGGCAGAATAAAACACTCTTGCGTTTACATACTATTTGAGTCTGGGGTCTCATTCTTCGGTGGACCATGGACCCTACAGATGGTGCTAGTTGGTAGTGACAGGAACTTAATTAAGGTCTCAGACTTTTCCTTCCAGTGGCCACGACTCCTATACCTGTCAGTTGGTGACAAACTTGAAGCATGCACACAAAGCACCTATAAACATGAGGTCCAACACACAGTAGGTGCTCTAATAACTCAGGAGTGAATATCATGATTTCTGCTGACAGATTGTCGGCTTTGAGAGAACAGGAAGTGTGCAAGCCCCACCCATCCCTGACGTCTCAGGGATTATCACATTAGAGCCTTGGGCAGAATCTATTGCTCATGGCCTACATGGTGAGTTTGAGGAAGGTCATAGGTCAGAGATAGTGAGGGTGAGGAGCCCTGTCCTGGGTGGGTGCAGCCGGCAGGTATAAAGGAGGCTTCACGTGGGACGTGCTCCAGCTGGACACGAGGGTAAGGTTTGATGTTATACAAGGTGGTGTTTACGGGTCCTTGTTACATGGTTGGCGTGACTTTAGTGTTTTCATGGTAAATGCATTTCTGCCACCTTCCCCCACTCAATAGGTTGCCTATAAAATCAGGAGGATTAACAGCCAGGATCTATGTTCCTGCTGGTATCATTTAATCCTTTGTCCTGACCTAACCTGCCTCCTCAGAGGACTTTATGGCCACCGTCGGTCCCTACCCGAGCTGAGCAAAGCCTTCTCGAAGAGCGCCAAGTCTCCAACACTAATCCTCCACTTCTCTACTTCGTGAACCCCCAGATCACTTCAGAGATGGGCGACCACATTCGTGGTGCTGTGGTTTGTGGCCTGAAGCAAAACCCTCCCCAAGCCAGGCAGCCTCTTATAGCAAGATGAAAGCCACCCTCGAGAGGCCCCTGGCCTACACACACACACACACACACACACACACACACACACACACACACACACACACACACACACACGGCAGGGATAATTGCCGTGAAGTGCTGTCTAAGCAGTTTGCCTAGGAAGTGGGCGAGCTTACAGGAGTCACAGCTTCATCCCAGGTCTGGGAGGCAGCCTGTCTCTCGCCATGCCAGACACAGTGTGGATGGATGGGCTGGGCTCCGGCCTTGGCGTGAATTCTGCGCTGGGCCCTTTGGTGTACAGTCCTTCCCTGAGCCCTGTGGCTGAACTTGGCTTTGCTCTAGACACTCTACTCTGCACGGTTGGGGAACTGCACAGAGGGCCCAGGTTTGGGAGGGGCGAGGGGGAGGGAAGCAGGTAAAGGGGCTGCAGCTGCTACCTCACAGTGAACATGGCTGCTCTTCCGGCTGAAATGGATCACAAGACCTCAAATCAGGGTGGGGCTCCATTCCTGATGGTGGACCTCAGTGGTGGTGGTTGACATGGCCCTGGGCTTTGAGGACAATGGTAGGTCTCTAGTTTGTTGGGGTCATCTAGCAAAGTAGCTGACTGATAGTTGACTGCATACGGCTCTGGAGGCCATAAGTCCAAGGTGGAGCTCTGGAGGGAGTTACTTTGGGCACTGAAGCAGGCATCTGCCTCCTGCCTCAGTCCAGCTGTGGGTGGTTGTTGCTGTCTATGGAGCTCCTTGGATTGTGTGGCACACAGCCCACTCTCCATTGTCATGGCTACACAAGAAGCTGAAGGCCCTCCCCTCAAATTGCAGCTACTGAAGATGGTGACAGTTAAGTCTGTAAGACGTTTACAGTCCAATGGGACACTGATCTCGCTGTCCTTTGTCCTTCAGTTCCTCCAACAGTTGTTTTATCCCCAAAACCCTGGAACCAAACCTGCCTCCCAGGGCACCTGGAATGGCTTCTGTCTTCCTGACAAAATCTGGGTCTAACTGTCCCAGTCACTACATAGGACATTATGACATATTTGTAAAGACAGCATCCCAGTCCTCACAGTGCAGGATTTTGGGAAGGGTGACAGGAATCCCAACATTGTGATTTCTACCATGTCGAAAGGAGTTGAACAGAGTGAAAGATGAAATTATAGTCTATATTGCTGATATAAATATGATAATGATGTTAAAGACGGGGCTGTGGTAAATACAGTGTTCCATTTTCTCATAGTCTTGTCTGCCTTTAAGAATATTATATGAGGGCTGGAGAGATGGCTCAGTGGTTAAGAGCTCTGACTGCTCTTCCAAAGGTCCTGAGTTCAATTCCCAGCACCCACATGGTGGCTCACGACCATCTCTAATGGGATCTGATGCCCTTTCCTGATATGTCTGAAGACAGCTACAATATACTCATATACATAAAATAAATAAATCTTAAAAAAAAAAAAAAAGCCAGGCAGTGGTGGTGCACGCCTTTAATCCCAGCACTCGGGAGGCAGAGGCAGGTGGATTTCTGAGTTCGAGGCCAGCCTGGTCTACAGAGTGAGTTCCAGGACAGCCAGGGCTACACAGAGAAACCCTGTCTCAAAAAACCAAAAAAAAAAAGAAAGAAAAAAAAAGAAAGAAAGAATATATAATAGATAAGTGTTGCTTAAATCATCGAAAAATAACCTGTAAACAAAAGAAAAATTTGTGTGCCAAGTCCCCAGCCAGTAGTCTCACGTTAGTCACGGGTCTTTCACTTTCAACCCAGCCAGCAATTTCTTTCGTGAAGATTTGGGGGTGAGAAGAACTGAAGACAGGAGCAATGAACACACCGAGCTTCTCCTGCTGAGAAAACAGCAAAGTAGGGGATCTGCTTGGCAGGAGAGCCCCTTCTCTGATGGTTGACACGCTTGACATTTGAGGAGATGCCGGGGGAGGGCTGGAGAGGAAGGGCTGCAGAGATGGCTCCTCGGTGGGTAAGAGAGCTCGCTGCAGTCATGAGAAGTTTGGGTACTGGTACTCAGGTAACAAGCTGAGCACCCAGCACATGCCTGTAACCACAGCTTGGAGTGGGGCAGAGACGAGGATTAGTGGGGCTTGCTGGTCTCCAGCCTCATCAAGAAAATGTGAGGCTCGGGGTCAGGGAGAGACTCTGCATCAGAGGAATAGATCATAGTGATACCTGACACCCTCTCCTCCTTCTGCAGGTGACATATGCCACCCCAAGACACACAGACATGCCCACAGAGATAGATAGGTAGATAGATACATAGATAGATGATTGACAGACGATAGATGATGGATGGATAGATGGATAGGTGGATAGGTGGATAGATGAGAGATGGATGGATAGATAGATAGACAGACAGATATAGATGGATAATGACAAGGAAGATAAGGAAGCCATGCTGATTAGTTTCCCTGTCAACTTGACACAAGCTAGGGTCACCTGGGAAGAGGGAACCTCAGTCATGAAAGTGCTTCCTTCAGACTGATCTGCTCGCAAGCCTGTGGTGCATTTCCTTGATCGACCATTGATACAGGAGAGTGCAGCCCTCTGTGGGCCATGCAATCCCCGTGCAAGTGGTTCGGGGCTGTACAAAAAAGCAAGCTCAGTGAACCAGGAGCACAGTCTAATAAGTAGCTTCCTCCGTGGCCTCTGCTTCAGTTCCTGCCTCCAGGTTCCTGCCTTGAATTCCAACCCCGAGCTCCCTTTAGGATAGACAATATACACTGTAAGATGAGAAAGCTCTTTCTTCCTCACATTGCTTTTGGTCATAGTGCTTATCACAGCAGTAGAAAGCCAACTAGGACAGAAGCGATGAAGGAATGAGGAAGGGGTTGGTGAAGCCAGCCTGGGCCATTGCACGGTTGGTGGGCCTTTATGATGTCACGGGCTTCCTTCTACTCAAGAATCATGGGCAGGGACTTGGAGGCTCTGTCTGGTCCAGACCTCTGTCTGATTACAGACTTTAAGTGGGTGGGTCCAGCATGGTGGCCTTGGCTATGGTCTAGCCCAGTGCCAGGGAAACAAGGGTGGCAGACAATCAACACAGGCCCTGGTGAACCAACTACAAAGTAGGGATCAGCCATTCAGGCAGGAGATCTGCTCCAGACAGCTCCCTAGCCAGTGGGCTGTATGGGGATCCTGAGTATGGGTGAGTCAGAAGCACCAGAAAAGCCTGCTCACAGCCTTACTCAGGATCGTAAGCAAGATTCATGGGTAATTCTCTGTGGAGGTGACCCTAGAAAATGTGTGCCTATTTAAATTGGCCACAAGACATCGTCCATGCTCTGAAGACAAGGGCCCCAAGTCCTTTCCTTTCCTGAAGCAATGGAACTAGTTGTTACCAGCTCACCCAGAATGGGAGTACCTGTCTTTTCCTGTGCAGGTTTTGCCGACTGCCAGTGGGCTTTCTCTTTTCTCTGCCTCAGAGAGGGGCTTCAAGGCCCATGGGGTGAGTGATGAAGCCACAGGAAGAAAGGGTCCTGGGATGCCCACCACCAACAGGGAGAGCTGGACAGGACTGGATTTTCAAATGCACAAGAAAAAGTACATCTCTGCCTTAGGGCCTCACTGGTTTGGACAAAGATCTCTCTCATGGGTTTTAGTTTAAACCATTCTCCAGAACTACGGTTCCAAGGTTCACATGTTTCAGATCCAGAGGTTAACTCAGAGAACGTGACGTACGGGCAGTCACACAAGCGGTATCTGGGTACGCGTACTGTTCCTTGGTAGGGTGCATACGTGGGGGTGGGGTGTGAGCAAGAAGAAGCTGCGGAGCAGCCGACACACCCCACAAGGGATCCTTTTCTGCTGGAGATCACCACCACGAAACAAGAAACAATCAGTGTGACAGATGGGAACGGAAGGGAGCTCTGTAGCTCCCAGGGGGTGGTTGCCACAGAGAAGACTGGGTGACAGCAGGAGAGACTGCAGCCATGTGTGGAACACGGTGCTTATAGCATGTGACACAGACTCCTGGAACTCTGACAAGGATGGCTGACTGTAACTCAGGCTGAGAGGGCCTGGGGCAGAGAGCACAGAGGCTGGGAGATCCCCCGCTCCTTCTTGAGCTGGCTGGCAGAGAGAATGGAGCCATAGGCAGCCGAGGAGAAGGGTTAAGGCATAAATAGGGGCACCCATGTAACAAACTGACCACACAGCACTCTCCTGTAAGGACGGCTGGAGGATTCTCATGGAGAAGTATTAAATCTGCCTCCCAGGGAGGTAACAGTGCCTCCGAGTCCTTGTATCCTGAGTCCCAGGTGCTTTCTCTGCATCCACCCTGGCTCTTGGCTCTGTTCCACCTCCTCCCCTTTCTTCCTGGGTGATCCATGCAGTCTGGGGTCTCTCACCCCCATGCTAAGGCCCTTAGTTGACCTGAATAGAACATGAATCTCCCCCACAGTCTGGGAAGGCAGTGGCCATGAAAAGCAATCAGGGCAAGCTATTGCCTAGTGAGGATGCCAGCACCAGAGGCAGGACAGTAGATTCAGTGATGCCATTTCTAGTACAGATTCGGTTACAGACTCAAAGTCTTAACACACCTCATCCTTCTGGGCCACAGTGCCGTTGAGTGGAAGGGAGGGGGTTGGACCAGTTACTTCAGCTCTACTGTGCAGGACGGGGAAGAGAGGGGCCTAGCCGTTGTGACCATTGGGCCATTGTTAGTCATGGGACCCTGAAAAGTCCAGACCAAGTTGAGGGGCACGAGCTATGAAGCTGTGCCTTGATCTTGTTTGACATCTGAGCCTCATTTTCCTCAGTGAAATGATCAACAGTACCTGCCCACAAGCATTGTGGGTATGAAACAATATTGTGGGGGATGGTGGATGGGCACAGGTGACTCATAGAGGGTGCTCTGGCCTCTGCTGTCGTTACAGAAAGCAAAGCTGTGGTCACCCCTGTGAGCCATTTCCAAGTACCCTGTCAGGTTCTGAGTCGGTCTGGATGCTGACTACAGAAGCCTGGTGCTGTTCTGAATGTGGTAGAAAGAGAAACGTGGTTCCAGTCAAAGTTCTTCCTCAGCCCTGGTTCTCTCCTGGGGCAGAAATGGAAGGATTCATGACTGGTTTAGAAGTAGCAATAACACTGGATCGTAGGACTCAGGGTAGCGCTTGGCGGTGTGCTCTGGCTGCCGTAACTTCAAGGAGGCTCCGAGCCATGTTTCTCACACCCAGCTATCAGGGTCCAGGATGTACCCATCAGCTTCCTTGTCTATGTGACCACGATACCTGAGGGGACAGCTTAAGGAAGGAAATATATCTTTGCTCATGGTTTTAGAGGCATCCGTTCATTGTGGCAGAGAGGGATTGGCAGAGTCGAGCAACTTATATCATAGTGGCAAAGAAAAGGAGAAGGAGAAGCCAGGGACACCATACTCTCAAGACCTACCAGTGACCTACTTCCTGGACGCAGCTCTCTCTTCCCTCCTAAAGTTTCTACAACCTACCAAAATAGCACAAGCAACTGGTGACCAAAAATTCAAAACACAAGCCAGTAGGGGACATTTAGCTTCCAAACGACAGTAAAATTTCTCCCTTGAATATCCTGGCTCATTGCATAGGCTGCTAGCAACCTTTCTCCTGAAATGCACGCACACACACTGTGCAGGACTGTGTGAGCCTGTGGGAGTGGTCAGCATCAGAGGGTCTGTGGAAAGGGCTCTCACGCACACCCACAGCTGATGCCCAGGTCGTCAGAAGTGAATCGCACTTCAAAGCTGCCTCCGGGTGCTGCTCGTTACGCCTTGACATTCTGATGTCCTCCATGGTGGCTTTCTGCTCAGTTCAATATCAATCTGTCTATGGAGGTGGGGGCATCACAGCGTGGCTGTGATGGACGCTGGGAAGGAATCGGGGATAGATGTTGGGACTGGAAGCCAGACTGGCCTGCAGAGTAGGAGGGGGTAGGATGCAGGCTCTGTACCTTCCTGCTGAGGACGGAGAAAGGTTGCCCTTTCCGGCTAGGAAAGCAAACTGCAGGTCTAACACTTTTGAGCCAGCCACTCACCAAGGAGAGGGTAGTCAGGTGGCATGAGAGGGGGAGGAGACTCTTGGTCAAACAGGAAGACCAAATACAGGGCAGCGACACAGACAGTGCCAGTCGGGCCAAGATCATACTGCCTTTATCCTGTGCTGTGGACCCTCAGCTGAGTGCACCCTCAGCTGAGTGCAGCTGGAGTGTCTTCCCTTTGTGGCTGCTATGAGTCAGAGGCAGCTGGGTCTGTGCTGGGTGCTGGGCTCATGGCTGTACTATTCATGCACATGTGAGCTCAAACACACATAAGCATGCCTTGCACACAGTAGGTATGTTCCTATAAGTGTGTGAATCTCAGATGGCTGAGATGGAGTTAGGGACGGTAGGCAGATCCCCGTGGGCACTGTCCTATCTCACTCTCTTAGCAACCCAGGGCACTGTCCCAACATCAGCTCTATCTCAGAGGGAACAGTCAAGTGGGAGAAAGGTCACATGATGCTCGCAAATTCCTTAGGGTTTCTATTGCTGCAATGAAACTCTATGACCAAAAGCAAGTTGGGGAGGGAAGGGTTTATTCAGCTTGCACTTCCATATCATAGTCCATTATTAAAGGAAGTCAGGATAGGAACTCGAACAGGGCGGGAACCTGGAGGCAGGAGCTGATGCAGAGGCCGTGGAGGGATGTTGCTTACTGGCTTGCTCTTAATGACTTGCTCAGCCTACTTTCTTATAGAACCCAAGACCACCAGCCTACGATGACACCACCCACAATGGGTTGGGCCCTCCTTCATCAATAACTAAGAAAGTGCTCTACAACCAGATCGTATGAAGGCATTTTCTAAATTGAGATTCCCTCTCAGATGACACTAGCTTGTGGTGAATCGCCTAAAACTATCCAGCACAAGGGTAGATGACAGAAGGTAGACTTAAACTCAGGGTAGCTTGAGACGTTCTGGGACCTTTCAAGGGAATTGTTATCTTCAAAGCTGTCCATTTTGTTTGGATGTGGGTAAGTCTTGGGAGCTCTGCTCTAAATGCCCCAAACTTTCAAGCAACAATGGGAACCTTGGCATAAATGTTGAAACTGAGGGTGTGTGTTCTACAATTATCTAAACAAAGTGAATTGGTCAAGCATTGAGCTGCCCCATGTGTATCTTCACCTGCTGTGAACAGGCATGGTCCTAGGCATTGGTGATATAGAAGCGAACTCTTGTGGCTTCTCTTGTTACTGAGTTTACAGCCCAGTGACACAAATCCAGGTTAAAAAGATACAGATTCCCTA
>CM052702.1:136768187-136792131 GCA_028551405.1 Uromys caudimaculatus
CTCTGCATCAGCTCCTGCTTCCTGGCCTGCTTGAGTTCCAGTCCTGACTTCCTTTGGTGATGAACAGCAGCATGGAAGTGTAAGCTGAATAAACCCTTTCCTCCCCAACTTGTTTCTTGGTCATGATGTTTGTGCAGGAATAGAAACCCTGACTAAGACAAATTGGTACCAGCGTAGTGGGGTATTCCTGTGACAACCTGACCATGTTTTGGGGAGGACTGAGGAAGGACTTTGGAACTTTGGGCTAGAAGATCCATTCAGTGTTAAGAGCTTTGTGGGATGTTGTGTAGGAGCTTGGAAGATAATGTTGAGAACAGTGCAGAAGATGGAGGCCTGGCTTGTGAAATGTCAGAGGGAAGATTAAAGACTCTTATCAGGGCCATTGCTATTTTGATTGTAAAGATTCTGTGGTTTTGGTTAGCCGGAGCTGAAGAAATCAGCTGTGATTAACAAGATACCGAAACTACTAAAGTAAAACCATTGTATTGCTGGGACTATTGATGCTGGTTAGCTGGAGCTGGGAAATTGGTGGTGATTAAGAAGAGACCAGCGTCATTGAGGTGACATCTTCTGGGAGGTGTTTTCTGAGAGCACAAAGAGGCTGTGTTCCAGAGATAGCCAAGGTTGTACCTTGTGCCATGGCAGGACTTGGTAATGTGTAAGAGTCACCCAGGTGGTACTGGTTTTGAAGGCATGAAGGAGTCGTGAAGAGCAGCTGAGGCCTGGGCACTTTGAGAGGCCGTGGAAGGCCATTGGTGAAGGTGCAGCCTCAGTTGCAATTTCAGGACTGAAGGGGTCATGCAAAGGAGTTGAGGCTCAGGCACTGTGAGAAGCCTCGGAAGGCCATTGGTGAAGGTGCAGCCTCAGTTGCATTGACAGCCCAGGATTGAAGGGGTCATGCAAAGGAGGTGAGGCTTGGCACCATGAAGAGAGCCTATGAGAAGCTGTTTGTAAAGCCTAGTTGCAGCAGTGTTTTGGAGATGCCAGTGCCATGAGATGACCACCAAGAACAGCAGCAGCAGTAGGGTACAGGCATCTATCTGGTGCCGTGTGTGCTACAAAGGGCAGAGCTGGAGAAGTGACTCAAGCCCTTGGATGGATTCAGAAGATCGTGAGTAGATCCCAGACATTGGATGGTTGGAATTTGATTTTGCTTTTGATTGTGACTGTGCCCTGATATTTTTCCCTCCTGAAGGAAGAAGGTATTTTAGTGGAGCCCACAGTTAAGAGACTTTGAATTCTTAAAGACTTTGAATTTTAAGAGATTGAATGTTTAAAAGGGACTTAAATGTTAATATTTAAGAATTTGTAAAAACTGTGGGACTTGTAAAGTTATTTAGATCTTGGGGGTGAATAAAGAAGTAAGAGTCGAGGCTTATTAGTGATGTGTTTGTGTGTCAAGTTGACAAGGGGTCAATTGTACTGGCTAGTTTTGTGTGTCAACTTGACACAAGCTGGAGTTATCACAGAGAAAGGAGTTTCAGTTGAGGAAATGCCTCCATGAGATCCAGCGGTAAGGCATTTTCTCAATTAGTGATCAAGGGGGGAGAGCCCCTTGTGAGTGGTACCATCTGTGGGCTGGTAGTCTTGGGTTTTATAAGAAAGCAGGCTGAGCAAGTCAAGAGAAGCAAGCCAGTAAGCAGCATCCCTCCATGGCCTCTGCATCAGCTCCTGATCCCTGATCTGCTTGAGTTCCAGTCCTGACTTCCTTTTGTGATGAACAGTAGCATGGAAGTCTAAGCTGAATAAACCCTTTCCTCCCCAACTTGCTTCTTGGTCATGATGTTTGTGCAGGAATAGAAACCCCGACTAAGACAGGTACCACACATCATCACAGATACCCAAGAGTCCTCAGCATCACTGAATGCTTTAGATACTCAGATGCTGGGGAAGCACTAAGCATTAGAGACATCTGAGATTCTGGAGTGCCCCACTTCATCGTCGACACCTGAAATGCTGGAGTTTTGCTCAACACTAAAAGTAACAGGAGATTCTGGGGCAGATGCTGGGGTAGCACACAGCACGACGCTTACTCGACATGGTATAGACTGTTTAGCATCCTGGATACCACATGCTAGGATGCTGCACAGATTCCTGGAGGTCTGGTAGTGGGGACTTTTAGATGGAGAACTGCAGGACCCTCTCGAACCACAGACGTTCCCTGTGGAGCCTAGCTAACTTCAATAACTGGCTTGGAACTAAGCTTGTCTGATATCTTGCTACTCACAAACAGAGGTTGTGGGATCGTGGCCTACCACCTAGTGGCTCCATGATTGACTATGTGGGCTGTGACCCAGACAGGCTGACTTGCCCATGGCTCATGTCCAGCCTGCCAGTCAGAGCAGGACCCAGCCTGTGATCTTGAACAGCCCCCATCAATGGCATGACAGAGTTCTGTGCAGGAATGAAGGGTGAACAGCTCATAGATGGTTCTGCTGAACTGCATGCTGGGGGCACTGAACCGTGGGCTGGCTTCAGGGTTCATGGTCAAGCAAGATTCCAGACAGATGGCTGGTTAGCTCTCCTGTGGCCCTGTGGGGTGAAGGAAGCACCGAGTTTGACAGTACAAAAAGATCCAGATGCGGGCAAGCACAGGGCTGAGAGAAGGTATCCCTTCCTGTATTTGTAAAGAAAAGTAATTGGGACAGGGGTGTCTAGGGTTAACTTTGCCTTTTAAGGTCAGCATGGCAACAGTGACCTTGGCTTTACAAGATAAGGAAGGGATGACTAGTTACCTTTTCCCAGAGATCACTTGTAGGAAGATGGCCTCTACTGGTCAGAGCCAAGGAGTGACGGGGTGGGGGGAGGGGAAGGTAGCCCATCCAGCAGCAGTCCCCGGGGTGATGCAGAGAGCTCTGAGGGAGGGCAATGCAGGCGGAGTTAAATGAATTAGTGATACATAAGATACCCCTATCTCAGACATAGCTTAAGGATCTGGGTTTGATTTTTTTCCTTTATTACCTGTCAATGTCAGCTGTGCCCTGCCCCCCTGGGAAGCCCACCGTGCCTTGTCTCAGAAGGCACAGAGGTGGTTTCGGCCAGGACACTGGGCCGTTCACACTGAGCAGAGGCAATGAGAATTCTCTTTGCTTCCTAACTCCATTTTCTCCATAGTGGGTTAAGAAACCCAGGATTTAGGGCGGTAGTATGCACTTCTAATTCAGCACTTGGGAAGCTGAGACAGAAGATTGATTAGCTCACAGCTAGTCGCTACATAACATGACCCTGTCAAATAAGCAAATATATGCAATGCTATATCATTGTATTGGCTAGTACTGGGGGACCTGACCCACTTCTAGCTGCCTCTCAATGTCCCAGCACCACTAGCTCCAATGACATATTTTAAAGACTGGCCTTTGGTTTCAACTAGCAGAGGCAGCCTGATCTGGCTTCCTCCACGGTGCCGTGATAGAAGGCTATGACGAAAAGCATCTTAGAATGGAGAAGGGTCACTTGGCTCACGCTTTCAGATAGCAGGCTGTCACTGAGGGAAGTCAGGGCAGGAACGGAAGCAGAAACCATGCAGGGACAGTGCTCGCAGCCTTGCTCTCTGGCTCCCTTATGCTCAGCTAGTTTTCCATAGCCCAGGACCTCTTACTCGGGGGGATGGTGCTAGCCACAGTGGGCTGGAAGTTTTATATCAATTGGCAGCCCCCCCACAGGCATGTCCACAGGACAATATGACCTGGCCAATTCTTCAACTGAGACTCCCCCTCCTCAGGTCACTGTAGGCTGTGACAAACTGATTTAAGGCTAAGTAGGATACCGTCGAAAAGGTGACCGGTGTACGGGGTGGATGGCTCATGTTATTTTGGTCACCTCCAGGTGATCCCTAAAGGGATATAAGGTTTGCTATGACCCTCACACATGTGGAGTACTGGGTTATGTTCAGATTAAGAGGCTCAGCACCGGATAAGGAGGGTTCTCTGTTGACACTATTGTTTATAGAGTGAGCAGCAGTTGACTTGGAAGCATGAGTGGGAGTGGGCTAAGAATGGTGTGGGTGTGGGTGTGGGTGTGGGTGGAGCTTTGCAGAGAATCCAGTGGATATACAGGGAGTTGAGCTTTGGCAGAAAGAAGATCCAGGAAAACCCCAGCTTCCTTGAGCAGAGCGGGAGACAGGACCATCAAGGGAACAGTGTGGGTACTCAGGCCCGGTAGCTCACCAAGGTTGGGGAGCAATGAGACTGAGGGAGGGAAGGTCCAGGAAAGAGAGGAGAAGGTGGCTACAGTGAATGTCTCTCATTGTTCAGAGGGGTCCCCAACCCAAGCCTGGAGTGGGGCCTATAGAGTGGGTAATTCATATGGGATGAGGACTCTGAGACACCGTGGCAGTGGCAGCCCTGGATGGACTACTGGTGTTCACAGGAGATGACAAAGAGGTGTGGTCCCTGGTGTGGAAGGTATGGTTGCTTAGGCGTGTGTCTTAGTCAGGGGTTCTGTTCCTGCACAAGCGTCATGACCGAGAAGCAAGTTGGGGAGGAAAGGGTTTATTCAGCTTACACTTCCACGCTGCCCTTCATCACCAAAGGAAGTCAGGACTGGAACTCACACAGGGCAGGAGCCTGGAGGCAGGAGCTGACACAGAGGCCATGGAGGGATGTTCCTTACTGGCTTGCTTCCCCTGGCTTGCTCAGCCTGCTCTCTTATAGAACCCAAGACTACCAGTCCAGGGATGGCACCACCCACAAGGGGCCCTCCCCCCCTTGATCACTAATTGAGAAAATGCCTTACAGCTGGATCTCATGGAGGCATTTTCTCAACTGAAACTCCTTTCTCTGTGATAACTCCAGCTTGTGTCAAGTTGACACAAAACCAGCCAGTACAGGGTGGCAGCCTGGGGTAGCAGTGGTCAGGATGGGTCTCTATCCTATGTGTTATTCTTTCAAGGGTTTCAAGGGTAGAAGAGAAGTGGGACAGGAAACTTAGGAACCCGAGGCTGAGTCTGCATTCGGAAGGGTGACAACTCCCTGGCGGCTCTGGTTAAGGATGGCTGTGTGCAGCCCTGTTGCCATGTCACACAGCTCTCTGGACAGATGGGCAGTGTGGCACTTGTCATTTATCGTAGGCTGGATGCTGTGGGCAGCTCCAGCCCTGTCCTCACAAGCAGAAAAACAGATGTGTTACCAGCTGAGTCGGATCAGATCCACGTGAACCCTGAGAACCTGACCAACCCAGGCCGGAGAGCTGCACCCTGAGATATTCGATGACCACCAGGATGAGAGAAAACATGTGTCCCCTGACAGCAGGCCTGCTGGGACTCAAAGCCTTTTGTCCACACCCTCCCTTACCCTGGCTCCAGTCAACCTGGGGTGGAGCTAAGCATTATGAACTGGGTCTGTGCTAGGAAATGGTATGGAGGGGAGGGTGCACTATGTGGGGGAGAGAGCTGGGTGACCGGGGTAAGCGGGGTGCATGTGGTTACTGCCACTGAGCAGCCTCCATGAGTGATTTTCTCACACAGTAGGCACGCAGCCTCCACGCACTTCCCATAGGAGGTAGCCAGCCTTTTCAGCATCGCCCACGTGGACATAGCTCAGTCGGGCTCCTGCAGAACAATTGCCAGCCAGCAAGGAAGAGACGAGGAGACACTTGGGAACTGAAGTCGAAGTTAGAGCTTCTTGGCTCTGCCTGGCCAACCGGATATGGAATGAAAGCAAGCACCATGGCTCTCCTGCCTCTGACTGTGACCCTACAGGATCCTTCTTTGTCTTCAAGTGACCCAGGAACTAACCTCAGAGATAATAATTGTGATAGTTAGGATTTTTAATTTTTATATGAGGGTTTCCTCTGTCTCTGTCTCTCTCTGTCTCTGTCTCTGTCTCTGTCTCTCTCTGTCTCTGTCTCTCTCTGTCTCTCTGTCTCTGTGTGTGTGTGTGCGTGTGTGTGTGTGTGTGTGTGTGTGTGTGTGTGTGTGTGTGTGTGTATGTGTGTGTGAAGACCCCATAGAAGCCAGAACAGGACATCAGATCTCCTAGAGCTGAAGTTACAGCAGTTGTGAGATGCCCGGGGTGGGTGCTGGGAAAGGAACTCTTTCATCTGCAAAGAGCAGCAGGCCTTCTTAACCACTGAGCACCATCTTTTAGACACTAACAGCCCTTTTGTAATTATCAACTTGGCACAGGCACCCAAGATGAGAGCCTCAGCTGTAGAACCATCCAGATGAGGTTGCTGTGCTGTACTGTTCCTCTCAGGTTGTATTTAGATCTAGTACTCCAGTGTCCTTGGAATCTGCTCCTCCACTGGGCGCGGCCTCTTGGGGAGGAGGAACTTGGGGAGTTTGACTGCGCTCATCCCAGGTTTCAAGTAGGGCAGGTGCAGGGCTGTAGGGAAGCAGAGGCACTGCTCCGGGGGGGTGTGGTGGGGTGGAAAAGTTCAGTCTGAGACGTGGGAAAGCCGGATCTGGTTTGGGGGTCCCCAGGCCTTTGACGAGGCCAGGGCTGTGGGGTTCTTAGACTCTTGGGCATCCAGGCACTGCTGGGAGTTGAGGAGGAGAAGAGAATGAAGCTGGGGGCCTGAGGGCTGGGGGCAGCGTCTAGCCCAGGGCTGGGCTGGGGGTGGTAAAGGGGAGCTCAGGCTTGTCTCAGAGGTGATTGACCTTAACTTGGCAGAGGAAGGCTTGTGGCGGTTGTGGCTGGGAGTGCAGAGAGGCCTTCTACAGGAGATTAGGCTGAGGCTCTATAGGCAAAGGTATTCTTCATGGCTCCCCACAGTAGATCCTGATGAAAAGAGACAGTCCATGTTTCCAAAGAGTTTATTGTCATGGAGGGAAAAGTAAAATCATACCCAATTTCTCAGGGTGGGTCTGAGATTAAATACCTTTGGGAGGGAGGAATGCATGGGAAGGGAAGCTTATTGGTTAAGCCTTCCAGGCCTCTAGGTACCTCATTAGCATGGAGAACTCTGGGTCCATGTGACCATGAGACACATCTCTTACGTGAGAAGCATGGCACATGTTCCAAGTCAGGAGTCTGGCAGGAAGCGGGGAGTCGCCTAAGCCTCAGGTGTGTTCCCATGGAGTCTCCGGGTCTCGACCTGTTCCACCTTACCAAACTTCCTGGCATGAGGAGAAACAAAGTCCTAAGGGTGTGACCCTGGTCCTGTCAAAAGAGATGCCAGAGAGCTCTAGGTCCCTTGGGGATGAGGGAAAGCAGCCATCTACAGAGTAAGACATGAGAACTCACCAGACATGGTTGACAAGATCACCCAGACACGGGCTTTTAGGTTCCAGACTGTGAGAGGACAATGGCTAAACATCCTTAGGCTAAACATCCGGCTGTGGTGCTCTGGTGTGGTTCTGAGATGACTCCTGCCCTGTGGGAAGGAGTACCAGAGTGAACCCACAGCTTTGTCTCCCCAGTAGCCTCGGAACTGAGAGCCCAGAGCTCCCTCCTCGGTACCTTTGTCTTGGGAGTCATTGAGCAGCCCTGGAAAGCAGTCTCATTAGGCCCTGCAGAGTCAGCCAGTGAGGCTGTTCTTCTGTGGCTGGCTCCGTTTGCCTCTGACAGCTCAGGACAGCAGTCTAGGTGGGTAGGCGTGATGAGGACATGACTGACGCCTTATGGTCTTGCAACCTAAGGGGCAAGTTACAAGTGAGGACAGGGTATGGCACCCAGGCTGTTTTCTGGCTTCAGCCATCCAAGTTTGCAATTCCCCTAGTGTGTTGTTTTAATTATGGCATCTCCTTGGATACAGGCAGCCGTGGGCCCACATGCCCTGAACAAATCCTGCTGAGAAGCTCCATTTTGCACTACAGAGGAATGCTTCAGCCAGCGATGGTGAATCCTCACTGTGGGGTTGCCCGGATTTAGAATCACCAAGGAATCACATGGAAACACACAGAAGCATGTGGAAGCGCACAGAAGCACACCCCCGGGTGTGTCTGTGAGGGTGTTTGCAGAGAGGTTTAACTGAGGAGAGAAGACACCCTCTGGAGTTTGGCCGACCCATTTTTATGGGATGGGAGTCCAGAATAACGCACACAGATAAAGCAAGCTAAGGGCAGCATTCATTGCTCTCTGCTTCCTGATGGTGGGTGCCATGGGATCAGCTGCCACATGGTCTTGCCGCCATGACTACCACGATGAACTTGTTCTTGGGCCGTGACCCTGGTTAAATCTTTCCTTTTGTCAAGCATCTTGTCACAGCCACAAGGAAAATAGCCAACACAGCAGTCTTCCTCGACCAGCTTCCTGGTCTCGGGCTGTCAAGGAAATGGCGTGTTGGCAGACACACACTTTGTGAGGCCTTCCTGCTCCCGTGGACTTCCCCGGAGAAGTGGCCTCTTACTTTAATGCGTTTTATTCGACAAATATTTACATTTCTGGTTTCTGTACCTGGGCCATGTTCCAGAAGCCGGGGAAGCTGAGGAGCTGCCAGCGACATCTGTGGTTTATGTTGCTTCTTTCTTGCTGGGGGTGGTGCAGTCTACTCATAGACAGGAAGACAGATGTTTATGAGAAAATAAAGCAGGGTGCTTCTGTGGTGAGTAGAAGAAGCCAGGGGCTACTCCTGGAAGTGGGGCAGAACTGAGTTGTTTCATGACTATCAAGGGAAGTAAAAACGTCAACAACTGGAGTAGGATGGTCAGATTCTGGGCATGCCAGGTAGAGAGGAGTCCTGCGGATGTCCTGACTCAGAGCTGACCATGGTGTAGTCTCAGCCTATGAGATCAGAGAAGCAGAATGCAGAGCCCAGGAGAGAGGCAGGGCCAGTCCTATGGTTTCTTGGATCAGCTGAGGAACTTAAAACTCAGGACAGAGAAAGCTCTGGAGGACAGAATCTACCTCAGAGGAAAGGGGAGCTGGCTTCCCGGGAGCAGGGTGGACTTCCAGGACCATACGGAACCAGCGTCCACCCTCTGCCCATCCCCCACCATCTGATGGTTTAACCAGAACTCCACCTTTGACCTTACTTTTGCTTAGCTGTGACCATGTTTGACTAGAAAACTATTTGAGAAAGATTTGTCTTGGTTGACAATATTGGTCTTGGGTGGAGCTCATAGCCAGGAAGGCTCTGCCTGGAGTAGCTGGGGTTGGAGTTGCCGGGAGCTGAGGGGGTAGGGTGGGGGAAGTGCTTGGCCAGAAAGCAAAGTACAGAGCCATGCCAAGCAGGGAAGGCATCAATCGCCTTTGAAGGCCCTGCCCTACAAACTGACTACCTATGAACGTTTCTACGACCTCCAAAAAATCAGGAAGAAAAGGGTACAAAACACAGGCTGTGGGACAATTTGGGTTCAAACCCTACTGCTGCTCCTGTTTCTAGTCTCTCCCTGGCTCCCACCATCGGCTTTTCACCGCTTGGATTCTAGTTGCAACAGTGTAGCCAGACAATCCCCTTCATGTCTCAGAACCTTCCTCTGGCTTCCATCAAGTCTTTACAGTAGCCTGCAGGGGTAGCATTGCCGGCACCCTATATTGTCTGTCTACTCTTCAATCCCTTTGTCCACTCTGACTTCCAGGGGAGTTCATGGAACACTGGTTCAGTCTACCTGATACTCTCACCCTTGCCCCCCCCCCCCCCCAGGATTTGCCCACTTTACTTCATGGCAGTTACCACCTTTTTGATAGTGTGTGCTGAAGCACAGTAGGGCAGCCTTTATTCAGGGTCTTCAGTGGGTATGCCGTATGGTGGGGTCTTGTAGAAAGAAGGGAAACTGAGCTGGACTCCAGGCACAGCTCATGCAGTGGGAGTTTCCGCCAGAGCCCTTGGATTGGTGTGTAGAGTCACCAAGAGGAGGTGCCAGGGTCACCAAGCTCACAGGGTTCCTGCTGAAGGCAGGTCGGGGGATGGATATCAGATCTGGGGGTGATGAGAAAGAGGCACCCCATTAGATAAAGTAGTGTGCACCAGCTTACATCAACCTCATAAGTCACAATTATGGGGAGACCCAGGGTCAAGTGGATATGAAGAGGGGTGAAGGTGTCCTCTGCTGGGCCCAGGGCAGTGGGGATTGCTGTTCCTATGGCATCAGGCCAGGGATCCCAGAGACAGACAGAGTGGGTGATAACTGCCTTTTGCTATGCTTCGCTGGAAAGGCCTGGGCCTCACAGAGATGTGTCTGGGGTCCAAGGATCTAACCAGCCATCTGAAGACTGTTAGCCAACCTCACCACAAACTCTAGCCTGTGTCCTGGGATGCTTCAGGGAGTCTCCATATTGTGAGCCAGGCAGAAGGTGTTCTCTGTGCAAAGTTGCCCATGGATGGGGCACAAAGTTGAGCTGGGAAAGTTTCATCATGTTTCCTAGGGAACAGACTAGCGTGTCCCCCACTCAATTCACAGCTATCTTTCAATTTTCTTCTACGGACTGCATTTTCACTGTGATTTCTCCCTGGTCCTCCTGACCTAATTCCAATTTACTTTGCGGGAATTTCTTATTTTCTCCAGTCTCTGATACATGAGGCTGTTTTATCACAGGGCGATTTTAATCTTCATGCAGAGATTTCCCCTGGATTCCCATTTTCTGGGTTTCCTTTGAGTTTCAGCCAGGGCCTGTGCCAGGCGCCTGGACTCCACTAGCTCTTTGTTGAATTATTCAAGCTTCTTCTTTGGTATTCTCTTTGTGTTGGTCCATGAGCTTTCTTGCCAGAGGGATAACTTGTGTGGTGAGCTGATGGCCTACTGAGTGTCAGGTACAGGTGTCGTTGTGGGAAGAAGCTGAGTGTGTACAGGTTTGCCCAAGGGGAGCCACTGTCAGCAGGGCCACAGAACACTCCCAGGATCTAAGACACAGATACAAACACCGTAGGCAATAGTTGCCTGGATGTTTTGAAGGGAGAGTCCTAAACAGACAGGTAGCAGCGAGCACGTGGATTTCTCAGTGCAGGGGAGAATCCAGCAGTAGTGACATTTCATTCACTGAGCCAAGGAGATTTTGCTAGGTACTGTTCTCTGTGGTTACATTTCTGTTACCACAACAAAATACTATGGCTGAGGCAATTTACAGAGAGGGTTCCAGAAGGTTAATTCATGACTGTCATGGCAGAGAGCATGGCACCAGGCAAGTAGGCATGGTGCTGAAGCAGTAGATAAGTGCATATATTCCTACTCACAAGTTGGAGGGAGGGAGGGAGGGAGGGAGGGAGGGAGGGAGGGAGGGAGGGAGGGACTGAGGTACTGAAATGGCATGGACTTTTGAAACCTCTGAGAGTGTCCCCATCGACACATCTCCTACAACAAGGCCACAGCCCCTGATTCTTTCCAAACGATTCTACTAAGTAGGAACCAAGCATCCCCAGCTATGAGCTTCTGAAGGCCTTTGTCACTCAAACCTCCATAGCCACCCATCATTCACCTACCTACTTACTCATCCACACAGCATCCACTTACCTACTTTTCATCCATCTATCCAGCTGACCCATCCATCCATCCATCCATCCATCCATCCATCCATCCATCCATCATGCAGCCATCCATTAATCCACCTGTCAATCCATCCTTCATCAATCCATCCAACCATCCACCCGTCAGGCCATCCACCCATCATCCACCCACCTACTCATCCACGCTGTACCTTCACACCACATACCTATCTACTGATCTATCAGTCACCATTCATCAATGTGCTCACTCATTCATCCATTGAACTACTCAGTAGTCCATCCAGCCACCCACCTGTCCATTAACAATGAACTTATCTTCTGTCCACTCACCCATCCATTTACCCACCCATATAACCCATTCATCCATTCACTGTCTGGTATACATTTACCCATCAACGCATCCATCTAGTCTCCCATCCAACCGTCTTCCGTTTATCTACTCTTCCACCCACACACTACCCATCCATCCATACACCCACTTATGCATGCATCCATCCGTATGTCTATCTGCCATTCCTCTCTTATCCATCCATCTGTCCAGTCATCCATCTACTACCTTTACACCATACATTCTTTCACAAGACCTAGATGTAGTTGCAAAATAATAGCGCTTGTATTTTTATAAGCGACATAGGTGAGGTTAGCTTATGACAAACAAACAGTCGAACAAACCAACCCCAGGATGCTATCCAAACGACTGCAAGTCTCCCCAAAATGATAAAAGTGGTTATAGATGGCGATGACATCTACAGGAAGTAAAATGGAATTATGGGATGTAGAGGTAGAGTGGGACAGTAGATGGTTTCCAGAACAAAATCTCTACCTTTCCCTGAAGTGTGTGGGGTCCTTAAGTGCACGTAGGGGACGGGTCTAGTTCCGTAGGGTATGCATGGGTTTGGGCGCTTGAGGACGAGCACTGATGTCTGTCACTCAAAAGCAGGGGACTCACCAGCTGGTGTTTTCTGTCCTCCAGGACAAAGACTGCATGACTCAGATTGCTGGCCAGCAGTCAGCTAGCCTGAAGGACAGACTAAGCCAGGCTCCATTTTCCTTTTCTTGGCTGCGCAAATCAATAAAGGATTAGACTCGGCTCTTGTCATTGACATTGATTGATTTTAGAATTTCAAAGGATGTTAATTTTAAGATGGCAGCATTTGGGAACATTTCATTATCTCCCATTAGAACATGGAGAGCATCAAGTATTTAATCTGGGGGACTGAATTATTTAGGGTCTGGCGTTGACGTGCCTAATGAAATACGCTTCCTCTTTCTTTGGGGGTTCCATGTCTGGCTGTGGAAATTATTCATTAACACAGAGCGAGAGAGTGCCCTTCTATTAGGGCCATTAAAGTGTTCTATTACTGATGATCTATAAAGGGAAAAACACCGATCAGATTCTACCAGGCACACAGGAACACTGGGAATACCATTAATTTTAATGATCTGGTTCAAAATCGCAAAGCCATTAAAATGAAACTTCAAGTTTGGGGGAGGGGGTGTGAAGGAAATTATATTCTAAATGATTGGTAACGAGTGGGAAATATTTAAATCATGCTAAATTGACCTTAAAGTCTTGCCTAATACTCTCATCAGGCACACATTATTTTGGTTCATTTCATGTTGTCCCAGCCAGGCCTCTTTCCTCTTCGAGAATCAAACTCCTTAGAACAGGACATGGTTGGTTTGTCTTTGCTACGGCTCACGCTCTCTGGTCTGCTGGCTTACAGAGGCCTGGGAATGGTGTGAGGTGGAGGAACTGTCTTAGGGTTTCTATTGCTGTAAAGAGACACCATGACCAAGGACAACATTTAACTGGGGCTGGCTTACAGGTTCTGAAGTTCAGTCTGTCATCATCAGGGCAGGAAACATGGCAGCGTCCAGGCAGGCACGGCAGTGGAGGAGCTGAGAGTTCTACATCTCGCTCCAAAGTCAAACAGGAGAAGACTGGCTCCCACGTGGCTAGGAGGAGGGTCTCAAAGCCAGCCCCTACAGTGACATACTTCTTCCAACAAGGCCACACCTCTTAATAGTGCCACTCCTTGGGTCAAGCATATACAAACCATCACATTCCACTCCCTGGCCCCCATAGGCTTGTTCAAACACATGAGTCTATGGGGGCTATACTTAAACATAGCATAATGCAAAATACATTGAGTTCAACTTCAAAAGTCCCCATAGTCTATAGCAGTCTCAACAATGTTAAAAGTCCAAAGTTCAAAGTCTCTTCCGAGATTCATCCAATCACTTAGCTGTGATCTCCTATAAAGTCAAAATCAAAAAGCAGATCACATATGTTAAACATCATAGGATATACATTACCATTCCAAAACATCATACTGACTGAGGAAATACTAGACCAAACAAGACCAAAAATCCAGCTGGGCAAACTCCAAACACTGCATCCCCATGTCTGATGTCAAAGCACTCTTCACATCTCCAACTCCTTTCATCTTTGTTGACTGCAACAAACTTCTTTGCCCAGGGCTGGTTCCACCCCATTTGCAGCTTTCCTTGGCAGGTATCCTATGGCTTTGACATCTACAACATTTTGGGGTCTTCAAGGCAACTTCAACTTCACAGCTTCTTGTTCCAATGTCTGGGATCCACACACGATCTTCTGGGCTTGGGTCACTTCTCCATCTCTGCCCACAGTAGCACTCAAAGTTCTGGTGACTCCACTCTACTGTTGCTGCTGTTCTTGGTGACCATCCTATGGTACTGGCATTTCCAGTGTGCTGGCATTTTCGGCTGCAACTAGACTTCACCGATAGCCTTTCATAGGCTCTCTTCACGGTGCCAAGCTTCAACTTCTTTGCATGACCCTTTCAGGCCTGAGCTGTCAACTGCAACTGAGGCTGCACTTCACCAATGGTTGTTCCTGGCTTCTCACAGTGCCAAGCCTCAGCTGCTCTCTATGACACCTTCATGCCTTCAAAACCAGTACCACCTGAGTGATTGTTACATATTACCAAGTACAGCTGCAGCATGAGGTACAACCTTGGCTATCTCTGGAACAAGCTTCTTTGTGCTCTCAGAAAACACTTCCCAGATTTCACCTCAGTGATGCTGGTCTCTTCTTAGTCACCGCTAATTTCTTAGCTCCAGCTAACCAGCATCAGTTGTCCCAGTAACCCCCACTACTCGTGATTCTAAAGCAAGAGCCACATGGTGAAGCTACTGAATTCTATTGGGCCTTTGGGTTGGAACATGGCCCCTTGTTCTCCAACTTTCTGTTCTCCGGTTGCTTCACTGCCTGAGCTGGGCTGCCCTGGAACTTGCTTTGAAGACTGACTTTGAACTCAGAGATCTGCACGGCTTTGTCTCCTGAGTGCTGGGATTAATGGTGTGTATCACCATGCCTGGACTTTAGCTTTTTCTTTACCTGGAACTTGCTCTGTATCAGGCTGGCCTTGAACTCAGAGACCTGCTTGCCTCTGTCTCCTGGAACTCAAGATATGTGCCTCCATGCCTGGTCCTAAGCTTTTCATGGCCACTATTACTCAACATCCCCGTGTCCCCCATTTCTGGAATGTAGGTCATTCCAGATTGAAAGTCCAAAAGAAAGCAATAACCAGACAACAATAATGCCTAGATACAACCATTCTTTGGTCAACAATAAACCCAAACAATAAGCTTAGCTAGGTGGGATCTTGCCCGGAGGTCACCATTTAATCTGTTTATCTCCGTGAACACAGGATTCAGCTCCATTCTACTTCTTAGTGCCCTTTATTCTTTGAACTATAGATTTTGTACTTTTCCTTTCTAAGCTTGCTACACTTGATCAAAATCCTCTTCATGAGACTAAACCAGAGAACAAAGTCTATGCTGGGCTTTTTTTGAGACTTCCTTTGTCAATGCAATTAATATAAATCTCTTTACCTTAGCCTCAAGTATTTTCTTCAGACAAGGGCAAAAAGCAGCCATATTATTCACACAAATACCACAAAAGCAGTCTCTAGGCCACAGACTGAAATTCTTCTCCACTGAAACCTTTTGGGCCAGGTCTGCATAGTTCAAATCACTCTTAGCACCAATGTCTTCCATATTCCTACTAGGATGGCCCACTTAAAGCATTCCACTGCTTTCCTAATCAAAAGTCCCCAAATCCACATTCCTCCCAACAAAATCATGGTCAGGCCTATTACAGCAAAGCAATACCCCAGTCCCTGGTACCAGCTTCTGTCTTAGTTAGGGTTTTACTGCCGTGAATAGGCACCATGACCAAAGCAACTCTTTTTTTTTTTTTCTTGGTGTTTTTGAGACAGGGTTTCTCTGTATAGCCCTGGCTATCCTGGAACTCACTCTGTAGACCAGACTGGCCTCGAACTCAGAAATCCACCTGCCTCTGTCTCCTTCTTTTTTTTTTTTTTTTTTTTAACAGAGCTGAGGACTGAACCCAGGGCCTTGCGCTTGCTAGGCAAGCGCTCTACCACTGAGCTAAATCCCCAACCCCCTGCTTCTGCCTCCTAAGTGCAAGGATTAAAGGCATGCACCACCACTGTCCTGTCCAAGGCAACTCTTATAAAGGACAATATTTAATTGAGGCTGGCTTACAGGTTCTAAGGTTCAGTCCATTATCATCATGGCAGGAACCATGGAAGCATCCAGACAGGAATGGTGCAGGAGGAGCTGAGAGTTCTACACCTTGTTCCAAAGTGAAGCAGGAGATGACTGGCTCGCTCCCATGTGGCTAGGAGGAAGGTCTCAAAACCAACCCCTACCAGTGACACACTTCTTCCAACAAGGCCACACTTACTCCAACAAGGCTACACCTACTCAACAAGGCCACACCCACTCCAAAGGGCCACACCCACTCCAACAAGGCCATATCTCCTAATAGTGCCACTTCCTGGACCAAACATATTCAAAACACCACAGGGACCCCCCAGCTTTTCACGAATTTAGAGACTGTTCATTGATTATCCTGACTCTAACTACTGCAGCGAGGGCTCATGGGAGGCATAGTTTATATGTACGACTCAGAACTTTGGATGTTCCAGGCTACGTGGTGTAGGGGCACATGGCTTCTCCTTCTTGGGCTCTGTGGTCAGGGAGGTAGAAGGGCTGTAGAGTGTGTTGGGTGAGTTTTAATGACTCCCACGGAACAGAGGATTCATCAAATTGTAGGAATCAAAGGGTGCAGGGATGGGAAATTGGAAGGGCCTGTGGCCCATGGCCAATGTTGCGGGTGTCCGAGGCCCATCTTCTGGCCTCTAAAGGCATAAGGGTTGAGTGAAGAATAAATCAGACATCAAGGTCTGGTGGATTTCCAGCATGTGACCCGGGCAGCCAGCTTTGTGGCTGAGCCTCTAATGCTTACTCCCTTCATACCCTTTGGGACTGAGCTTAATGTCATCTCCTCTGAGAGGGCTCCCAGGGCCATCCTTTGCTCACAGGAAGGGACTCTCCTCTCTATCCCATCTCCCTCTGTGGTCCTGCCCTAGTGCTCAGGGGTATTTGCAGCCATGGCTCCTCCCTTAGGTATCATCTGCCCCACTGTCAGCAGCTTCCATGTGAACATAGGTTTCACATTTTTATTTTTAAAGTTTTCTGGTCCCTACTGTTCACCAACTAGTCTGGTCTCTAGTGCGTGTTCACCAGTACTGAGGATACCGTAGGCACCTCACACCACGCTATGAGTGAACACAGGTGGGGAGATGGATGTAAGCACACCTTTGCTTACCTATCCGGGTAGAGAGCAAGCTCTGTCAAGGCTGATGTCCCAGCTGCCCAAGAATTCCAGGTAGCAGAGTTCCCAGCAGTGACGACCGTGGATGCTGTCTATGTTTCTACAACACAGTTCTTCTCTCTTAGATTGGTATTTGCCCTCTTCGCAGGTCACCATGGCAACCCCTTCTAAGTAACCGGAGAATTCCTACTTAAACTGTGACTAAGATATGGAGAAGTCAAGAGGCACAGCTAGAGCCACGGCACATGTATGGAGCGACAGGGCTTACATCTCAAGCATTTCCTCTACTTCCTCTGCTCCCATTTGCAGCCCAACTCCCAGGCTGTGGATTTTCTATACACTTAAAATGGACTAGCAATAATGAGAGGGATCAGGCAGGGACATGAACCTCCAGAGAGATGAGAATGAAAATCCGGTTCAGATGGACTTCCTCACCCTGGATCTGACTTTGGGGAGTCTAATGCCAGGGGGTTCATTGTCAGTACCTTTAAAACACAGTACCATGTGGGAAAAGATTTCCAGACAACCATCATTCCAATTCCAGGTGAAGAATAAAGCTTAAGGTGTGGCCACATAGAGACTCCTGAACAAAGTATATGTCACCATGAGGGTAGGATCTAGTGTCTACTCTGACCGATAGCATAAAGGTCAGCAGGCAGTGACATGCATATGACATCTCCCCTAAGGATGAGTTTAACTGGAAGTTTAAGATAAAGGTCCAGGAAGGGAAGAGTCTGGAACAATCATTCTGGGGGATCGGGTGAGGTCTGCCTCTGTAGCCAAAGGTGGGCAAGGTCTGTCTCCAAAGATAGAAGAAAGGTCACCAAGTCACCAACAATGCCCACTCCCAGCCTTCTGGGCAGGAAAACAGGCCTGTTATCTCTTCCATTGAGGAGAGGCCCCTTTGTGCTTAACATTCCTGGTTCCCTTGTGCCCTGTGAGCACAAAAACCTCTGTGCCCCCAACGCGATAAATTCCACAATCCACTCTTTGATTCAGCACATGGTTGCTCTCTGTGGGATTATTTTTCTATGGGCTCTGTGTACTTATGTAAATACATGCTGGAGGCTGCTCTCTGTGCTGCCTCTTCTGCATGGGTGCTATGCATGTGACTCATGACTTTGGTGGGGGCATGTGGAATCCATCACAGAGTCCAGGGCACATGTGTTGGAATTAGTAGAGTGTGGGTTGACACAGCTCTGTGTGACTCTAGCGGGGTTCCAGGCCATTGATACCAGCCCCCCATGCTGGGTATCCCCATGGTACTTCTATGAGACTGAACATATAAAACCCCAGGAGCTCCGGATCACCCTTAGCCAAGAACTAGTCAGTGCAAGATGTTGAAGGGGGCGGGGCTTAGGACAGGTAAGTCTTCTAATGAGAGAACTGGCTTCAGTCAACCTGTTTGGACCTAGAGTTACTGGGAGATGCTTTTAGATGACCATTCTTTTTTTTTTTTTTTTTTTGTTTTGTTTTGTTTTGTTTTGTTTTGTTTTTTCGAGACAGGGTTTCTCTGTGTAGCCCTGGCTGTCCTGGAACTCACTCTGTAGACCAGGCTGGCCTCGAACTCAGAAATCCGCCTGCCTCTGCCTCCTAAGTGCTGGGATTAAAGGCGTGCGCCACCACTGCCCGGCTAGATGACCATTCTTGATGACCTGGCCTCTCACTAACTCAGCTACGAGCCACCAATCTGTGAATGAGACCAGGGAACTCATCAAGCCCTCTCAGGATGGAAGGCTCTTTCAAGCTTACCCATAGAGTAATGTTGGTATAAGCTAGCTGTCTTAGTCAGGGTTTCTATTCCTGCACAAACATCATGACCATGAAGCAAGTTGGGGAGGAAAGGGTTTATTGAGCTTACACTTCCACACTGCTGTTCATCACCAAAGGAAGTCAGGATTGGAACTCAAGCAGGGCAGGAAGCAGGAGCTGATGCAGAGGCCATGGAGGGATGTTCCTTACTGGCTTGCTTGCTTCTCCTGGCTTGCTCAGCCTGCTTTCTTATAGAGCCCAAGACTACCAGTCCACAGATGGTACCACCCACAAGGGGCCCTCCCCCCTTGATCACTAATTGAGAAAATGCCTTACCACTGGATCTCATGGAGGCATTTTCTCAACTGAAGCTCCTTTCTCTGTGATAACTCCAGCTTGGGTCAAGTTGACACACAAAACCAGCCAGTACACTAGCATAGTCTGGGATGGTTTGTTATACAGCATAACCGACTGATATAAACCAGCTAGCTGAGCATGTACCAGGGGCCTAACACTCAAGCCTGCGTCAGCGTAAGACGCACGGTCTGCGGTGGCTTAAAACCGGCTTGATCTTTGTTACCAGTGCGTGGGACCAGCCTCTCTCCACTCTGGGTTTTCATCTTTTTTTTTTTTTTTTTTTTTAAAGATTTATTTATTTATTTATTTATTGTATGTGTGTGAGTACACTGTTGCTGTCTTCAGACACACCGGAAGAGGGCATCCGGTCCCATTACAGATGGTTGTGAGCCACCATGTAGTTGCTGGGAATCGAACTCAGGACCTCTGGAAGAGCAGTCAGTGCTCCTAACCACTGAGCCGTCTCTCCAGCCCCTGGGTTTGCATTTCATCACATGATCTCTCCTTGCATAATGAGCTTTCTGCCACTATGCCCTTCGCTGTGGCAGGAGACAGCCAGGGGAAGTCTTTGCTGTGCTGTGTAGACGTTAAGCCTCTACAACGGTGAGCTACATATAAACTTTTCTCTAGAAACTATCCAGCATCCAGCCTTTTGCTATGACACCAGAAAATGGACTAACACAGAGGCTCAGGTGAAGCATAAATTAATCTTAGACTCAACTGTGGATGTGATTAACCCAGGTCACTAGACGTCTGGGTGAATTTCCTGGGGATGAGAGAGTACAATTTGAGTCTAGACTTGGGAAGCCCCTTGGAACATTCTTCTGATGTGTAGCTCAGCCATGAAGATGGGGGGGGGGGTCCATGGGAAGTGAAAGTCAAGGGTGCTCTCTCAGCCTCCGGCTTCACTCTGTTCCGTCTCAGGGAGGTGAAAGACAGGCAGGCACAAACCTTCCCTCAGTCCTTTTGGCCAACCATGAAAGATTCTCTAGAGAGACCTTGGCCATTATTGACTACAATTGCAATAGATGAACCAGTCAACTGGATTTAAAACCAGATTTGAGAGGATGTGGTAAGAGAGTGGGTAATTGAAAGATGGGCCGCGTCACATTCCGTAATGGACACGAAGAGCCATTTGCACGAGGAAAAATCAGTCATTTTCAATTAGCACGAAATGAGAAATGGCTCATGTCAATTAATATTATAGAATTACGAGTGTAGAGAAAGTGCTCAGTGGGGGAGGGGCACGGAGGAGGCCTTCTGCTACCCAGTGAGCGGCTCCCAGGAGTTGGGAGTCCCCATCACTCCATCTTGTCTGGGAACCTTGGACATTTCCAGATAACAGCCAAACACGGTGACAGTGCACACCAGGCTTGGATCGGAGTGGCTGGGTCCCCTGAGGAGCCTCCCCAGAGTGAGGAGCCTGTCTCATGAGCACTGTCTGGGGCCTGGCAGCAGCCTAGATCAAATTTGTATGCCGTGAGATTGTTGCTACTTCCTTGGTAGGAAGCACGCTGCTCAGAGCTTGATCTAGAGATGGCTCATGGTGGCCATGAGCGCAAGATACAGAGGACGCACCCAGAAACATACGTGTGTGTGTGTGTGTGTGTGTGTGTGTGTGTTATTTGGGTGTGCATTTGCGTTTCTTCTCCCTAATGCAGAAAAGCCTTTTATGAAGTCTGTGTTCAGTGGAGAGGTTCATCGCGTGGAGCATACAGACCCGGGCTCTGGGGCTTAGATGTAGCACCCTGTCACCTCCAAAGGCCCCGGGTCATTTCTATGCCAGCATCCCTGGAGTGATGGCAAGGCCAGATTGAACAGATATGGAGTGCTGGTCTCCTCAGGAAGTTGATGGAGACTTCACACGGGTGGGAGGGACATCTGGGCTTGCTGGTGTCCTTCACGTGAGAATTGCCCCAGCTAGTGTTTCCAGAGCACATACAGATCCTGGGACTGTTGAAGGGCTCCAGGGGGTCCTGGCTGTCTCATTCTCAAAGCCCTTTGGGGTATGTAAATGACAAAGAATTTATCAGAGGTGTTGCCTTTCCTTTTAATATCCAACCGTTTATGAGGTCACTGCTCCTGTGGTCAGGAGCCAGGGCATTCCTTGGGACCCTGGGGCTGAGCCACTGCTGCTGGAACTGGGATCTTGATTAGAATGGGGGCAAGGTCAGGACTGCACACAGAATACCAAGCAGCACAAGGGCCCAGGAGGGGGTGACCAGGCTGCAGAGGGTCCCTCCATAAGCCAAAGACTCAGGTCCCACCTGCATCCCCAGGCCAGAGTGGCTCTACTTGGCAGGAGCTGGGGATTGTAACCCTGCACAGCCAGTCCCCTGTATTGTGTCTTTCCACAGAAGTCTGTTCTTGGCATGGTAGGTGCCAGGACTGCAGTAGATAACAGCCTGGGGCCTCTCCTCAGTTCAGAACTGACTTGGTGAGATTTCCTTAGACCAAAGCAGCCCTGCTGGGGATGGCAAAGAGCAATGGGTACCCAGTTTCTCTGGTGGAGCACACACACCCCACCCCCCACCCCCACCCCCATACACCCGCTCCCAGGCTGGAGCTGGCCAGGTGCATGCATCTTGCTGAGCCTTTGTTAAACACCCTTCATGTATCCCACTGTTCTGCGGATCTGTTTCACCAGGCAGATTGCCTGAAACCAGGACTGTTCACAATGAGGGGCTTTTATTTATTTTGGGGAGAAATACTGACATTTCCTAAAATAGTGGTCTTTTATTCAATTGGCAGTAAATTCGGGAGCTGTTAAACACGATTTGTGCCCAGTGGGTGGCAGCTAGGGACAGAGCTTTTTGTCTGCCTGCGTGCTGGGGGTGGGGTGGGGGCTCTTTTCCACAAGTATTTTGGTCCTGAGCCTTCCTGTGGCTCAGGGGATGCTGGCCGCAGTGTCCCTCCTGCTGGGCTGGGGCTCACCGCTCTGCCATCGCACGGCTCGGTTTAATTTCCTTTTCTTTGAAAAGAAATATTCTTTGCTCATTTATCCACCTTTTTTGGCAAGACGTGAGTCACAGATGAAAGCAAACAAACAAAAAAGAGAGGAAAAAAACCAAAACAACCTAACCACAAGCTAGGCTTCCTGTCTTTGAGGCAGAGCAGAGGATGTGGAATTCGCTCAAATAGCAGGCAAGGTTCTGTGTTGAGACTGTGTCTGAGCGATGGTGGTATTGGAAACAGCTAGAAAGTTCTTGGGTGAGAGACGAGGAAGAAAATACTGAAAGATGGGCTCTCTGCGTGCATGTGTACATGTGCGCGTGTTTGCTTATGTCCAACCCGGGGAATGCAAGGGTGTGAGTGTGTGCGTCTGTGCTGGAGGTCAAAGGTCAACTTGGATGTCTTCCTGGATTGTCCTCCATCTCAACAGTGTTGTTCACTCATTGGCTAGACTGGTTGGTCAGAAAATGAAAACTCCGGGGGGGGGGGTTCCCCTGTCTCTTCCACCCTGGGCTAGGGTTACATGTGTGTACAACCATATGCATACGCATACGTGTGCACAGCCAGGCCTGCCCCTTTTTTGTCCCCAGCAGGTGCTGAGGATCTGAACTCAGTGCTTCACATTTACAATGGGGCCACCTCGCCAGCCCCCCGAAAGGCTGTCCTGCCAGAGTTCCACAGCATGCCTTCTGCAGCTGTTTCTAGTAAGTGGCTGCAGGCTGCATTCTTGGGATGGCTCCTGCATGGCCCCTCCCTGCAGCTGCAGATGGGAGCAGATATCCAACTGAAATGCACACCAATGACCAGAAGGGGACAATACTCCCTTGTCACTCCTGAAGACCCACTAGGGGTAGGAGGCTAGCACCGCTGACCCAGTCTGCAGCAATAATGTGGAAACCTTTGGGGAAGACAAAGCGAGCAGACATCTCTCTGTCTGAAGCCACCTTACTAGCAGAATGGGTAATTCTTTGCCTTGATGGCTCATTTCTCAAGGCTCCATTAAATCCTTTGAAAGGACCGAAGGAGGTACTGCTTCATCTGCTGATCTATATGTATCTGCAGCAGTGCTCAGGGGAGCACGAGCTCTGGGGAGCACTGCACTTCAGGGAGCACTGGCTCTGGGGAGCACTGAGATCTGGGCAGAATCAGTAGGGAGAAGGCCACAGAAGGCAGTGGGCAGAGACAAGAGAACCAGTACAGAGGACTGACGTCCCTTCAGAGGCTGGCCGAGATAGAGAGGGTCCTTGATTACAGCCTCCAGAGGAGTGGCAGGCCTGCTGATACCTGATCCAAGATTCTGCTGCTTCAGACACCCAGCCTCTCTCTGTCTCTCTGTCTCTGTCTCTCTCTCTGTCTCTGTCTCTCTCTCTTTCTGTCTTTGTTAGAGCAGACAGAGGAATCTCATCCAGTGTCCACAACAGACTTCTTACTCCGTCCAGGTCTCCCCCATTCTCTTTCTTGGGGTACAGGTATTCTCGTCCACCCAGCTCTGAATCCCAGAGACAGCAGCCTTCTTTGTCCTTCAGCTCCCAGATCTCCAGCGGAGCTGAAAAGCCCTTCCCCACAAGTCACCCAGGCAGGCAGGTGTCCGTCTCCCTGAGCCTTACTCAGTCCTTCATCACCAGTAGCTTCCAGCCAGCTCCTAGGCTTCCCATACAACCCTGAGCATGCTCCCCGTAAACAACTGCCACAGTCCCCTCAACCCGGGTCCTCGTAGGACCTGTCCTATCTGGTGACTGGCTGTGCTCCAGCCACGAAAGCTGGGTTTTTCTCTTTATATTATGAATTCAAGACATCTTCAAAAGCCTAATAGAATCATCCTGCCGGATTAGAACAACTGACTAATGCCTGTACCTGCTCTCCACCCCTGTA
>CM052702.1:136792231-136829334 GCA_028551405.1 Uromys caudimaculatus
CCACCCCCACCCCCACCCCCTACTCCATCCCCCTACCCCATCCCCCACTTCATCCCCCTACCCCCATCCCTCCCATCTTGAACTTGATACACAAAGTACACACCTCCCTAAATACTACTTTTTGTTTGTTTTCCACTTCTGCATGCACGTGTATCTGTGGTATACATGCATGGTGTATGATGTGTGTCTGTGGTATACATGTATGCTATATGTCATGTGTATCTGTGGTATACATGTATGAGGTATGACGTGTATCTGTGGTATACATGTATGGGGTATGACATGTGTATCTGTGGTATACATGTATGGTGTATGACATGTGTATCTGTGGTATACATGTATGATGTATGACATGTGTATCCGTGGTATACATGTATGGTGTATGACGTGTATCTGTGGTATACATGTATGGTGTATGACATGTGTATCCGTGGTATACATGTATGGTGTATGACGTGTATCTGTGGTATACATGTATGGTGTATGACGTGTATCTGTGGTATACATGTATGGTGTATGACATGTGTATCTGTGGTATACATGTATGGGGTATGACATGTGTATCTGTGGTATACATGTATGGTGTATGACGTGTATCTGTGGTATACATATATGGTGTATGACATGTGTATCTGTGGTATACATATATGGTGTATGCACAGGGCTGAGTGGGTGATTTCTCCTTGCATGTACATGTGGAGGCCAAAGGAAGCTGTCGGGTGACCTGTTCTCTTCTGTATTTCCCCAAGACAGGGTCTCTCACAGAACTCGGAGCACTTGGCCAGCAAGCCTCAGTGACACCCCTGACTCCACCCCAGCCCCCTACTTTTGCAGTTACAGACACCAGACTTTTAACATGGTTGTTGGGGATTTGAATTCAGGTCCTCCTGTTTGTGCAGTGAGTGTTCTTGCCCTGGCTTCTGCTTTTCCTTTGTAATTTCAGCTCACTCTCCCTGGCTCCTCCCCAGGAAGATGAGGATTCTACTTCGTGCCCTGTTTCTCTAGCCTGTCCATCGAGTGAACGCATTCTCAGACTCACACAGGCACACACAGACACACGCACACACACATACACACACACCCTCTGCCCCTCCTTCCAGGAGTATAATTTGTGGTTAGATCAATATCCATCATTTGCATAATTATGTAATTATTATTCACAGCTGAGCCTCAAAGTAGCGCCATGATTACATTTCCGTTCCTGATGTACTCCGCGCTTCCCCAGAATGAATAACGACCAGGGCTGTCACCTGCTCTGCGGGCATGTGCCTCCCAGACTTTCCACCAGGCTGAGCACTTGGTAGGGTTTGACCAAAACTCTCACGTGGTCAGCCAGCACCTGTGTTATTTTTCTGGACTGCAGCCCTCCCTGGTTTTCTCCTTCCTCCCACATGGGGCTTTGATGGTGACTGAGATCAGTTCCCTGACTGTGACTCCTCCACCCTCTCCTGTTCTCTGGAGCCCAGGTCTCTTCTCATAGTTACAGAGTCTCACTGCACCTGTGGGGCAGAAGTGGCCGTGATCTCTCAGGTGTGAGGGACAGCAAACACCTTGCCTTAGACTCATCCAGTGGCTAAGAAGTCAAGGCTGGCGGTTTCCCTTCTAACTCTGAAGTCGTTCTTGCCAATGTTGTTTCAATGACTGATGTTTGAACAGCTCTTTTGTCTTCTGGAAGCTTCTATTCCCCCATCTCTTCAGCCTCACTGTTCCACAATTCCACCTGTCTCAGGTGCCGCATTGGCTAGCTGCTTTCCTCTTCGCTGCAACAAAAACACCCAAGAAAAGCAACAAAGTATCCTGATGGAGGAAGAATTTATTTGGCTCACATTTGAAAAATGTGACAATCCATCATGGTGGGGAAGGCACAGCGGCAGAAGCATGGTCAGGAAGAGCAGAGACAAGGGCTGATCCCAGGTAGCTTTCTCCTTTGCTTTCTGTCAGGACTCCAGCCCGCTGGATGGTGCAGCCCACGTACAGAGTGGGCGGGGCTACGGCCCATGGGATGGTGCAGCCCACGTCCAGAGTGGGTCTGCCCTGCTCTGTTAACTCTTTCCAGATGCTCCCTTGTCGGCATGCCCACAGGAGTGTTTCCATCTGAGTCTAAACCCAGCCAAGTTGGCAATGAAGATTTGTTATCACAGGTAGGGTCTGTTTTGTTAGATTCTCAAATGCCCAGTTTCTCTTCTGGAAAATATTGTTCCCCTTGATCCCCTGTGCTCCCATTCTAGAACCTCCATGGTACATACGGCTCCCAGAGCGACACTCTCATTTCCCTCTTCTGTGATTTGTCTGCCTCTTAGTGCTTCTGACTTGCTTGGTTTTCCTGCATGGCTTTCCACATGGTTTGCTTCATGGTTTCCCACATGGCTACCTGTGTGGCTTCCTGCATGGCTTCCTGCATGGCTTTCCTTGTGGTTTCTTGCATGGCTTTCCATGTAACTTCCTGCATGGCTTCACACATGGCTACCTGTGTGGCTTTCCGCATGGCTTCCTGCATGGTTTTCTGCATGACTTCCTATATGGTTTCCTGTGTGGCTTCCCACATGGATTCTTGCATGGTTTCCTGCATGGCTTCCTGCATGGTTTCCTGCATGGCTTCCTGCATGGCTTTCCTTGTGGCTTCCTGCATGGCTTTCCATGTGACTTTCTGCATGGTTTCCTGCATGGCTCCCTGCATGGCTTCCTGTGTGGCTTCCTGCATAGTTTCCTGCATGGCTCCCTGCATGGTTTCCTGCATGGCTTTGGTCTGTGTGCACCAGAGAGCTGGTTATAGGTGAGATCTCTCATCCGAAAAGGCAAGTGGGTCCCTAAGGTTGTCGACCTTGCAGGAATCCTCAGATATCTGGGATCCAGAGAGCCTCCATGAAGCAGAGAGGCGGTGGTATGGGCTTCCCCACACAGCTGTTGTGGGTTTATGGTTTTTTCCTTGGTCTTGGCTGTGCATCCTCAGGCCTCCATCCAAGCTGGAGTGGGGGAAATTCAGTCTACTGTTCAAGTTTTGTCTTTTGCTGTCTACTGTAATGTTAAGTGTGGCCCCCAAGACGTGGAGTCTGTGAGTAGCCTCTGGGACCCGGACCCCCAAGTTAAATCTGATTGGTGAATAAAGATGCCGGCAGCCAATAGCTGAGAAGAAGAGAGATAGGCGGGGTTGACTTTTCCTGGGCTTGGGTCAGAGGAGAGACAGAAAGGAAAGGAAGCCAACAGGGAAGAAGAATGAGCAGGAGGGAGAGAGCAGCCATGGGGTAGGAATTAAGAAAACATGGCCATGTGGGCTGGCCAATTGGAGCTGAGAGCAGCCCAGATGAAACACAGTAACTAGTAAATAGTAAAGAAAACATGGCCATGCGGGCTGGTCAATTGGAGCTGAGAGCAGCCCAGATGAAACATAGTAACTAGTAAATAGTAAAGAAAACATGGCCATGCGGCCGGTCAATTGGAGCTGAGAGCAGCCCAGATGAAACACAGTAACTAGTAAGTAATAATTCGGTGTTCTAACAACATGAAGAGCAGACAGTTGCCCAGCTACTGTGCTGCTTAAGGCATATTAATGTAAAAAGACTCTGTGTGTGTGTGTGTGTGTGTGTGTGTGTGTCTGTCTGTCTGTCTGTCTGTCTTTCATCCGGGAGCATAAATAGTCTGAGGCAGGGGGAGAAACCCGGTGCCAGGACTTTTAATAATTGTTTACTACAGTGCACTGCTCGCTCATGGCCAGGGCAGTCACGAGACTGAGCTGTCCCTATGCAAACTGTCCCGTTGCTTTCAGTTCTGCCTTCCCCTTTACAACCTTAGAATCATCAGCTCCAGGGACTTGAGCCTCTCCTAGGAGTTTGAACTCTGGTCCAGCCTGGCTCCTTCTGGAACCTTCTACCCTCAAAGCTTCCGTTTCAGCATGGTCACATGGTGCTCCTAGAGTCCCAGTGCACACTATTGAAGTTCATCCCCAGGTGCCTGTTCACTAGACATCCTTATGTGTGTGTGTTTGTACTTTAAAGAATCCTTTTAAATCTGCAGCCAATCCACCTCAACATTTCTGATACCAAGTAAGAATCCCTTTAAGGAAACCTTGGCCGAGAGCAGAGATGACCGTGCACATTCAATGCACTCTCTTTAACAAGAACGCCACACTGGCTTTTGTCACTCGTTAACTTGGGCTCCACATTCAGCTCTTACCACAGGTAGTCCATACAGCAGGCGATGGGTCCGATGTCACTGTTTACACACTGTACTTTCCCACGTCTTTGTCCATGTTCTGTTGCTATAGCAAGAGACCAGAGCACGGGTAATTTAAATGTAAAAGAAATTTATTTGTCTCAAAGTTATAGAGAATAGGAAATCCAAGATTCTGGGGTTATGGGATGGATCTCCGGTGTTCAGAAAGCAGAGGAGAGGGTGATGCTGGGTGCTGGATACTGAGTCCTGGGTGCTGGTTGCTGGGTACTGAATGCTGACTGCTGGGAACTGGTTACTGGGTACTGAGAGCTGGATGCTGAGTGCTGGGTACTGAGTAGTGGGTGCTGGGTACTGAGTGCTGGGTGGTGGGTACTGAGAACTAGATACTGAGTGCTGGGTACTGAGTAGTGGGTGCTGGGTACTGAGTGCTGGGTGGTGGGTACTGAGAACTAGATACTGAGTGCTGAGTGCTGAGTACTGGGTACTGGGTGCTGGGCACTGGGTACTGGGTACTGGGTGCAAGAGACTTGAGCTTCATCACATAACAGAGGTGTATTTGTAACTTTTATTTTTGCTGTGACAAAATACTTACCGGAAGCCACTGAAGGTTTGGGTAGGTTTGTTCCCACTCAGAGTCTGAAGTACATCATGGTAGGGAAATCATGGCGGCAGGCAGGAGTCTGAGGTGGCTGATCACACTGCAACCCCAGCTCGGAGCAGCCCGCTCCCTCTTTATTTACTTACTTTTTTATTCAGTCTGGGACAGTGCCACACACATTCAGCCATAGGTCTTTTTTACTTCATCTGAACCTTTCTGGAGACGCTCCCACAGATATGCGTAGTTGTGTGTCTCCTAGGTGAGGCTAAGTCAAGCTGACAGTCAGGAGGGGCCTTCACATCCTGTCATGGCAACAGAGCCAGATCTCCACTGAGCATGGAGCCCCACCTCCTGGCCTCAGATAGACTCCAGCCTGTACTGTCAGCACATGGCTTTGGGGATTAAGTTCTGATACGTGTTCATACTTTGACTTCAGCCCAGCCCAGCTCTGGAATTGAAAATAGCAACACAAGGTGTCAGAGCAATTGTCCTCGGGGTGTGCCAGAGGAAGGGACCTTGCTGACTGATGACATCATTGCTAATAACATAAGCCGATAGTGAGCACTGTGGTGGGTGGCTCCAATGTTTGAATGCTTGGTCCCCAGTGGGTGGAACTGGGTTTGGTGGACTAGGTGGTATGGAAGAGTGTCACTAGGGGGGTAGCCTTTGAGGTTTCAAATGTCCACTCCATTCCCGGTTAGCTCTTGATGTCTCAGCTTTGTGGATCAAGATGTGAACTCTCAGCTACTGCTCCAGCTCCATGCCTGCCTGCCTACTGCCTGCTGCCAGGCCCTCCTCCGGCTATGGACTCTAACCCTCTGGGACTGTGAGCCTCCAATAACCTTTCTTCTATACATTCCCTTGATCAGACTGTCTTATCACAGCAACAGAAGTAATTAAAACAGACAGCAAGCTCACTTGACCAGCCAGGACCTCTAGATAAACAGATTCCTGGAGACGGGTCAGATGGGCTGGCTCTTTCCTCATCTCTGGAGTTCGAGGTGCCAAAGACTCGAGAAGCAGGAGCAATGGAGTTCTTGGAAGTTTTGATACACTCCTGGAAATTTGGCCCATTGAAGCCCCTTGTCTTAATGCCCCCCCCCCCCCCCGGCCCCGAGTCTTTCTTATCTGCTGAGTATTTTCACAGGCAAAAAGTCTGGATTCTGAGCACCTTCAGATGCAGATGGCTGACCCGCAGGAGAGCAGAGCCTCCCTCGCTGATCTCTGTCTGAGAACAGTTCCCACCAGCGCCTGCCAGCCAAGGAGCAGGAGTCTGTGATTCACGCCCTGCTCAAGTGGCTCTTCCTTTCCAAAGTGCTGAGAAGAGCTAATTAACCTGCAGTAATTAGAGGATCCTGTAGATTCTGTTCTGTGTGCTTAGACTATGACCAGCATTCTGCTTAGAAGATGCAGCTCAGCTCTTCTCTGGAGCCTGGGATTCTTCATGTCATGCTTTGAATGACCACTCCCTGCGGGATGACCGTCTGTGCTGTAGGGTGTTGAAAGTGATCTGCAGAGCAGCCACCCTGCATGGATAATGAGGCTATGCCACCTACTGCTTGGGACACTGATGAGACTCTCCTCAGATTCCTAAAGTCCTAACACCCAGCACCTTGGGATGTGACTGTTTATAGACAGGGGGGTCCTTAAAGAGGCCACTGGGTAGAATGACTGTGGCCCTCATCCAGTCGATGGCTGCTGTCACAAGAAAAAGAGATGAGGACCCAGAAGAGAGGAAAGACGGCACATGGGTTAGTTATTCATCAGTTTTACACAACCAGGAGTCACTTGGGAAGAGGGACCCTCAATTAAGAACTGCCCCATCAGATTGGCTTATAGGCATAACCGTAAGGCATTTTCTTAATTAATAACTGATGGGGGAGGGCTCAGACCACTGTGGGCGGTGCTGCCCCTGGGCATGCGGTTCTGGGTTGTATAAGAAACGGACCAAGTGAGCTACCTATGGGGAGCAAGCCGATGAGCAGCATCCCTCCATGGCCTCTGCTTTAGTCCCTGACTCCAGGTTTCTGCCTTGAGTTCCTGTCCCAACTTCCCTGGATGAGGGACTGTAATTGGGACATTTAGCCAAATAAACTTGTTATCACAGCTGCAGAAACCAAGTTATGACAGATGAGCATTCACAGGGAGAAGAAAGCAGTCCAGTTCAAGGAGGCAGAGAAGGTGGTGGCGGCGGCAGCTAGCGGCCGGGGTTGGGGCGGGGATTCAAGATGAAGCAGTTCCTTCTGCATCATGACCTTGGATCTCTACCTCCTGGACCGTGGGCAACATGTTCCTATTCCTTGAAATGCCCAGCCTGGGACACTTGATTTGCAGAACCCACAATCCCACCAGGTGGAGGGCTGTTGGAGCCTGATCCTTCCCATACCTGGACAACACAGCCCCAGGCCCTGTGCTCAGAATGTGACTCTGTGGAGCACACAGTGGACACGGGCAAGACAGGGGCTCCTTCTTCATAGCCAGAGACATGTTTTCCTAAGAGAGAAGCATGTGCTACCTCAGCCGTTCTGTTGAAGCTCCAACATTATTGTTCCATGGAGGACATCCATATGAGGCTCTGGGTCACTTTTCAGGGGTCCCTTGATTTGCTGAGGTTTTGGTTCAGGGTGTGATCTCTGAGATGCTGAGTTCACAGGAACGTGAGAGTTTGGGGGCCCCTTCAACAGGCTGTGTTTTTTTGAAAATAAAAAATGTGTTTAGTGTGTGGTCTCTCTCTCCCTCTCCCTTCTCCTTCCCTCCCTCCTTCCCTCTCTCCCCCTTCAATCTCTCTCTCCCTCCCTCCCTCCCTCTTCAATTCTCTCTCTCTCTCTCTCCGTCAGTGTAGATGGTTTCAAACCACAACACACATGTAGGGTCTAGAAGACAATGTTTGGTAGGCAGTGCTCACTTCCTGCTTTGCTGAAGCAGGGTCTCTTGTTTCTGGGGCACAGTGTACACCAGCTGAGCTTCTGGACAACTCCCTTGTCTCTACCTTCCATCTGACCACAGGAGTGTCGAGATTCCAGACCTGCATGATCACACATGGCTTTTTTTGGTGGGATCCAGGAATCCTACTTGGATCACTAAGCTTGTATAACTAGCACCTCCACCCCTGAGCCATCTCCCCTCTCTGGCCCTTCAACTGCAGTCAGCTATAAGGAGCTGATTCCTGCATGCCCTGGGGTTACCTTGTGCTGAAGGTGGGCTGCTGCTCTGTGCTTGCTGCTGTCCTTGGTGTTTGTATATTGAGGACGACGGTCCCTCTGCACTGTGGCCTTCGAGAACACCGAATGGAGCAAAATGTGAGACCTGAGGGCTCTGGGTGGCTCAGGTACCAGCATCCTCTCCCTGTCTATCAGAGAGGACCCTGGAGCACAGCATGAGTGTCTTTACCAAGCAGGAGCCAGGGCTCTTCTGAAATTCCAATCATTGTATTTGCACGTTACGTTTTTATACAGTCATAAATTTTTGTGTTCACTGTTTAAGTTGATGGGTGGTTAATGATGAGCCCATTGTTAAGAGACAAAGCAAAGGAAATGGTAATGACAAATCAATGGGTGGAGCTCCCCACTCTAAAGGAGAGAACCCGGCTGATTTGTCAGAGCTAAGGCAGGCCCACCCACCTTTCTCACCTTGGTGGGTGATTTGGTTCTAGGCAAGGCACCGTAAGTCACCGTTGAATGTTAATTTGAATTTTATTGGCTTTCTAGTTTTGCTTGTATTTGAATTGTGAATTTATTTTGTTTCTATGGATGCATAACATCCGTAAGCAGAAGCCGTTTATACACCTAGCTTTATGCTTATTTAAGTGACATCATTATAAAAATAATTTGAGTTAAATTGCTCAAGCTGTCTAAACAATATAATACCATTCTGGCATCTAAACCAAATCCCAGAAGGGATAAATTAGGACGTGTAAATGAATGACATGCCAGGTAGAAGTTGTTATCTGACTGTACGTGGTGCAGGTGGATGTGTGTATGTATAAATAATGTCTATATATACATTCTAAATGCGGAGTACTTGCAAGGTAGGTAGGTGCTTGCTATTGCATACACATAAACATTAACGCGACATGTGCATGCATGTATGGATTTATACCGTCAATGCAAAACAGGTTTGGTTTTTTTTTAAATAGCAACAGGAATAAAACAGACTTGATTCTAAATCAAATATGAATAACCTGGATTTAAGTTGTCCTGATAAATGTGTTTCCACTTGAATGAATTTATGCAAACTTGTTGTTATTAGTATTTCCTAAGTCCAATTAGTACTTCTCATATGAGCATGGGTGTTGGGCCATCTACTGGGGGATGATTAGTCTGCCAGCAGCCAAAGGAGGTGAGTCTCCCTCTCAAAGTAGCCACCCATGGACTGCCAATCATAGCTCCTCTGCCAAGGGTGGTAGAGGAACTACTGCGTTTGAATTTTGACTGACTTGATAGTATGCAGCTGTGTATATGCTCAGCCCAGGGAGTGGCACTATTAGGTGTGGCCTTGTTGGAGTAGGTGTGGCCTTGTTGGAGGAGTCGTGGCCCTGTTGGAGGAGGTGTGGCCCTGCTGGAGTGGGTGTGGCCTTGTTGGAGTAGGTGTGGCTTTGTTGGAGGAGGTGTGTCACTGTGGGCGTGGGCTATAAGACCCTCATCCTTGCTGCCTGGAAGTCAGTCTTCTGCTATCAGCCTTCAGATGAAGATGTAGAACTCTCAGCTCCTCCTGCACCATGCCTGCCTGGAAGCTGCCATGTTCCCCCCTTGATGATAATGGACTGAACCTCTGAACCTGTAAGCCAGCCCCAATTAAATTTTGTCCTTATAAGAGTTGCCTTGGTCATGGTGTCTGCTCACAGCAGTAAAACCCTAAGATAGCAGGTAAGCACACGTGTGGGTAAGTGTGCAGCAGCCATGTCATGTCCTAAGTCAGCATCTCATATATCTTCTCCCAGAAGCCTCTGCTCTTCTGCCATCTTCCCTGGAGAAGGTTAAGATAGGTCGTTCATAGCTGAGAAAGCATAGTCGCTTGCACTCAGTGATTTAAACAACTATTTTATTTGATGTACACAGTTTTTTGGTATTTATGTTCGTTCACCATGGGTGTACCTGGTGCCCATGGAGACCAGAAAATGGAGTCTTTTTAGTTCCAGGGATCACCTAGAGCTAACGTTTCAGGGAGTTGGGAGCCACCATGTAGGTGCTGGGAACCTAACTCAGGTTCTCTGAAAGAGCAGCCCGTGTTCTTAACCGCTGAGCCATCTCTCCAGCCCAGTGGTCAGGACAAAAGAAAGTCACAAATCAAGGCATTTTTCAAGTGCACTGGTGAGAAGATCAAGTAGGTAGGCCACACCAAGCAGGGAAACTCCGCTATAGGTCTCGGATGCTATCTGAGAACATTCATAGTATTCAGTTTAGTGCATTTCAAAGGTCGTTGCCTAGTAGCTGAGAGGATGCTAGGTCAGCCTTTGAGGTGGACAATGACTGTCTGTTTAGTGGGCTGAAGACAGCCCCAGATATTTACTCCGTGTCTAACTTCATGGTCACAATGTTGCAACACATCAGTCAGCCTTGGAGGCTCATCCTTGATGCAGGGGTGGCCTTTCCTAGAAACTTCCTATAATTCATATATTCACAAAACATACAATTCAAAGCTGGGGAGATGGCTCAGCAGTTAAGAGTGCTGGCTGCTCTTCCAGAGGACCTGGATTCAATTCTCAAGACCCACATGGCAGCTCATAACTGCCTGTAACTCCAGTTCCAGGGGATCTGATGCCCTCTTCTGACCCCCATGGGTGCTCCGTGCACTTGACACACAGCTTACATGCAGGCAAAACACTCATATGCATAAAAATAATCTTTAACAAACGAACATATGATCCACTTTAAGGAAATCTGTATATTGCTACGTATTGCCAAGGTCATGTATCTGGGATAAGAAACACTGTCCCTTCATCTCTGGGCCTCGGTTTCCTCAAACATTAAATAAAAATAGAGTCACGAAATAGAATAGCGCTAGCTCAACTACCTTACAGAATTGTCACAAGGCATGAGCTAAATACTTGGTGTCTGGACACACCATGAATCCTGAGGGTCCTAGGCCCTAGTCTGCTCTCTGACAGTTCTTGTCCATTTGGCATCTGTATTCAAGCAGTGAAGTCTTTGAAAATAAAACGGATCAGCCATGGTCTTGGGACAAGTACAACTTCACATCCTCAAAGCACTGAGCCAGGGCGACAGTCCAGGCCAGTGGAGCACCCCATTTCTGCCCTGGAAGAGCCAGATCCAGGCTGCATGTTGATCTTCACAGCCGTGTCTTTGGGCAGACAGGATGCAGATGTTAAGACACGCACTGCCTGTATGTGTGTCTCCAGCTCCCACTGTCCCGTGATGAAAGGCTGCTGTGGCCTGAAGGATGCTGGTGCCTTTCCCTTCTGCTTCTCTCTGCAGATGTCTGCAGGGTGTCCTGGAACTGTGTCCAGCTCAGGACAGCCCCTTACCCCCCGGTGACCTTGTCCCTGCCCTTGTTCCCTATACTTTGATGATGCCACAGTGGAGGCTGGAGGATTACAGATTTTCTCCTGGAGCTGCCTGAACCTGGCCAGCTCTATTCACCACCCTCTTGTCCTCCAGCCCTTCTAGATGGCCACTTTAGCCCACCAGCCTCTGTGTGCTCACAGGGCAGAATTCAGGTCTGAATCAACATGAGCAAACAGCTTTTAGGAAGTATGGTCTGTTCAAGGACAACCTGTCCTATTGCTATGGAGCCAGGCATGGCGGGCAGGTGGCTGGTCCTCTCTCCAGGTCTTAACCCGTCCCTGTGGGGTCTGTTATGCATTCCCCTTTGTTCTCCCCGCCTCTGTGATGTGCGTGCTTGTGGGGCGCTGGGTCCATCCTCTTGACCCTTCGTGATGCAGCCTACCTCTCTCTCCCAGGGTGAGCATGCTTTCCCCTGCATCTCCTTGGCCAGGACCACTGGTCCAGCTGTGTTCATCGTCATGTCCTTTGAGGACATGAAGACCAAGAAGCCATGGGATGGGAGTGCTTGGTAATTAACTGAAGATGGTGGAGCAGAGTTCCATCAGGCCTTCATTGGATTTTGGGATGCTGATGTAGGGGCTGCCTTACCCTGCAGTTTCTCCCTGATATATCAAAGACATATGAATCCTGGGACAAAACACCCTAAGTCTGTTGGGCTTAACCAGTCAGAGCCAGAGCCACAGAGGATAGAGGACTGAGCCTGTGAGGCTAAGCTCTGGTGAGGAATGGTCACCCCAGGTCCAAAAGAACTGCCCCAGATGTCTCTCTAAGGTTGGTACATTCCATTGTCAATATTCAATTATTTGTGTTAAGGTTTGGGGACGTGTTGCCAAGGAGCCCAAATGAATGGTTTTGGGGGGGGGCAGTTACATGCTCCTCCATAACATGTCTTATGTGTTTCTCTTTGCATGTTGACTTCTTCCTGTGTGAATATACATCCTAGTGCCCCAGGCGATGGCTAAGCCATTCCACTATCTGTCTGGGGACCCACCAGGCCAGTGAATCATTGGTTAGATTTTTTTTACATCTCTGTTAGCAACCTTCTGCCTCTTTCTGTACGCTAAACTCCATCCATCCTAAGACCCGATACAAGTTCAGTTTCCTGGCCACACCACGGCTGGTCCAGATGTTACACTCCCCTGAGAGACAAAAGCTGTCATCGCCTGCCACCTGCACATGCGAGAGAATGCCTGCAAGCCAATTCGTTCAGTTCCTCCTCCTCCCATTTAACAGTTCAAGACACACACTTTCTTCTTAGGCAGGGAGAGATGAAATCGGGTGGTCTGGGATGTTTTCTGGCTGTGACCCTCTGGAAGAGGCTGTTAATTTGAGGGACTTGGGAGGCACAGCCAGGGTGAGTGCATCTTAGGATGCCTCTCTGTGAACTCAGAGGATGAGTTTCCAAATCGGGACACTGCATCCATGTCTCTGGACTCTGAGCACCCCCTCCCCCAGCTCTCTTGGTATGGTGTGGATGTATGTAGGTGAGATGCTCTGGGCTCTCCAGCTTTGCAGACACATGTGGAGATGCACAGGCCTTCATCACCTACTTGATGTGCCTGTCTGGGTCCCAGGAGACTAGGCTAGCATGGGGAAGTCTTGCTGTAGCATCATTCAGATGGCAATGGCATATGACTAAACTGTGGGAAGAGCACCTTTCAGGAGTCCCAGGACCATCCCTTAAAGATGGTGGTCCACGGACGAGAGCCTATTCATCCCAGTGTCTGATGTGTGCTCACAGCTCACGCACACAAAGCTCCTCATCCTTCTAAAACACAAGCAAGATGGAGGGACATAGTTATCCTTCAGGATCCATCTCCCTTGATCCAGACTCCAGAGACACTTCTGTGACACAAGGCTAGATCTTAGGGAGTTATGACATCTCTCTCTAGCTCAGTCCAGTGAATCCAACCCTTCAGCCACCATCTGGACTTCCTGTCACTAGCTTATCCAGAGGCAGCACCAGGTCACATGACTGCTGCTGTCCAGGCCGCCCTTGATGCTCTCTAGTTCCAGTTTACCTGCCACAAGGACACTGCTGGGCATGGGACAGCTTCTTTCTAAAGTGTTCTCTCACCCTGGTGGTCTAGAGCTGGTGTACAAGGTTCAAGAGGAATTTATAGAATATAGAGACAAGCACAACTATGATTCCCTACCACCTCTAAGTCCAGAAATGACAACGTGAGCATTTCTTTCCCCCTGGCTTTTAGCATGCATCGGCTTGTAAAATATCTATTTACACGAAGCTGGGAGATGTGTGCATTTTCTGTAATATTTAACTTTTTGTTTTGTTTTGTTTTGACACGGAGCATTAAATGCAAAGCTTACAGCTCATGGTATCTATTACCTTGGGGCAGGAACAGCCGACCACTAGCAGCTCCTGAAGAGTCTCGTCACGACTCAGTGTCGAGTTTGATTGTGTATTTTTAGCAGCGCAGAAAGTGAACAGATGGCTTCTTAAACAGTCTGACCTATCGACGCAGTATTTACCGCCAGCTGCTTCTCCGTGGCCCCTCCCCGGAAAGAAGCATGGGAGGGGGTGTTAAAATCCGCTCAATACAGTTTGCTGAGTGAATGGACGCTGGCTGAAGGAAGATTCTTTTCTTTTTGAAGAATTAGAGGTGACAGCCTTTGTCCTTTGCTCCTTATGGCAGTTAAGGGCTTTGGGGAGCTTAGGCTGGTGAGTGCGATGACTGTACTCTTGAGTGGCACCCCAAGGCCACCATCTCCCCTTCCCTTCAGGCTTACTTGGATTGCCTGTAATTCTGTCCTGGACCACACTTCCCAGAAGGCCCCAGGAACAGGTGCCTTTACTTTCATTGTCCTCCCGGGAACCGTGTAAGAAAGCATCTTGTGGGCTTCCAATTGGGACTGTCATGTGCCCTTGACAGCACTAGATAAAACAAATGAGCTTCGACAGTGTCCAGGACATGCAAGAGGCCAGAGGGAGCCAAGCTGAAGGCTCCTGGGTGCATTTCTATGGTTTGAGGGTGTTCCTTGCTTTCATGTATTAGGGTGAGTCTGATTTGAATATGGTAGACTCCAAGGTATCAAATGGATGCTGCTCAGGGTGGCCCTGCTGGGATGTCCCTTGGATCTCTGGGAGAGAAGGCGCCCCTGCATCTTGTTTTTCTGTCCACAAGGTGAACTCTCAGACCTATCACAATGCCCCCTGCTCCCTACTCTCTGACCTACCACAGGCTCCTGCAGCTTCAGATACATGTTTGTTATGGGTAGGAATATCTTCCCATCAGTCTGGAAGAGTTTTACCACGGCTGAATGCTGAGCTGCACTGTGTGGAGTTTAGAAGCTGTGAACTCGTGAAGGCGTCATCTTCAGCAATCACACCCACTGGGAGGTGCGCAGATGCTCAAAGCAGCAGACAGCTTTCCCGATGTGTACTCCCGTACTGTAAGCCAAGCGAACCTTTTCTCTCCTAAGCCAGTTATCTTGGGACCAGAGAGATGGCTCAGCAGTTAAGAGCACTGGCTGCTCTTCTAGAGGACCTACGTTCAATTCCGAGCAACTCCCCGGCCCACAACCATCTGTAACTCTAGTTCCAGGGGGATCTGATGCTTTCCCCTGGCCATTGTAGGCACTGCATGTATGCAGTGCACAGGCTCAGAGGCATACATGCAACATGCACACAGTGCACATGCACACATGCACACAGTACACAGGCAAACATGCACACAGTACATAGGAACACAGGCACATACTACATAGGCACACATGTACACAGTACACAGGCATACACGTACACAGTACACATGGACACATGCACACAGTACATAGGGACACATGCACATAGTACGTAGGAACACATGCACACAGGCACACATGCAGTCAAAACATCTATACACATAAAATAAAATTATCAAACTTTAACAATAAGTCAACTACCCTATGACATCTAACAGAAAATTGGTGCCAAGAGTTAGATTCTTTCTGTAGCTGCAGCCAAGAGTGCATAAGAACCTTTGAAATGTGAAGTGGGGTGAATCTGAGTGTCTGGAAGAGCAGGCTAGAGACAGTTTAGAATCCTATGAGAAGAATTGAGAAAGATTTATTTGATTTTTAATTATGTGTATAACTGGGTGTGTGTGAATGCAACACCTTCAGGGGCCAGAAGAATTCATGTCCTCTGAATCTGGAATTACAGGTGGCTGTGAACTCCCAAAATGAGCATCAGTAACCAAGCTGAGATGCTTGGCAAGAACAGTAAGTGTCCTTACCCACTGAGACATCAATCTTAGTCACTGTTCTGTTGCCGTGAAGAGACACCATGACTATAGCAACTCTTATAAAAGAAGCATTTGACTGGGGCTGGCTTGCAGTTTCATTACAGTGGGCAGCATGGCACTGCACAGGCAGACATGGTACTGGAATTATAGCTGAGAGTCTACATCTGGATCAGCAGGCAGCAGGAAGAGAGAGACTCTGGGTTGGGAATAGGCTTTTTGAAACCTCCAAGCCCATTCCCAGTGACACACTTCCTCCAACAAGCTCACACCTCCTAATCCTTCCAATCCTTTCAAATAGTGCCACTCCATGTATCCACTCTATGATGACTAGGCATTCACTCCATGATGACTAAGCATTTAAATATATGAGCCTATGGGGGCCATTCTTATTCAAGCCACCATGGCATCTCTCCAGCCTCCTATTCTGATGAGGTTCACAGAGCAGAATGCTGATAAAGGTGTGGGCATGAGGGCTAAGTTGTTAAAGGCTTTGTTGGATGTAAGGTCTCAGCTGGGAACTGTGTTGAAAGCTTCCTTTGTTATACTGAGGCAAAGGATTGCTGCATTTTGTCCTGTACTTGGGACTTTGATCTGGCAGAAGACATTTGTTTTAAGTTTTATTTTAGTGTTTAGCCTGCGTGTATGTATATGTGCCCTGTGTGTGCAGTGCCTGAGGAGGCCCCAGAAGGTATAAGATCCTCTGGAACTGGAGTTGCAGATGGATGTGAACTACTCTGTGGGTGCTGAGAACTGAACCTGGATTCTCTGCAAGAGCAGCTAGTGCTCTTAGCTGCTGAGCTATCTCTCCAGCCACTGGCAAAAGACACTAAGGTAGATAAATCACTTCAGGCTGTGGCATAGGATTCTCTGGTTACTTTCAGAAACTTTATAGTTCAAACTGAAATTAAAACAAGAGAGTGAGGGAAAGAAGTTGAAACTGTGTGTCGTTTGGCTAGAAAAGGATCATGGCTAAAATTTCACCCTAAGAGGGTTCAATTTCCAGGGCTGATACAATATAGTCAAGCACTGGGCATTAAAACAAAAGGCCTCAAGGCCATCTCAGAAATCTGCAGACTTCACTCCTTCCCCAGCTCTCAAAGGTATTATTGTCTTAGCTAAGTGTCAACTTGACACAGACTAGACTCACTTGGGGAAAAAGTTTCAATGAGTTAATTGCCTTTATCAAGTTGGTCTGAAATGTATCCATGGGGGACTGTCAACTATCTTTATTAATGCAAGAGAGTTCAGTCCACTGTGGGCGGCACCATCCCCTAGGCAGCTGGTCCTGGGCTACATAAGAAAGCTAACTAAGCATGAGCCCATGAGCAATCAGCAAGCAGAATCCCTCTGTTGTTTCTGCCTTCAATCCCTACCCTGACTTCCCTCACGGATAGACTGTGACCTGGAATTATGAGCCCAATGAGCCTTTTCTTCCCCTAAGTTGCTTTTGGTGGGTGTTCAATGGCCACAGCAACAGAAAAAGAAATAGAAGAGGTATCGGAATATATTTTTTTTCAGATTCTTTTCAGAGTGGAATCATTTCAGAGAAGAGCTTTGAATGGTCTGGGACTCCTCTCCTGCATTTAGAAACCCAGCCATGGTTCCAGTAGGCCTAGTGGTTGACCCTAGTGGCAGAGCTTGGCAGTGTCTACATGGTGTTGATTTGTGAAGACATGATACAGCTTCCACTGAGATATCAAAGGAAAGTCTGAGTGTACTGGGAGGTTGGCAGCCCCTGTCAGGGCAATGCATGAGGCTGGGTGTGAAGCTGCATCTTTAGTGGGGACCCCAGGGAAAAAGCGACTCCCACAGTTAACAATGCTTCTTCTTCTGTGAAGCTCCAGGACAGAGCTAGTCCGTAAGATGGACCATATGGTATCAGCAAGGCTCTAGACCTCAGGCGTAGAGAGAATCCCTGTGAACTGCACGGAAGCATCATTTGTCAATAAAAAGCTGTCAGTGAGGCAGGAAATAGGAGGTGGGAGTTCCAGTAGAGAGAGAGAGGAGCTCTGGGATAGAGTCTAGCATGGGAAGAGATTCACCCTGATCTCTGAGGAAGACAGTTTTGTGAAACCGAAGAGAGTTAACGAGCCTTATGGCAGACTTAGACTAGATTGTATGGGATAATTGAGTTATGAGCTAGCAGGAAGGAGCCAACGCTTGTGGCCTAGGTATTTATTCATAAATAATAAGTCTCAGAGTCATTATTTCGGGAACCGGGGCATGAGTAGAAAAGCCCGTGGTTACACTCAGAAACGCATGGTCTGTCAGAGAATGCTTCACATGCTGGAAACAGTTGGGACTTAACTGCCTGCCCACCTGGGCTCAGATCTTGCCTTGGACTGGCCCCTTCCTATATTTCTTCTTTTTATTTTCAAATCTCTTATTTTGAGATGGAAATACTCACCCTGCATCTGTTCTCCCCTTGAATGTGGATGCATAGAAATTCCCCTTTCATTTCCACAGAGTTGATTTGCCTTAAATCTCTGTGGCGTCTTTGAGCGCTGCTGGATCCTGAAACTCTGGAGACTCTTAGGGAGGGAGGGACTGCATGCAGGTGATGTTGGGAGGTGGACTCTAGTCTCTGGGGTCAGGGGTGAATGCTATGGAATATGAATAGTGCCCTCAAACACTTACAAGTTGAAGCCTTGCTCCACAGGGCAGTGCTCTTGTGAGGCTCTGTGTACAGATAGGAGGCTCAGGCCCACTGAGGACCTTCGATCATTCTAGTGTGCCTTGAAAGGGCTATGGGGATCTCTGTTTTGCTTTCTATCCATAAAGTGAAGATTTTTGCAGTGTCCTGTCCAGTGTCCCAGCAGGACCCGAAAGCAGTGTGGGTCCACCTGTTCTTGAGTGGAGCTCTGTGCTCTAAATGACCAAGTTGACTATTATCTCAGGTGCTTTGTTATAGTGACAAAAGTCTGATTAACAGGAAACTTGATTTCCATGGTCCTATACTAACGACATTCTGAGGTAAGAGTTGGGGCGGGGGTGTAATTGAGTTATGGCGGCTGATACTTCATGAGTGGGTCTGTAGGATCATGGATTGGTAGGTTAACGGATTATGACAGGAGTGGGTTTGTTGTATCTCTCATGACACCCTCTGCCCTGTCCCACTACATCTTGTGGACCCTCACTAGAAGCTTGGCAGGCACTGGCACCATGGTCCCCACTTTCAGAACCATGATCTAAACAAGCCTCTGCCCTTCATGGATGGATTACCCACCCTGCAGTTTCATCTGTAACAGGAGAAAATGGACTAAGACAGAACTCAAGGGGAGCCAGTGGGGTCTCACAAAGATGGCCTCTCAAGTCCAGGCTATGTTTAGGAGATCCCATAGGCTCGGGGACCTTGATGGTATCATTCTGGTCAGGCCTCTAGGGAGGGATTGGGGGCTGTTGTGCCAGGCATTGCTGGGCATGACACTTCTCCATCTTGGTCCTTCCCATGCCCTTTCCCACTTCACTAGTGACAGTCTTTTTCTGGTCTGTATGTCCCCACCAGAACAGAGCTCAGAATGTCCTGTTTCTATTAAACCTGGTTCTCAGCAGGGAGCTGGGCAGCCCCTCCCCACCCCTAGTGGATGGAGGGTCAGTGAGCCAGGCTGAGTAGATGGGTGAGTGGACACAGGAGCTAAGCTCACTCCAGGAGAAGGGCACCTGGTGGGCTGAGGGGGTGACTCTTGCTTTATTTAAAGCTCTAGTTTTAGTCCTTGCAGCATGCTCAGCTCTCAGAAGCTCCTGTGAGCCTTTGTGGCAGAGGAAGCATGCCCAGAGAGCTCATCCCTGTCAGGACGGAAGGCACCGCTAGGCAGGGACGGTGGAGCCTGGTTGCACCCTGGCTGGCAGTGCTTTCTCTGGTTCACAGCCTGCTCAGCGCTGTGACTCCAAACAGTTCTTAGACTCAGCTGGGGGCTCAAACTGCTTCGAGACTCAGTTTCCTCCCCAGTATAACACAGACAAGAATAGACATGCTCCATGCTGTCTCGAGGTATGTGGGGAACAGTGATGATGTGGGCTGTGTCTCTGTGGATAAGTAGGGTCTCACAGGAATCTACTTAGAATGCTCTTCCTTTGAAGAGGCTCCTTGGGACCATGCCCATCATACTCCTGGGATCCAGTACAGTAGGAAGCTTGTGTATGAGCAGCAAGGGCCAGAAAATCAGGGCAGGCTGTAATCTCACCTCAGCTGTATGGCTACTACTAGGCTTGCTTGCATAGAAAGGCTGGTAAGGCTCCAAACAGGCAAACTTCTCAAAGCATGGTTAGACCAAGGGGCAATCTTCTCTCCCTCGCCCATAGGCCACACACCCTGTCTTATCTCTTTCCTCACTCCCTTAAGCCAAGCCCTCTGTCTATCTTTTCCCCGCCTCCCACAGGCCAGGCCCCATGTCTATCTTCTCCCCGCCTCCTATAGGCCACGCCCTCTGTCTATATTATCCCTGCCTCCCAAAGGCCACGTTCCTGGCTGTTTCCTGCTACAGGGTTGCTACAGGAGTAAAGCTCCTGTAAAGAGCCCTATCATGTCAAAATCATCCTATCTATGATAATGTTGGAACCATAGTGTTCCTAGCCTGCGGGCTTCAAAGTGATGAGCTTTTCTGGCCAGCTGGCTTAGAGGCAAGCCCAGATGTCGGGATCCAGACCTACAGACCCAGGACTCTCAGAAGCCATGATAAAAGGACAAAGGGAACTTCAGTTCTGTTCCCTTGCCCAGGAGAGGACTTGGCCAGGCTTGTCTGAAGCTGGAGCCAGTGCCCCAACGGAGCCAAAGTTGGGGTTTCTAGGGCCCTGACTCTTCACCCTGGGTTGTGGTTATCAGTCCTGAAGCAGCTGTATCCCGTGATCTCTTTGCCAACGTCGGCTGACTTAGCTTTCTGCTGACCTTGGCTGTTTCCTACCCTGATAATGGCTTATAGGATGTTACAATTCTTAATAGACTTGCTTGGGGCAAGTCATCCGCGTATGCAGGACCTCCTGGTCCCAGCTACTGCTTCTGTCTTCCTTGCTTCCCATCCTGATCCTTGACACCTCCCTTTCCAGGATGCTTATTCCTACGGGTTTGGTCACACAGGTGTCCCTCGCAATGGGAGGTGGGAAGATCCGAGTGTCCCCGCTGGTGAAGCACATGTGCCCAGGACAGTCTTTCCCCCGTCAGTCAGAATGATTTTCCAGCCTGCTAGCATCCTTGTTTCATGTCCACAGGACTAGGGAGAGGGACATGCCTTCTGATATATAGAAATGGAGTCAAAACACATGTACATCTCCAAGCTCCTAAACATTGGCAATTGTCTCTGCACTGACGGGGCATGCACTGAGCCTGTAACACCCCTGAGTCTCTGATGGTAAGGAGGAGGGTGAAGTATTTGGCCATGTGCTAATTCACCCCAGCCCCATCCATTCACCAACAAGCATTTGCCAACCTTTCCACTGGGACAGGAGGTCTCCGATTTTGCCTTCCACTTGCCCCTACAGTGACATTCCCATGGGGCATTTGCTCCAGAATGTGGTTCTGTGGTCATTTGTAAGCACTCACCAGCTTGCCCCAAAGCCATTTGGTCCCCAATGTCCACATCTTGTCGGTCAATATTACACGTACGTCAGCTTAAAGTTCTTAAGGGGGCCTTCCACATGCATGCTCTTTGCACGCACGCACACCACTTCCTTCCTAGTCCCCAGTGTCTTTTCAAGTCCATTTAATTCTATTTATGATCTCACCACTGACAGTGTATAAATTAAAGAATAGATGGATGGATGGATGAAGGGACGTGCATTCGTAATCTGCCAGCCTCGTTCCGAAGCCTCCAAATGCAAGGATATAATTTTTTTAGGCTAATAAATGAAAAGTAGCTCCCCCTCCCTCACAAGTGCTGCCTCAGCAGTCAGGGTTCAGCAAACGGCACATTCGTCTCTCTGGGGGACGGTGCCAAGGATAATATTTTGGCAGGTTATCTCCACGGCTACTCAGTACAACGCTGCCAGTCAAAGGTCAGTTTATGAAGCAGGGATTTATAAAGTGAAGTTGGATCCGAGCTCTGCAGAGTCTACCTCAAGTAGCAGATCTGTCTTGTGTTTGACAGATTCTGATGGGTGCTTGATTCCAGCCCAACACGATGTCCAGGCTCTGGGGCTGCCCTGCTCCAGTCAGCAGCAGCTGTCTGTCAGTCTGCGTTGGCTTCATGTAGATCTTTTGATGGAAGAGGAGGGGGGTCACAGAAACAGACAGACCAAGGGTCACGGTTCCAGATTGCAGCTTCATACTGATGGGTAGACAGAGGTGGTGAGGTAGAGGATGCTGGTGCCTGCGTGGCAATCCCAGGGCGGAATATCTAATTCCTCACCATTCACAATGAAGAAAACCATCTTCGTGAGCATGCATACGCAGGCACCTGTGCATTTGTTGTACCTATGAGAAACAGGCAGCCATGTGCACATGTGCAACTCTGTGTGTGTGCATGTTTGTGCACAAGCATGTGAGTTTTGAGTGTCTGTGCTCATATGTCCATGTGTACACAGATATATTGATATGTGTGCAAGCTGACATATCCACATCTGTAGTTGTATATACTCACAAGTATGTACATATGCAAATTTATGCATGTGCAGCTGCATACATGCTTGTATGTATAGACATGTGAATGTGCATGCTTGTGTGTACATATGCAAGCATGTGCTCGTGTGCATGTGTGCATAAGCTGACATAACCACGTCTGTAGTTATTTATACACACATGTGTGTACATGTACAAATATATGCACATGTAGCTGCATGCATGCTTGTATGTGTACACAGCTGAGTGTGCATGCTTGTGTGTGCATATGCAAACATGCTTGTGTACATGTGTGCACCTATTCACACATTTGTGCATGTATGTGTTCGTGGCTATCTTCTAGAGGAAGACCTTTTTTGCATCTTACGTGTCCCTAAGCACACCTTTCATCTGGTTCTGAAGCTCCATGTTTAGCCACCAGTAGGCTGTGCTGTTGAGTTTTGAAAGAAGGAATCTCAGCTAAGGAATTACCTCCATCATTTGGCCTCTAGGGAAGTGTGTAGGGGCATTTTCTTAATTAGTGAGGGCTGTGGAAAGGCCCAGCCTGTTATGGGTGGTGCCACCCCTGGGCAGGTGGTCCTGGCTAATACAAGAAAGCAGGCTGAGCAAGCCATGGGGAGCAAGAGACTAAGTCCTGTTCTTCCATGGCCTCAGCTTCAGTTTCTGCCTTCAGGTTCCTGTCTGAGCATCTTCCCTGACTTCCCTCAGTGATGGAGTGTATGGACTAGTCTAATAACCTCTTCCCCACCTAAGGGTCTTTCATCCATGGAGTTTATCACTATAAAGAAGCAAGCCAGGACAAGGCTAAATACGGAAATTTAAGGAACCATGAAGCCTTTCTGTAGCCCCTCCTGTCCATCTTACCCCCATCCTCAACAGTGACCATTTCTGGTGGAGGAGAAGTGAATCTCTTTATTTCAAAAGACAGGAAGAAAATTCCCATGGCGGTCTTCAAGATGGACAGACAATGCTGCCTGTGGGAACAGTCTCCCGGGAGTGCCTCTGCTGTGGTGCCCGAGTATGCAGCCTGCCCTTCTGAGGCAGACTGACTGGTTTTGATGTCTGTAGCTGCTCACCCCATTGTGAAATTCAGTGGTGGGTGTGTCAGAAAGCATGGGAGTCAGGGCTGACCAAGCATGCAGGACCCAGCCCTACCCACAGTGGAATCCATTTGCGTTCAGCCTCCTGGAGGACAAATGCCTAAGCCGGTGACATTAATACAGACATGAACAATGACTTGACACATGAGGATGGGCAAGGCCATTCGCTGAGTGGTCTGTAGCCAGGAATCAATGCCCTCACTTGTATTTGGCTGAGCAAGGTTTCTGGAGAAGGACAGCTTCATGGTAAAGAAGGAGGCACCAGGTGACCCTGATTGAGGCTGCTCTCCTGCTCTGGTTTGAATGAGAACGGCCCTCATAGGCTCATATGTTTGAAAAATTGGTCCCCAGTTGGTGGAACTGTTTGAGAAGGATTAGGAGGTGTGGCCTTGTAGAGGAGGTGTCAAAATCATTCCCAGTGGTTCATTCCCTCTCTTTCTCTCTCTCTCCTTTCCTCCCTCCCTCCTCACCTCCTTCCCTACTACTTGCAGATAGGATGTGAGTTCTCAGCTACTGCTCCAGAGCCATGTCTGCCTTCCTGCTGCTGTGCTCCCTGTCCTGTTGGTCATGAATTCTGTATGTCCCCAATAAACTCTTTCTTGTACAAGCTGCTTTAGTCATGGTGTCTCATCACAGCAATAGAAAAGTAACAAAGACGTTGTGGAATCTGGTAATAGGAACACTAAGGTAGCTCGCACAAGAGGGTCGGCCTATGGGGTTGGGGAGTGGGCCATATCTATCTGCTTTCCTGTGCTTGGCCCTAAGGTGGAAGCAAGGGCAAAACTCAGGACTTCAGTTGGTGATGGATGAGGTCTTGGCCCCAGGGGATGGTGGCTTCATGGGACTGTGATGGGATCTCCTGTGTGCTCTGTGGTCCTGCTTGCTTCAGGGCAGCCTTCTGGAATGGGTGGTGAATTCAGGATGTTTCTCTAGGGGAGTCTGCTGCAGGCCACAGGTCATTTTTAAAATCTCCCCAGCACCTCTGGACCCTGGGCTGGGAGCCTCATTAGCTCTGAGGGGCTATTAGGGTGAATGGCAGCCTGGAGGCTCTGCCAGGGCTTCTGAGGGGATGGATGTTGAGTCCGTCTTGGAATGAGCTCAAGGCCCACTCCATTCTTCTCTGGATGAAGGAGAAGGTCAAGGCTCCAAATGGGGGAGGGGGGTGAAAGCACGTTAAGGAGGTAGCAGAAGCCAGATCCTTCTGGATGGATTCAAATGGACACTGAGCCCAGCAGCAGGAAAGTAAAAAAAGGTTCCTTGAACAGAAGTTTAAAGAGAAAGCTGCCATGCCTGCAGCAGAGGACTGAGAGCTCTGTGGCTGTGGGGTTGAGGATCCCTGGGACTCACCAAGCCCCAGCACACCTACTGCGAGATGAGAGTTGGAGACAGGAGGATCCTCTCCAGCTGAGGGCCAGGCTGGCTCAAGCAGTGGGTGTGGCTGTGTGGTCAGATCCTGTGACCCTGAACCCTCCTTACCCACCTCTCCCTCCTCCTGGAGAGGATGGTGACCACTCCTTTACCACAGAACGAGCTAGCAGGCATCTTTGACAAGTACTGAAGCCTTAGGACCCATGCCTGGTCTGTTTGCACCCAGCACCTAAAACACGCTGTCTTGCTGGGAAGAGAACCCCATGCTGGAGTCGGCACCACGTGGTCCAGCCCTCCATATAGTGGCTGTTTTCTCAGGGATTGACTTTGTGTCAGTCTCTGGTCCTCTGTGTGAGATGATGACGTGATGTTAGATTCATTTTTTTTCTGTGGTGGCTTTAGGAGATATGTACCCACGGGCTTCCCTGCTTAAATACTGAGTCCTTGGCTGGTGGTACTATTTGGAAGCATTATAGAGCTTAAGGGGCATAGCCATGGTGGAAGTATATCAGGTTGATAGACGAACCCCACTTCCTCTCAACGCCCCCACCCCTTGCTTCTGCCTCCTGTGTGTAGATAAAATGTGACCAGCCGGCCTCCTGCCCCTGCCACCATGACATGCCTCTCCCCGCCGTGATGGACTCTATTCTGGAGACTTAGGCTAAAGCAAATCTTCTTCCCTGAATGGCTGTTGGCCATGGTATTTTGTCCCAGCATGGAGACAGTGGCTAATACATTTAGGAAGCTGTGCATGCTGGTTCTCAGGCTGGTATTTGAGACTCTGCCCATAGGCACATGCCGGTGTAAGGGAACGTGTCCCACAGCCCTGCACCAGGAATGCAGCCATTCTATTCTTGGGACCCAAGAGCTCCAGACTCAGAGCCGGTTTCTGATATGAACTCATGTGCTTGTGCAGATGGCTGCTTTCCTGTGACACTGTTGCTCCCTAGCCATTTAATCACAGGGTATGGGGATGACAAGAAGACCACAGTGTGACCTCTGCTGTTGGGTAACCTCTCCTGAGGAGGGGTGAACAATGCCTATTCACCCTAGAGACAAACCCTACAGACCAATGTAAGGATTCTTGCCTTGGGTGGGGTGGGGTGGGGCACCGTCCTTTCCTGATTGGCCCTTGGTTACCAGGATTTGTTAGCATGGTCCTCAGGATCCTAAGCAAACACTGGAGGGAGCTTTAAAACCTGCTAGCCAGGGTGTGGGATCATGAGAGGCCCTGGTTCTCAACCCCTGACCAGGCCAGAGTGCATCTGATGCCATAGACAGGGAGTCTCCTCTGCGAGGAAGGGGCAGCTAGGACTTGCATGGCTCACTCAGGGATGACAGGCAGCTGTGACAGGTCTCTGACAGCTTCCTCCTAGCCTTCTGGGAGCCGGAGACATGGAGGAGTAATTTCCAGGGCCTGCTTGGGATGGGGCCTGTGGAATTCAAGCAGCCGGAAGTGGGATGTCCGACCCCGTGACTCATCTCAGCCCCACCCTAGTAGTCATGTGATGGAATAAATTGTAGGTCAGGATGGCATCTGAGAAGCAGTGGTCATGTGCTTCAGAAGGGTAACTACCCCAGACCACCCGCCCCAGATCACTCACTGCAGACCACCTACCCCAGATCACTCACTGCAGACCACCTACCCCAGATCACTCACTGCAGACCACCTACCCCAGATCACTCACTGCAGACCACCTACCCCAGACCACCCACCCCAGATCACTCACTGCAGACCACCTACCCCAGACCACCCACCCCAGACCCTGCTCCCCTGCTCACTGGTTTACAGTCCTGCACCGGAGACTCAGCAGGCCTGTCTACCTTTCCTTCACTCTGGCTTTCTGTGGCCTCCGCTGCTTCTCCTCTCAGAATTGTTCCTTCCCTGCAGCACTTGGGGAAATAGCAAGTGTCCTGACTTCCCTTGGAGCTTAGGTTAGCCCAGCACTCTCCACGGTGTAACTTGGATCTGGCATCACTTCCAGCACACAGTGGGTAGCTTGGGCCCAATGACCAGAGTTTCCCAGTGGGAGAAGGGAACCAAATCAACTCCACAGAGTTGCCCTCTGACCTTCACATGGATGCTATGGCATGCACACACAGCACACATTCACATATATGTCACACACAGCACACACACACACACACACACACACACACACACACACACACACTCACTCACATATATGTCACACACACACATAATAGGAATAATAATTTTAAAATAATAGTCGGGTGAGGGACTAGGAGGTAGCTCAGTTGGTACAGAGCTTGCCTCGCGAGCAGGGGGAACCTGAGTTTGGACCTCTGGGTTTCTCTGTATGAGAAGATTGTGGTGACCCTTATAATCCCAGAGCTGAGAGATGAGAGATGAGAGATGAGAGACAGTGCTAGGACCCTGGAAACCTGCAGGGGAGCAAGCCTGACCTACACACCAAAGGGAGACCCTGTCTCAAACAGAGTGCTGCTGATGGTTCCTGTGGATTACTCTTCTTTACACCCGACACTGAGAATCCAAATGGCGACCACCAAGGAAGGAGTCGGAGACGGAAAGGGCCCCTCACGGAGGGCCCGTATAGAGCAGCTGGCACACACAGAGGGGTGACGTTGCTGTGTTTCTGTAAGAGCGGCCCAGAGCCAGCCTCGTGTCAATGCTGGCTTCCTTCCTCTGCTCCTTGAATTTCATAGATGTGACATTTCATTTCTGGGGGAAATCGATATCCGGATTGGCAAACAGACACAAATGTTGCGATCATTCTCTGAAATGTTACACCAACATCACAGGCTGGCTGTGTCCCCAGCAGGGGAAGAGGGCATGTTTGAACATGTTTTGCTTAAATAGAAAAGGAGGGGCTGGAGGAAGTGGTGTGTAAACACTGACTGGAAATTCGGAAGGACATCCTGCTCCCTTCAGGCTCGGCCCCATTACTCAGAGTGGGGATCTGAGCCACACAGGGTGCTATCAACTGGGACAACCTCAGGTTGGTGGGAGCTGGGGAGAGCTTACAGCTCAGCCATCCTGCCTAGGGACTGGCCCCATGCTGGACGCTGGATTAAATGGGGAGGAGAAAGAAAAGCAGACGAATCATATAACGGCCCTGAACGAAAACTTGGCCCCTGCACTGGTCCACTTCATGTCGCTAGGCAAAGCACCCGATGCTGGGTGCTTACTGTACAAAGATGAAAGGCTTTTCAGAAGCCACAGTCCGTGATTGGGACGCCCCGTGTGTTCGGTCTCTAGTGAGAGCCCTTGCACTGCACCCCAGACAGTGGTAGAGTAGAAAAAAAATGAATATCTGCTCAGGAAGGCAAGCTCACGAGTGCCTTCACCTTACAATGTCAGTGACAACAAGAATGAAGAGAGCAACTGAGAAGTTCTCCGTAATCTCCCCCGGCTCCCCATGCCACCTCAGAAACATGGTCCTGAGAGAATTAACAGTGTGGACCCCCCACCCTCTGAGGGCTGCATTCCCAAGATAGCCTTTAGCCAAGGTCTTAAAGCCCTATCACCTGACATCGCATTGGGGACTGGCTTCTGGCACGTGAGCGTTTGAAGGGCACACCTATCCACACCACAGCTCCCCTCTTCTTCAGCATCCATATGAAGCGCCTGGCGTGGTTGACACCCTTGAACCTTCCCCAAGCAGATGTCACCTCCACTGTTGTCAGAGTGTGTGTATGCATGGGGGTCAAGGAGCGCGGGCAGCACCTCCTTGGTGTCCCTTGGCACAACCTGACAGACGCAGGCTGGCTCCTGGGCTCCTCCAGCCTGGTCTTTCTGGAGATACATTTGTATACTCTGGCGCGAGTCCCTTTCTGTTGTAAACCTGGGCCCCTGGAATGCTCTCTCCAGTTCTGTATGCCGGAGTGAGAACCCCAGGACCAGCTACTTACCCTGGAGAACCGTCACGGCTGCTGACAATCAGAGTTCTCAGCCTGGCAGCCTTGCCGTGCCTGGAGGTGGGCTTTCTTCTGCAGGTTGTCCTAAGCCTTGTGCTTGCTTCAATTCCTGCTCACCCTTCTGTGTTCAGACATGAACCTCACTCTACCTCTCTATGAAATGTTATTTTCATGGTCCATGAAAATAAATTAAAAGTTATAAATAAAACCTACTTTTCCACACCCCAACATCGCTTGGGGAATGCTTCTGTCCTTAATGAGAGGTAAGTTTGAACAGATCGTGTCTGGGGTATCTTGGGCCTTTCATACACAGGAGAGAGCAGTGACATTTTGACTATATCACATAGGGTGGGAGCAGCCATAGTCCAGCCAGACCTGGGAACTTAACTGGCTGGACCATCAGGGATACAGTCTCATAAGTCATCCAACACCAATGTGTATGGATTAACTAATACATTTCATGTCCTGCTTGTTTTAAACCTTTCTGGCTCATGTCTTTGTCATGCCTGTATGTCATTAGGTCAGCTTGCTGTTAATATTGCACTAAACGTCTGGTTTGGTTGTGGGAAGCAGTCAGGTGAGCGGGCCACTGTGGACTCTAGCACCTCCTATTCACCTACAGCTGGACCTCAAGGCCTTGTAATCTTGACATTAGACTTTATATGCTATCTGCTTCACAAGGTAAGGGGAGAATAGGGGCTCTGGAAAGTGAGATTGGTGTGGGCAGGCTGCTGGCCCACTCCCAAGAGCACAGGGGACCATGAGTAAAGCACTGTCACCTTTTGTCTTGTTCTTGTTTCTGACACAGTTACATGTGACAGAATAAAATGTAGGTCAGGATGGCTTCTAAGAAGCAGCATCCATATGCTTCAGGAGGGTGACCACCCCAGATCACCTGCCCAAGACCACCTACCCCAGACTACCTACTCCAGACCACCCACCCCAGACCACCCACTCCAGATAACCTACTACAGACCACCTACCCCAGATCACCCCCCCAGACCATCCACCCCAGATCATCTGTCCCAAATTACCTACTCCAGACCACCCACCCTAGACTACCCACTCCAGATCACCTGCCCCAGATCACCCACCCTAGACTACCCACTCCAGACCACCCACCCCAGATCACCTGCCCCAGACCACCCACTCCAGATCACCAATGATCACCTCAGACCAGCCACAGTTAAGGAGCTATATTTAAAGCAAGCAAAAATGACTACAGCTACATTTTGGGGGCTGTGATAGGGACAGCTCTCTGCCATGATGATGTACAGGTTCATAGTCTAATTAGTAGCTGGAACCTTGCCAGGTCAATAGCTGACAGCTAGCAGACAGTCAAGGCCAACAGCTAGCTAAGCACAAGCAGAGATGGACAGGGTAAGTCTTCCACGATCCCTAACAGTGTGTGGAGAGCACGAATATCACATACTACTCTTTCTGTTGGGCCAGGGGAGTATTCATAGAGCACATAGGCTCTCTGTTGTCTCAGTTCATGACAACCCAGAGATCTGTCCAATGTCAGTAGACATACCACAATTTCTGGATAGTTTTTGCCCAACTACAGACATGCAGTTCAATGGTTCTCCTCTCTTGGGAACACCCAACCATTCACAGGAGTTTCTCTTCCTTTCCAAAAATGTCTTCCTTCCCTTGATGTCTCTTTGTAAAGCGTGTCTCCACTTTCCATAGACACATGAGTATCTATATCTTTAATATTCGTTAGTGTGGATAATGAACTTGAGTGCCAACTTGAGTGACTGTTGAGTTTCTGCGCCCAGGTCACTGGGTGGAGCATGCCACCTGGGCCTAGAAAGTTCCCGCCATTCTCAAGACCACATGGATGTGCTTGTCTGCTTGGTCCCCGGGTGGGATGCTGTCTGGGAAGGCGGTGGAAGTCGTAAGCAGCGGCACCCTGCTGGAGGAGAGAAAAGGCCTTAGAGGGAAAACTGGTAAAGTTCATACGATAATTGTATTTCCGTAACCCGTGGCTAGCCTTGTCTTTTCTGGTTTAGTTGCCTGCTTTTGATAAGTGCATCAGATATATCATGATATAAGGTTTCAGTGTTGGAAAGGGGCTGCCAAAGTCTTTCTGTGAAAGGCTCAGTTGTGAGTTAGTCAGCTCAAGCCAGGATGTCTCCATTGCTCACAGTTCAGGAGGAGAGTCCTGGCTTGCTGGCTGTCCAGAAGACTAATTCCTGGTCCATAGATAATATCTCACTATGTCCTCATGTGAGGGAAAGCAAGGGAATCTCTCTTGTTTCTTTTTAAGTGTGTGTATGTGTGTTCATCTGTGTGCACGCCTGTGTGTGCTCTATGTGTGTGTGTGTGTGTGTGTGTGTGTGTGTGTGTGTGTGTGCGTGCACGCGCTTGCATGAGCACAGTGCTCATGGACTCCGTAAGAAGGCATCAGATCTGCAGCTGCAGTTTTAGATGGTTCTTAGCCGCCTGATGTGGGTGCTGGGAACTGAATTTAAGTTTTCTGCAAGAGCAGTGCTTGCTCCTCACCATTAGGCCATCTCTCCAGGCCTTGGAGTCTCTCGTCAGGGCATTAATCCTATTAATGAAGGCTTTGCCCTGATAATTGTATCAGTTACCAAGGACTTAACCTTCTGATAGCATCAACTTTGTGCTCAGAACTTCAGTAGGTAAACACTGAGAGGACGAACACATCTGGGGTAAAGCACACGGCCACTGAGTTTGGATGCATGGTCTTAGTCACAACTAGTAAACAAGAATCCATGTCCTTTTCATGAACTCCTATGCAAATCTGAATTGGTTTCAAAATAAAACCTTTGCAAAAATAAAGACCTCAAACAGCCGGAAGATAGGAATTCTCCTCAGCAGCTCAAAGGCTGTAAAAAAAAAAGGTAAGTGGAAATCTTGTATATTTAGAGCACAGAATGAGCAAAGAATTCATTACACAGCTTAAGAAAGACTGGACCCCACTCGGCCATACTTCAAAAACACTAAAGACAGATCTAGGGAAATTATCTAAAGTGAAATTCGGAGAGATCTATGAGGTGGTAAAAGGAAGAGCTCACAGTCCGTAGGTAGGATCAAGTGGTCAACAGCATGTGAGTTTAAAGCCAGGGAAGGAAGGTGAAAACCGAGCAGAAGAAAGAAAGGGAGAGCCAGAGAACCTTCCACCATTGGTGAGACTAAGAAGCTCAGTAAATACAGAGAAAAAAAAAAAAAAACCCAATCCATACTCACAGCCATAAAATTCAAGCTGATGAGCCTCTGGGATAAAGATGGAATCTTTAATCCCAAGAGAGACAAAAAGACACTCTGAATGCAGGAGATGGATGTGAATTGAGGTTGATTTCTCACGGCAGAAGCCCAGAAGATAACATAATGACATCTTTAAAGTGGGCGAAAGGCACAAAAGCCTGCCAATCCAGAATTATGCATTTAGAGACAGTAGGCTTCAGATACGGAGGCATATTTAAGATCCTGCGTTCTTTTTCTATGGAGACAAAAGCTGAGATAATTTAGTACCAACAGTTCTTACATTAAGAGGAATTGCTAAGAAAGTGTTCTCAGGGCTTAGAAAAGATATGGGGCGTGGGGAAGTAGAGAATCAGGTAGCATCCAGAGCCCTAGGAAGAAAGACATAGAACAGATACAAAGTGGCAATTTTAAGTGCCACCCTCTGCTTGGTTAATGTGTTTAATTACGTCTAAAAGGCCATCGACTCCTTGAAACAATGGAAAATTAATTTGGGGATCGGAACAAAGGAGCATGAAATACTGCAAAGTAAACCTTTCAAATAGCGTCGCAGAAATAGCAACAAAACTGACGGGCGCAAGAGTCTTGCCGTAGTCTGGCAAGATGGCTCAGTAGGTGAAGGTGCTCGCTGACAATCTTGATGCTGAGTTCTGTGCTTAACTCCTACGTGGTAGAAGGAGAGAGCTGGCTCACTCAGGCTGGCCTCTGACCTGTACATGTGTGTGGTGACATGTGCAGACACGCAGACACACGACTAAATGAATATGTAATTGATGTTTTTACCTCACTTGTCAAGTAGCATGTTATGTGGGGGCAAAATCTGCCATCTTAAAGATGGAACAGTTAGGAGCTGTTTGGTTCTGCAACATAACCCAGAAGGGATCGAACCAGACCTTGACATGGGAATCAAATGCCATACTGAAAATACAATGCCATTCACCCCAGAGGAAACAGATAGAAAAGAAAGAAGAAGAAAATCAGACGACAAAGGTTGAATAAAATCAAACTGCCACCATGGGATAGACATCTTGGCGTAAAGACGACAGTCGGAAGCCGGGAGACCAAGGCATCAAACAGAGGCACTGAGATGTTGGAAGACGCACCAACCCCATCCGTCTCTGGCTTCTTGTTCTTGTTTATTTCTTTTCATTGATTCTTTGTGAATTTCACATCACGCACCCCAATCCCACTCATTTCCCCATCCCTTCATATTCACCCACTGCCCTTGCACCCCCCCCAAAGAAAATAACAAAACAAAACAAAACATAATTTTGTCATGGACGCTGTAGTGTGTCACGGTGTGCCACACAGCATAGCACCTTCTCCACATGTTTTGTTCTGTGGGGATGTGGTTACCCAATCTTTAAAATGGATTTCTCCATTACTTAAGTCTCAAACACCCCAGTGCCACATTTCCCTCAGACACTGATGCGAATCCAGAAGGCCACTGCTGTAGCTTCAGTGTCAAATGTCTAGGCAGATTCCTGTGCTCAGGTACTTGGTTCTCAGACGGTGGCCCTTCTTTGGAGACAAGAGAAGTCCTGACGGAAGATTGAGTCCCTGGAGGGAGGGCCTTGGAGACTGAGAGCTGACCCCACTTGCTGCCTGCACTCTGCTGCCTGACCTTAAAGCACCTTGGCCGGCCAAATCCACACTCCCACCACAGTGCCGTCCCTTTGGCGATGGACAGCATCTTTGAACTGTCTGCAAACTCCAGACAGAACTGTGCCTTGCAATGCTTCAGGTATTCCTTACAGGAATAAGGATGGGAACCAATCTGGTCGCTCGGGACTGCACATGCTCACCTGGATGCTCTCAGGGCCGTTGTGGGACAGTTTGAAGTCAGGGTGTCAGGCCTTAGCTGGCTCTCTGATTTCAGCACAATCTGCAGGTACAAGCCCTGCTCAGTTCAGGGCCACCTGACTTCTCCATCTTCCACTCCCTCCCCAATCAGCTTTTCAACCTCAAGACCAAATTCCGAGTCTAAGGCTGGGACAGGAGTAGCTCCGTGGTACAGCCTTTACCTAACACAGACAAGGCCTGGGTCTAGCGTAGTCAGACACAGGAGCAACCAAATGTCAGGCCTCTGTCCTTAAAGCTGACCAAATAGACCCAGGCTCTGCAGGTTTCAACAGCCTCGGTCCCAATCTCCCCTCCTCTCCAAGTCCCCTAACCTGCCTTAGTGATCCGACTGCAGTACCCCTCCCCTCCCCTCTCCCTCCCCCTCCCCTTCCTGATCTCCACATTCTTTTGAAGCATCTTTAAACCCATCCTTGCTCATTTCCCCACAGGAAGAAGTCCCAAGTCTTAGCCCCCATCTTTAAGCACCGCTCACCACGGCTGCCTCTTCCACATGCTCCGAAATGACATTCAGATACAGTCACCACGCACTGGTCCATCCCATGATCCTCTGGATCTACCCTCCACCATCTATATAGAGAAACTGTTGCAGAACCCTTAGCAACCTGGCAAGACGGCAGGTGGAAGGCTAGCATGGGAATTGGGGTGTCAGGGCCACTCCTCCAAGCCTTGATCCTAGTTTATTTTCTAGGGGTGCCTACCCTTGTCCCCCTGTCTGTCCTGACTCTGCAGATTCCATTCTCTCTGGTGTTAAGGTATCATTCCTACCTTATCTCCCTCCCCGGATTGTAGCCACTGTACAATGCTGAATCCAATGTTAGACCTTCTTCAGATCACTCTTAGCTTCCCCTGACTTCTGACACAAGCCACCTGAGCTTGGAGCTGCTCTCTGTCCATGTGGCAGGCTCCTGAGAGCACAGTCATCCTCTCAGGGTCTCAACCAGCAGACCAGCCATCACGTGGTGTGTGTATGTGTGTTGAGAGTCTCAGCACCCCTAGATCTGGTGAGGCATACAAAACTTGTGATCCATGATACTGAGAGACACGACTGCTGCTGAGATCTCTTGGTGGGGAAATGTACTGGTTAGTTTTGTGTGTCAACTTGACACAAGCTGGAGTTATCACAGAGAAAGGAGTTTCAGTTGAGAAAATGCCTTCGTGAGATCCAGCGGTGAGGCATTTTTTCAATTAGTGATCAAGGGGGAAGGGCCCCTTGTGGGTGGTACCATCTGTGGGCTGGTAGTCTTGGGTTTTATAAGAGAGCAGGCTGAGCAAGCCAGGAGAACAAGCCAGTAAGGAACATCCCTCAATGGCCTCTGCATCAGCTCCTGCTTCCTGACCTGCTTGAGTTCCAGTCCTGGCTTCCTTTCGCGATGAATAGCAGCATGGAAGTGTAAACCAAATAAACCCTTTCCTCCCCAACTTGCATCTTGCTCATGATGTTTGTGCAGGGATAGAAACCCTGACTAAGACAGAAGGGTGGTATTTGTTGGCAGCCCACATCTTCCCAGCATCAGGGACTTCTGGTGGGGATCGGAGCAGAGAGGAGCATAATAGAAATCGACCAGCCAGCAAATGAGATGATGGTGCAGCGGGCACCAGGGAACCAGCTGGAGCCTCCGGAACTAGGCGGAGACCCCTGGGTAAGCCCTGCAGTCAGAAACCATGGCAAGGCTCTTTCTCCTGGCAGGCTGTTGCTGGGATCGAGGACAGCCCAAAGGCACGGTGTCCGTGCCCCGGATTCACTCAGTGCCTTACACCTCACTCAGCCCCTTGCACCTGAATGATGCTTGAACAATACTTATGATTATTGCTCTTTCTCTATGTAGCTGGTGCCATAGGGCCGATAGGTTCCAGAATGGAGCTTGACTGTCCTCCAGAGGTTTGGGGCCAGGACAGTGATAGGGCTCTCCTGCGGGAGCAATGGGGTGGGAAGGTGCTGACAGGAACTGCTGTGTCCTTCCAAGAGTGCTTGTGTGCGAAGCTTCTTGTGGTAGTGATGGTGGACAGGCTGCACCCTTGAGATCTGCCGAGCAAAGCCTAGTCTGTAACTTCAAACCCCAGCTCCTGCCTGGGAAGAGAGGATGTGGGTGCCCCTTGGGCAGCCCAGACAGCTGCAGGATGTCTTGGTTTCCGTTCGCATGACTGGTTTGCATCATGCCCTCAATAAGTCCCAGGCCCAGGGCCAGAAATGTCACCCAGAAGTGACCTGTAGGCCTCAGCCAGAAATCTCACAGTCTAGAGACAGTAATATCAGGCTAATGACACTGAGGTATGCTAGGGCTGACACACACACCTGAGGCCTATATGGGGTGAAGTGTTTTTGTGTAACAATTGACCATAAACCGCGTGGCTTGTGATGACAGAAATATATATCATTACAATTCTAGAGACCAGAAGTGTGATATCTAGGCAGCATCAGGGTCAAACTCCCTCTAAGAGGCTGTTGAAGGAGAGTCTTTCCTGCCTTGTCCAGCTTCTTTAGGCTTTAGTGAGCTTCGGCATGTGGCCACCCCTTCTTGTCTCTACCCTGTCTTCATATCACCTTCTCCTGTCTGCTGTGTCAAACAAATCTCTGCTGGCTTTCTTCCCACCCTGACAGTTGCATTAGGTTTGGGCAGCCCTGGGGCTGCACGACCTCACCTCAAGACCTTAAGTCATAGGCAGGAGGGACAGCTCCGTCTGTACAGTGCTTACTGTGTGGCCCGAGAGCCAACGCTCAGGGCTCCGAGTCTACACAAAAATCTGGGTGTGGTAGTACATCCTTATAGCCCCAGTGCTAGGAAGTGGGTCACTGGAGCTTGCTCCCACACAGTTCGGCCTGAATGGTGAGTTTCAGGCAAGCAGAAGACCTGCTCTCCAAGTAAGGTGGACAGTGTCCGTGGAGGCGTGGCATCTAATGCTGACCTCTAGCCTCCACAAGCAAGCATAGATGTACACACACAAGCAAGCATAGATGTACACACACAAGCAAGCATAGATGTACAGGCACACACATAAACACATGCATACGCACAGGTCTTAATATAATAGGCATGCAAAGACCCTTCATCTAAATGTAGTCATTTCCTGGGTCCAGATATTGGGTCTCAGGCAGGTCTTCTGGGCGCCATTATCCAGTTCGGGAGTATGTGAATTGATATCTCGTAACAGTGGTTTTGGGGGGCATCCAGTTTTCTCCAACAGTCTGGAAGTTGGGTGGATTCATCGAGATGACCACAGGACAGCCTGCCTAAGGACAGGAAAGCTAAAACTGCAGCAGGGAGTAGCAGGGAAGGAGGCAGAGTTGGGAGTCAGGGGTAGGGTGTGGCCGAAACTAACAGGAGCCTGTGACGTCAGGGGCTGGGGCAACTCTTGTCGCCCCTTGGAGCCGTAGAAGACTTAAGCCAGAGGGAAGATGGGCTCAGTTTTGTGAGAGCAGAAGGAGAAGGAGGCCTGACCACTGAGAGGCTCACCGTGGTCTGACAGTGAAGGGGTGTTTCCCTTCCACCATCCTAGGTCCTGGAACCCCACTATTCACACAGACACACACACTCACACATGCTAACACACAGACAC
>CM052702.1:136829434-136834434 GCA_028551405.1 Uromys caudimaculatus
CACACACACACATATACACACAGAGACACACACAGAGACACACACAGAGACACAGACACAGACACACACATGCCCACACACTCACATACACAGACACAGACACATATGCACACTCACACACACAGACACAGACACACACACATATACACACAGAGACACACACAGAGACACAGACAAAGACACACACATGCCCACACACTCACACACAGACACACACACATGCCCACACACTCACACACACAGACACAGACACACACGTGCACACACACACATATACACACAGAGACACACACAGAGACACAGACACAGACACAGACACACATGCACACTCACACGTGCTCTCACACACGCACATGCATAGTTTCCCTAGCGAGGGTGAGCATCGAGTGTCTCTCTCTGTTCCTCTCCTGTACTTCCTCCTTTCCCAGGCCGAAGGCAGACAGAGCCTTAGCTTATTGAGACTCAAGATATGGAGGGGTCTGGGGTCACCACAGGCTGTGGGTGTGAGGAACTCATGCCTGCCTTCAGCATGCCTGCTGCTTCCTGTGCTGCCAGCTATAGAAGTATTTATCTGCAACATTCACGGGCCTGGTAAGAGGGGAGCAGAATTTCATAGTACGGAGAGGAGATTAGACAGATGAAGGCGTCTGTGAGGTAGACTAGGGTGGGGACAGGGCGGGAAGAGCCATTTCCAGCGACAAGCCTGCTGACTTGGGGTGTTGCTTTAGGTGATTGCAGTCAGTCTCCTGACCCCAGTGGGCATTAGTTTTGAGTGCAGGGTCTGCAGGCTGCACTGAAATGCTCACACCTGCTCAGGGGTGTGGAGAACAGGGCTAGCCTCTGACAGGTGCACACACACGTGTATACACAGAGAGTCTGCATGGAACCCTGCCACATTGATGGTTTTCTTCCTAGTTCTAAGTGTGCAGGGTGACGCAGACAGGTGTGGAGGGAGTGTACAACACAACGGCTGCACCATGTCGGCTCCTCATGGGAGCCCCCTCAGAGGCTTCGTCCTTGTTGGCAACACATGCAGACGGTTACGGCTACTGGAGCAGGAGGGATTGACCCGAATGTTCTCCGAGGCAGGTCCTTTCTGGGGAGGCTGGAGGTCCTGTCCCTCGTGCCTGCCTGGTGGAGGGTCTCGGTCTCATCCCCCTGTGTCAGCATCTAAGAAGCCGAGCTCGCCGAGGCCTGCAGGTGTCTGCTCTTCACTCTCCTGGCTCCTGCTGATACCGCCCAACCTACCTCATGGGAGTTCCCAGCTCAGCCAGAGTTCTCAGAAGGACACCGGGGTTTGCTTACTTTCATCCAGGAAATCCAGAAGGCCTCATACCCTGACCTCTTTTCTAGATGCTTTGATGAAAGCCTGCCTCCTAGGTGAGGCAAAGTCAGAGCCATCTCTTGGGCAGCTGTAGACTGCATGGGGAGAGGTCAGTAGCAGGGAACAAAGCTCGAATCCCAAGCAGATGTCAGCCACCACTGATCACAACTGCTGCCGTTGCTGTTGGCGCACCTCTGTCACCATGGCACTCATTGTCACCGTGTCACCATCACCACTGGCATTAGCATGTTAGTGTCACTATCCTCCTCCTCCTTAAGATGGTCAGAGTCACTCTGGTTATCACTGTGGTTGATACCATCACCACCATCATCAGCCTTAGGTCGCCATCATCGCTACCACCTACCTAATGGCGGCAACGTCGTCGTCATTATTCTCATCGCAATTATCACCATCTCCGTCTCTGTCACCACCACTCCTGTCAGTCGTCATCACTCTCACCGCCGACATTTTCTGGCCTATTTGCACATAATTTGCATTAGACGGTTAGGGTTTGTTTCTCACTTGCAAATTTTATAAAGAAAAGGAACACTCACACACACTCATATACACTTACACAGACACTCATACACACACATACACAAACTCATAACACACTTGCGTTCACTACACACAACCACACACACACTCATACTCTCAACACACTTACACACTCATATGCTCACACACAATCACACACATGTACAAAGACACTCACTCATAACACACGCTTGCACTCACTACACACACTCACACACTCATACTCACAACATACACATACACTCACGGACAGTCACACACTCGCACACACAGCAATCTCACACACTCACACATACACTCACGGACAGTCACACACACTCGCACACACAGCAATCTCACACACTCACACATAAACTCATACACACACTCACATGCACATACACAGACTCTCATAACACACTTACACTCACTACACACTCACACACACTCATACAACACACTCACACACTTATATACACACTCACAACACAAACACTCTCACTCACACACATATGCACCCACTCACACTCATACACACTCACACACTCACACATACACTCATACACACACTCACACACTCATATACACACTCACAACACAAACACTCTCACACACACGCAGTCACACACACTCACACTCATACACACACTCACACATGCTCACACTCATACACACACACTCATATACACACTCACAACACAAACACTCTCACACACATGCAGTCACTCACACTCATACACACTCACACACTCACACATGCTCACACTCACACACACACTCACATATACACATAGTGGCAGGAACTATACAACACAGGCCGCCTGTGGGGTTGCTGTATCGAGTGACAGACGACTGCATTAGTGACCTAAGCCAGGCACATGGCCTCAGCCTAGAGTCCTCTGGGCTTGCGCTGCTCCCGGCAGCTCTCCTCGACGGCCTTACCACAGCGGTAGTGAACCTGCCTCCTTAGGTGCTGGTCTCACTGAGCGGCTTCTCCTTGCCCAGTTCCCGCATCGCTGTCTGAGCTCTCTGGCTGACATGCCTCCCACCTCCACACCGTGGCACCTACGTCTAGAAGAACCTGTGGCTGCCTTGGGTACTCTGGGTTAGTGTCTTCTATGGCCAGGGCTCTTTTTGCTCCAGCTTCTGCCTCTGCCTGTCTTGGCATCCTATGCTGCCAAGCCGCATGACCCATAGTTGGCAGCCCCACAAGCACTCAGTGGTAAACAAGGTCGGAAGAGTATGGCAGGAAGTCAAATGCAAGATATTCTTTAATTACCATCTGCAGAGAGAAGAAGTGACCCATGAGGGAAATCCAGGGGTTGATTCCTAATCTCATGTCTCCCTCCCTTCAGCCCCCAAAGGCACAGAGAGGTGGTTCCAACATTCCACAGGAGCGTTCCAAGAGGAGAAGGCGGCTGTCACATTCCCAGTGCCACACAGTGAAGCTCTGATGGGGACTCAGCACATCTGCATCTCTTCTTCTCAAGGTGGAGATGCGGACACTGGGCGTGGCGCCAGGCTGCCTGGGCTCACAGCCCTGGATCCCTCTTTGGACTACATGGTAAGCTGCTTGCTTTCTGATAAGGCAGGAGCAGTGTGGTCCCTGTTGGAATGAGAACATGCCTGGTATGGCCGTGATGCGTGTACTGAGACATACTCCAGGGCATCGTGCCAGCTGCCCACACTGTCACGCTCTCAGAAGAGATGGGAAGGCAAGCTCTTGAGGGCAGAGTCCACCCCCTTACTGCTCGAGGCCACTCCATTTCTGTTCCACAGTCCTCCCTTGAAAGCCTGAATTCTCAAAAATGCTGATCTCTGTCACTGAAATATCACACGAGACACACAGGTGATTCAAATGTTTCTAGTGACTATGATGAAAGATTTAAAAATATACAGGTAAAATTGAATTTTATATTCCTTGTGTTGTGTTGTATGTACCTGAATGTGTCAAATTTTTAACAGTTTGGCGTATAATCCATACAGAATTTCCCCCCAACTCTGTATGTGCACACCATACATGTGTGCTGGTAAGTGTGCACGCAAGTAAGTGGACATGTGTGGAGGTCAGAGGTCAAGGTCAGGTGTCATTCCTCAGCAGGCAATATCTACCCTGTAGTTTTGAGATGGAGCCTCTTGTTGACTTGGAGCTGACCATCCACTCTTGGAGATCGGCCTGTTTCCACCTCCCAGCATGGGCCTTTGTCACACCTGACTCCCCAGCATGGGCCTTTGTTACACCTGAGTCCCCAGATGGTATTCCCACACCCGACTCCCCAGATGGCATTTCTATACCTGAGTCCCCAGCTCTGGCTTTACCACACCTGACTCTTCTTTTGCACTGGCGCTGGAGATCTGACTCTGCTCCCTGCACTTTCAAGGCAAGACTTTACAGACCTCATTCTCTCCCCAGCCCGGCCTCATCACTTTCTTTTTCACACAGTGTTTGAAACACAGTGAGCACCGGACACCGCACAGCTGAATCTGCAGCCACTGCAGCAGAGACCCAGAGCCATGTGTGGCTTGTGCCCACCACACTGGACAGGCTGCCCTGGGGCCGAATTCAACCACACTGACCCTCCTGTGTGTCTTAGAGGCTAAGGCACAAGGTCCCCAAGGCAAGCCTCCAGCCATGACAGAAACAACCACAGTTGTCCTCAGCATCAGGGAACAGGAGGCTTCTGAGTCCTTCAAAAGCAAGGACATTCTGTCTTTTGGTGTCGACTCTTGGGGACTAATGCAAAACAGGCACAGTCAGTACCTGTTGCCACAGCAACAGAAAAAAAGGAGGGGTGGGGGTCTCTGCGACCTCAGCTAGGTCTGACCCTCTCCTGGAAAATAACTCTTCTTAGCTCTGCTTTGATGGGGCCTTTGAAGCATGAATCCCTCATAGCACACAGCAGAAGCCATGTTGTGTGGGAAACTGAGTGGCTGGAGCCTGGGTCCTGAGGCTGACGGATCCTGCCCTCCCGCACCCAGCCCAGAACAATCCTGGGCTCCCCAGCTGTCCCCTGATCCCTTGCCTGATGACTCCATGGGAACCAGGAGCTGCGATGGGCAAAGCCAGCAGTGGGCAGGTTCCAGCCCAGACAGCCCCGCCTGCAGGAATCCATCCAGGAAGGCAGAGTGCAGAAGGAAAGCTCACTTGGGGCTCCAGTGC
>CM052702.1:136839434-136869923 GCA_028551405.1 Uromys caudimaculatus
TATATATGTGTGGGAGTGTGTGGTGTGTGCATGTGTGTATGAGTGTATGTATATATGTGTGTGAGAGTGTGTATTATGTGTGAGTGTGTACGTATGTGTGAGTGAGTGTGTATGTGTGTGTATGTGAGTATGTGTGTGTATGTGTGTTAGTGAGTGTGAATATGGGTGTGAGTGTTTGCATGTGTGCAAGTGTGTATGTGTGTGTTAGTGAGCATGTGTATGTGTGTGAGTGTGTGTATGTGTGTATTTGTATGTATCTGTGGGTATGTGGTGTATGTATGTGTGTATGAGTGTGTATGCATGTGTTAGTGTGAATATGTGTGTGAGTGTGTGTGCGTGTGTGTATATTTGTGTGTGTGAATGAGTGTGTGTATGTGTGTGTGTGTGTGTGTTAGTGTGTATATGTGTGTGAGTGTGTGTATATGTGTGTATGAGTGCGTGTGTATGAGTGTGTGTAAGTGTGTGTGCATGTGTGTACAAGTGTGTGTGTGTGTGTGTGTGGGTTTGTGTATGTGTGTGAGTATGTGTATGTGTGTGTATGTGAGTGTGTGTGCGGGTGTGTGGTGTGTATATTTGTGTATGTGAATGTGTGAGTGTGTTTTAGTCATTTTATTTTCCACCGTGTGGCCTGGTGCTTACTATCAGCCATGTTGGCATCTCTCACCAGCTCCCGCTTGACCTGACTCCATTGGGAGAATTAGGGCATTTGGAAGAAGGGTCAATCATGCCAGTGGGGAGGCATTTTCTTTGGTAAGGGTAGTAACTGTGGCGAGATCACCTCACCAGGTCCCTGTGCACACACTGAGCAGGGCTCTGCAGAGTTTTCTGGCCCTTGGTTAAGAGAAGAAGATACTTTTTGGTTTTTTGTTTTCTTTCAGGCTGGCCCTGAGCTTGCTACGTAGCTGAGGATGGCCCTGAACTTGTGATCCTTCTGCCTCCACTTCCTGAGTGTTGGGACGCTAGGCATGCACCACCGAGCCCTGTTTAGAGAAAAGCTGTGAAGGTCACACTGGTGTGGCAGTGTTTAGTGGTCAGCCAGAGCTGGCACCGAGTGATGTCTGGCCCTGTCCCCTTGACTCACAGATAATGAGTTCTGGGGAGACATATGAGGCGGGCTAACAGCCTCATCTGGGAGAACGTCTTATCTTTTCCAAAGTGGCTTTCCATTAATTTCTTTGCTTCCTTTGCTCAACAGATCTGCAAATTAAGCAGAGAGCAGGTGACATGCTCTCTGTTTTACAGAGGAGAGAGCCAAGATCCAAACAGGCAACAACACTCCCCCAATGTTAGCAGCGATGAAAGGGCGAGGGGTCAGCTCTCCAGGTCCCTGGCCTCTGCTCCTTCTATTAAACCGAGAGCAAAGAGAACTGCTTAGTGCAATCTGAAGCACTAGCTTCTCCCTCACACCCCACCCCTCCACCCTCTACTCCCACCCCTGCCTCAGGTCTTTCCGATTCACATTAAGAACCGCAGAATTTGCTTCCTGATTTACGGACTAAAAGCAGAATAGTTAATTAAACACAAAGACTGCAAGCTTTGGCGTGGAAGAAAAGAATCCGTGGTCTATTGTTCTTGCTCTGAGTGATGCTAAGCCATCTGTCCAGGAGATGAAGCTCCAGTGACGACTTATTGTGTTTTGGTTATTGTTTCAAAAACACAGAAGCCAGCGGCCTCTGGGGCAGGTACAGAGGGAATGTTTAATGAGAGACATGCTGTGGTTTATATGAGTTAATTTCCTCCGTCCTTTGCACAAACAAAACCAAGCCAAACTCCGAGCATGTTCCCCGTGAATACCAAAGCGAGATTAAATCCAACATCTGAAGGCTTTGAGTAAGGGAGCCACGGAGGAGCCAGCCCTTGGGGAGCAGCCGACCAGAAGTATTAGAAGACGGAAAACCAGAGCAGCAGACCACAAACACAAGTCCTGTTAGGTTCCCTGGGAGCTTGTGCTCTGCAAGCCTTGGTGGCTGCATGGTCCTCCTGAGTGTGTGCGTGTGTGCATGTGTGTGTGTGTTTGTGTCTGTCTCTGTGTGTGTTTGTGTGTGTGTCTGGGTGTGTGTCTGTGTGTCTGTGTGTGTCTCTCTGTGTGTCTGTGTGTTTGTGTGTCTGTGTGTGTGTGTCTGTGTCTCTGTGTGTCTCTGTGTTTGTCTGTGTGTGTCTCTGTGTGTATATGTCTGTGTATGTATGTGTGTCTCTGTGTGTCTGTGTGTACCTCTGTGTGTGTATCTGTGTGTCTGTGTGTGTCTGTGTGTGTCTGTGTCTATGTGTGTATCTGTGTCTCTGTGTGTCTGTGTATGTGTGCGCATGTGTGTGTCGTGGTGTGTCTGTGTGTATATCTGTGTCTGTGTGTGTCTGTGTCTCTGTGTGTCTCTGTGTTTGTGTGTCTGTGTGTGTCTCTGTGTGTCTGTATATGTTTGTGTGTGTCTCTGTATGTCTGTGTGTATGTCTGTGTCTGTGTGTTTATCTGTGTCTCTGTGTGTCTGTGTATGTGTGCACATGTGTGTGTTGTGGTGTGTCTGTGTGTGTATCTGTGTCTGTGTATGTGTGTCTGTGTATGTGTCTGTGTGTGTGTGTCTCTGTGTGTTTGTGTGTCTGTATGTCTGTGTGTGTGTCTCTATGTGTGTGTGTATTGCATGAGAATAATTACCTCCCTTCTGAAATCAGGCAGTTGGGAATACAGGCTCAGGTGGAGCAACTGTCTCCTGAGGGAAAGGGATTGCAACGGCTCATTTCTGACACAGGAACAGAAGTCAAAGTGCTCCAAGTGGCAGGGTCTCCCTGCACAGATGGCTGCTTGGTGTCTTTGGAAACGTGTCCCCAAACATGCCCTTGTGTGGAGACAGGCTCTTTAGAGGAATGATCTGTTCAAGATGAGGTCATTAGGGTGAACCCTAAGACAGTACCTGATGTCCTTATGAGGAAAGACACCTGCAAAACATGGGCACGTGGTGACCAGGGAGGCACACTGGTGTAGATACAAGCTCTGGAAAGCCCAGAACCACCAGAAGCTTCGAGGAGCAGGAAGGATCTTCTCAGGCACCTTGCCAGCACGTCTGGCTCTGGCCTACAGAGATAGGAAGGACCAAATCCTTCTGTGAAAACCACAGTTTCATCTTAAACTGTAGGTTGTGACATCCCATGGGGCCACGTAGCAGAACGTGGGAGTCTTGAGAAGTGTAGCAACCATACAAGGTAATAGCTGACAGCCAAGCATCAGCTCACAATCAATCAGGTGAGTCCGGGTGTCGGTCGGTGGCCCTGTGTGACATCATCGGGGTCCTGAGGCCACAGCACAGGACTTTGCAAGGTGTGTAGAATCAACCACATTGAGACATTGACAACTGTGCCTGAGACATCTTGGCTCAGACCCGAGACTTGTGTGTTCTGATTTCAGTGTTCTCACTGTACGTACAAAGTTTTCTACTCTTATGCAAACAGAAGAGTTTAATTATGGAAAACAAAGCCTTTTCATAGTTTCCTACCGTCATTCCTCAGCGTCTGGGTTGGTTTGTGTTTGAATGTCTGATTTTTAAAACTGGTGTTTGAGGCGCTGACTTGAATCTCATTAAGCGTACATCATTAACTGAAGCTTGGGTTCGGGTTAAGGTAGAATTTCTGACAGTGTCTGAAAAGGTCGCTCTGTGCTGTGTGTTTACATGAAGTGGGGGTCTTGGCACTGGTACTGTCTTCTGAAGATGGAGTTCTTTTCTGTAAGGTTAAAGGATACTTCCTTCCCCAATCAGATGGCAAAACTGGCTTTTGGAAGGGCCCCATCTCCCCTCTGGGATGAGCAGGTATCGTTTTGTAAGCCAGTGGACTTCTATGTAAAACAATTGAAGGCAGATGGCGGGGCTGGCTTCTGTGTAAAGTGGGTTCCTTGATGTGCTCCATGCTGTATTCTGCAGGTTCACAGTCCAGCCACAGAAGGAGGCATACTTGAGGTAGTCAGAGAAGAGAGCAGTGTTCGGAGACGGAGAGTCTGTGGGGTTCTCTGGGTCCCCTCTATGAGCTGTCTCTGCCCTGTGTCACTTGTTGTAATTGCTGGGTGGCTCAACATGTTAGAGGAGGGGCCACCTGACCTGCCAGAGATGGCCTTTCTCCCCATCGTTACCATGTAAGTTGAATATGAAACCGCACAGCCTGGCTTTCTGACCAACCTCCTGTCTTACCTAGGGTTACTATTACTGTGACGAAACACCATGACAAAAAGCAGCTTGGAGAGGAAAGGGTATATTTGGCTTACATATCCCAAATTGCAGTCTATTGAGGAAAAGCAGGCAGGAACTCAAACCTGGCAGGAACCTGGAGGTAGGAGCTGATGCCAGGCCATGGAGGAGTGTTGCTTGCTGTTTTTCTCTTCCTGGGTTGCTCAGCCTGCTTTTTTTTTTTTTTTTATAGTACCCAGGACCACCACCAGCCCAGAGGGGGCACCCACAGTAGGCTGGGCCCTTTCACACCATTCACTAATTAAGAAATTGACCTACAGGTTTGCCTATAGCCTGACCTCATGGGGGCCATTCCTCATGTGAGGTTCTTCCAGGAACCACCAAGGCGAAGCTAAAAACTAGCAGGTGATCTTCCTGAGATGGCTCTGCCATGGACTGTAACGTTAATGACAGATTTGCTTCTCTAGGCAAAGCTGATAAGATCACACACACACATACACACACACACACACACATACACATATAACACACACACGTGTTATGTGTGTGTTGTGTGTGTGTACTGTCTTATAGTGATGCCATATAGATAAATAGATGATTTATTAATTATTAATGATGGTTCTACAAGAAATTCCTAAAATTATATTATTAATTGTAAAGCATTTTTATAATAGGACTGCTATTAAGTCCTCTCTGATAATCAAAACTGAGATGAGAACTCTGCCAGTCTTCAGTGTCACAAGTTAATTGCTTCTGAGATAGCAAGCAGGAATCTGCAACTTAGAGCACATTCCAAGAGGTTGTAAAGCCATTAACCAAAGGTCACAAAAGGGAAGTAACGATTTATTATAGGTGCAAGGACAGAAGATAAAATATTGGATGAGTTTATCTACACAAGACTTCACTAATAACTTAGTCTCAAAAATTATGGTTTTTAGCTTTCAATGAACCTGTTGAGCTAGTGACAGATGATGAATGTTTAGCCAGATAGTTACTCCTAATGGATATGCATGTAAACATTCTCTGTTGTAAACTTCTTATTCAATTCATGATTTGAGTTTATGTTTGAACTTCTAGTGAACTTTTGTAAAAAAAAAAAGGGATGCTTGGATAAACCGTGTGATCTATTCTCCTAGAAAAGGTACAAAAGACTAGGAATTATTACGTTGACAGGCACAGTATTGGGAGTAAGGGCATCATGACTGTTACACCAGAGCGGGGGAAAGAGCAAGATTAGGAGAAGAGAGCAGAGAGAACTTGAATTTTTAGAGAACAAGAGAGAACTTTCTTAGAAACTTTTTGGAGAACATTTTAGAGAGAACTTTTTCGGAGGAGAACTTTTGTAGAAACTTTTTGGAGAACTGAAGAACTTAGAAATAAAGATTAAAATCACTTTTCAAAGTGTCCTTTTCTTCCTAAGACTTCAACTGGCAGGCTGGAAGTGAGAGTCGCACAGCCCCTGTGGAGATAGAACAAAGGCTACCTCACTTAATCCCCAGCTGTTTTACTATAAGGTGATAAACTGCAGCTTCTAGCCTCAGGGGAACTCAGGCAGGCAGGTCAGCTATCGCAGCAAAGTGACTTAGACTCAAGACAGGTAAATGATTATTAATCAGCAGCTCTAAATACCTCACAAGACAAAGTCTTGCCTCCGCTGACACACTTCCCCCTTCCCTACCTAAAGAGAGAACCAAGAAGAAAGAACTGCCCTCCCCCCCCAGGTTCATTCCTTTCAAATGATTAATATTAGCTTGTGTCAAGTTGACTTCAAAACCAGCCAGCACATGGTTACTACTTGCCTGTGATAACAGGTCCAGGATGCAAAGTCTCACAGGGACCTTACAATACTTTGACTGCAAAACAGTTGGAAGACTTTTGAGAGAGGATCTGCATAGCCAAGGCTACAATGGGATTCAGTGGTATCCAGTAACTACATAATGGGGTCATACTGATACCCAGCAGAACCACAGTAAGGCTAACTCACATCCAGCAAGTCAACTGACACTATGAGAGTCTTCAACAGGGCCTAATGACACAGAGCAAGTTCACAAGGATGTTTGACAACACTCTGCAAGTCTACAACAAGGCCCATCAACACCTACCAAGTCTATCTACAGCAAGGCTCCCTGAATCCCAGCAATGGGGTCCAATAACATGTAACAAGCCCGCGATGTAGTCAGCCTAGTAAGTCCATAGCAAGAACCATTGACATGCCAGAAGTCCACGATGGAATTTACCAATACTCATCAAGTTCACAGCAAGGGTGACTGACACCAGTGACCACAATGGAGCCCGATGGCATCCAATAAGTCTATGCTGAGTCTGTTATCACCAGCCCAGGGGCTGGGATTTCTAGGGCCATGCTGTCCTCCTGAGCTACCCTGGGTTGCATCGAGGATGGCTCTGCCCAACTCACCACCCAGTCTTCCGGTCGGCATGATCTCCATGGAGATTATCAGTCTACCTGCACTGGATTTCCGGACCTGTGACCTCTGGGTTCCCTACATCTCTACTTGCTTTGGTCTGAGCCAGAGCGAAACCACTCACACTTGATCCTATCACAGTTACTCACACTTGCACAGTGATCAAGATATGTAGACAGTAGAATGTCCCAGAACCTAGGGAAGACTGGGGTTTAGAGACAGAACAGTGTCTTGGAGATGATTTGAGCACTCAGAGGTTACAGGGAGGGATGAAAGGAAAGGGCAGGTTTTTTGCAAGGTGGGCACCATCTTTTTCCAGTCCCTGCAGGGAAGATGAGCAGAGAGGTCAGGGGCTCTTCCATGGTGCCTTTCTGGTCTTTCTGGCTTCATGATCTGGCAGTGTAGTGCTGATGGACCTGCAGGTTCATGTAGATGTTGCTTTAAAACAGGAGGTTTCTGAGTGCTGTGATGGATGTGCTGGGCCTCAACAGGGTTAGCCTTGGGTAAAAATCTCCCTTTACTGTCAAGGAGCTGAACTCCCCGCCAGGCAAAGGTCTACAGAATATGTCTAAACCACAGGAGAGGCAAAGACCTTGATTATCTTTCTGGGAAGCCACTAAGGTTTCTTTCAGAGACACAATGACTTAGCCACTGTTTTAATGCTGTGAAAAGACACCATGACCAAGGCAGTGCTTATAAAAGAAATATTTGCATTGAAGGCTTGCTTACAGTTGTAGAGATTTAGTCTATGATCATCGTGTCAGGAAGCAGTCAGGCATGCACAGCACTGGAGCAGTACTGAGGGCTTTACATCCTGATCCTTAGGCAGCAGGTGTGGGGTGGGGGAATGGGGGGATAGGGATGGGGGTGGGGAGGGAGAGGACTGGGGCGGACATGAGGTTTTGAAACCTCAAAGCTCATTCTCAGTGAGACACCTCCTCTAACATGGCCACACCTCCTAATCCTTCCCAAACAGTTCCACTAACCAGAGACTGTGTTCAAATCCATAAGCCTTGGGAGGAATTCTCATTCAAAGCATCATTCACAACCTCAGCAATGGGTTTTGCATGATAATCCTTCAAATGGGTCATCTGTGGGGTCCTTCTTGCTCTCACTCCTACCAGAGAAATGAAATATAGGAAACATAACATGTCCTGGAATCTTAGTTCCCCAGGTGAAGGGGCTGGAGGCAGGAACCTTAACCTTGGACTTCCCAGATCCAGAAGTATGAGAAAGAAAAGTTTACAGCCCTAGGGTGGTTTCTTTTGGCTGTGATAAAGCACCCTGACCTAAAAGCAACTAACCCGGCTTCCACTTCCTGGTTATAGTCCAGCACTGAGGGGAAGTCACAGGCTAAGAGCTTAAGTTATCTGGTCATGTCACAGTAAAGGGCTAAGAGAAGTGAATGTTCTTGTGTTGCCTGCTTGCCCGCTGCTCATCTGGGTGCCATCTGCTTGCCTTCTGCTCTTCTGGTGCTGTCTGCTTGCCTCATGCTTTTCTGTGTACTGTCTGCTTGCCTGCTCTTCTGAGCTAGCTTTCTCTACTCAGGGCCCAGCCTGTGATGTGGTACCACCTACAACAGGCCAGGTCTTCCTATATCAATTAACCATGAAGACAACGCCTGCAGGCATGCCACAGGCCAACCTGACCTAGGTGATCCCTCAGTAGAAGCCCTCTTTGCAGGTGATCCTAGGCTGCAGCAAGTTGATAATTACAACTAACCAGCACACGTGCCATTTAAACTCCCAGATTCCCAAGTGTTTGTTACAGCAACAGACTCCAACAGACACTGAAACTCAAAGAGGCCAAATGGGGACACGACTGTCTTGTGCTTCAGTCCCAGAAATGGAGGTATCCAAAGGAGGATGCTGCCTCTGCCCAACCATGCATCTTGAGTCCTGGGCTGTCCACGGCAGACAGCCCATTAAAAAGCAGAGGAGTTATCGATGGGCACAAAGAGAAAACAAAGCAAAACGGAATATATTGAAGAAAGTAGCCACAAGCAAACAAGATAGGTCATTAGAGGGATGGGGAAAAGGACATTAATCTAGAATATAAAGTCCTCGCAACAGCCCCAACCCACCCGTGTTCAATGCAGCACTTTTATTTTGCTGCAATTTGTAAGTAATTCTCTCTTTTATTGTACTGGCCTTTGATTCCTCTCTGTCCTGGCTTCTGTAGTGCTTTATGCAGTCACAGGGAGAGAGAGGGAGAGAGAGAGAGAGAGAGAGAGGAGAGAGAGAGAGAGAGAGAGAGAGAGAGAGAGAGAGAGAGAGAGAGAGAGAACCATTTCTCTTCCACTGGCTGTTTGATTTCAGGAGCATTTCTGCTATTTTCCAAATATCCATTTGTCTTCCTCTTTGTTTAAGAACAGACCTTCCGCCCAACTCCAGGAGACAAAATTACCAAGTTCCATGGCAAGTATTTTTTTGTTTTGTTTTGTTTTGTCTTTTGTTTTTCAAGATAGTGCTTCTCCGTGTGGCCTTGGCTGTCCTGGAGCTCACTCTGTAGACCAGGTTGGCCTCCAACTCAGAGATCCACCTGCCTCTGCCCCCCAAGTTCAGAGATTAAAGGTATCCATCCAGCTCCAGGTTAAGTATTTTATGTCAAACAATTGCAGACCTAACCAAGCCCTTCCTCTTGCTGCTCCCAGGGCTCGAAATGGATGCATCTGCCGAGCACATGATGGGGCAGAAGTGAGAGAGCACGAGTGAGCCCTAGGGTTCTGGAATATTCTGAGAGGACTGGGGCTTGGGATGACTGTAGGAGAAATCTCCAAGAGGGGTTGGAGGGCTTCAGGGAGACTCTTTATTTGGGAAAGTGCAAAAGGGGGGCATCTGGGAATGACACTGCTTATTTCCCTGTTGATAATGTCTCTACAACTTATTAATCTATGTAAAACTTATTTCTCTTTCTTGTTTTATTTTTAAGTGTGTGTGTGTGTGTGTGTGTGTGTGTGTGTGTGTGTGTGTGTGTATGTGTGTGTGTGTATGTGTGTGTGTGTATGTGTGTGCAGGTGCTCACAGAGGCCAGAAAAGGGCATCAAATCCCCTGGAAGCAGAATTACAGGAGGTTGAGAGTCGCCTACATGGGCTGGGAACCAAACTTGAGTCCTCAGCAAGATCAGCAAGATAAGGGCTGAACAGGGTCTCCAGCTTAACTCACTGTGACTCTCTGAAACAGTATGCATGGGTTCTTCTTTACCCAAGAGAATATGGGACACAAATGGGCCCTCCTACCAGCTGGAGGGAAGACCTCCGTGTGAAGACCAACTCACATTCAGGGCATTCATTGGCAGCACTTCTCTGGGCTCTCTGCTCTCATTCCACAAGAGCGACGGCAAGAAACAACTGCCACAGAATCGGTACCACTGTAAACTCTGCGCCTGACCAGAGGGGACTGGGTTGTCTTTGCGAGCTCCTGGCAGCAGATCTCATCACACAGTATCACTTTCCTAATCACACCACCTAAACACAAAGCAAAGGGTAAGTAAGCACATTCCTCAAATGGAATTATGGTCTTTAATGAATTATTAACAGGGTTACGATCCTCAACTCAACAGCCAGAGAATACAGACAAAATAAGGTGAGCAAGCCGGGCAGTGGTGGCTCACGCCTTTACTCTCAGCAGTTGGGAGGCAGAGGCAGAGGGAGGTGGATTTCTGAGTTTGAGGCCAGCCTGGTCTACAGAGTGAGTTCCAGAACAGCCAGGGCTACACAGAGAAACCCTGTCTCGAAAAACAAAACAAAACAAAACAAAACAAAACAAAACAAAAAGGTGAGCAACCTCAGGATAATTAACATGCCTTTTTGGCTCTGTTTAGGAATGCATTGTCTCTGATTGCAGGGTAGAAGAGAGGCTGGGCTGGCCTTCTGTGGCCCAGGGTTCACACACAAGGGAGACAAGAGAGCCTGCAGTGAGTGGCTTTGGTGGCATGGAGTCTGCCTGACGCGCTGGAGGTTTGTATTACCAACCTGTGTGTTAGCCGCAGACCCCGCCCTTTCCAGTGTGTTAGCCGCAGACCCCGCCCTTCCCAGATCTGCCTGTTTGGTGTTGCAGAAAAACCACGTCTGAATTTCAGTGGTTCTTTTCTGGATGCATTTTTGGAGCCTGATATAATTTGTTCTGAGTGAAGTTCTTTATCCAGTCAGCTCAGGACTCTGTCAGACACAGCCCCTTCCCCAGGGAAAGCGTCTTTTCCAGTTCTGTTTCCTCTGGACTACTTGTTCTAGGAAGAAAGTGACTTTTCCCAATGATAGGACCAGCCTTTGCCCTTGACCTCCAGGGAGGGTGATATTGTGTCTGTCAAGGTTGGCTGCTCTTGAAATCTGTCTTAGTTGGGGCTTCTATTCCTGGGATGAAATACGTGAGCAAAACCAAGGGGGAAAGGATTTATTTGGCTTACACTTCCATGCGACCATGTTAGATGTAAAAACAGAGGGCACTGGTTAGTTTAGAAAAAGAGCTGACTTGTAATTACCCTTCAGGAATGAGGTTTATTAGGAGAGAGGCCCCGGAGACCATGATCAGCCTTGAGTGGGGAAAGTGTTAAGAGAGAGAATGTATTTTCTAAATAGCCTAGCACTTCTTTTTGTGATAGATGAATACATGGAAATTCATTCACCAGTTAAAGTGTGAAATCCCATTTGAAGCTCCGCAGCTTCAGAATGGCCATCCTCACTGAACAGAGGTTCCCTGACACGCACGGCCTTTGGACCTCAATGTTGCTGTGTGATGTTTATTTCCAAGTTGACTTTAACAATTAAGCAATTTTATTATTATTCTTTCTTTCTTTCTTTCTTTCTTTCTTTCTTTCTTTCTTTATTTATTTATTTATTTATTTTTGGTTTTTTTCGAGACAGGGTTTCTCTGTGTAGCCCTGGCTGTCCTGGAACTCACTCTGTAGACCAGGCTGGCCTCGAACTCAGAAATCCGCCTGCCTCTGCCTCCCAAGTGCTGGGATTAAAGGCGTGTGCCACCACTGCCCAGCCAATTAAGCAATTTTAAAACTAGCATGATAGGCATCCTTAAAGGGAGAGAGAGATTTCCCTTGAACGCTTGGGAAGGAGCCTCGTTAAAGCATGGGAAGGAGAGAGGAGAAGAGAAGAGAAAAGAGGAGAGAGAGAGAGAGAGAGAGAGAGAGAGAGAGAGAGAGAGAGAGAGGATAACAGGGATAGAGCAAAGGAGTTGTCAGAGAAATCTCCCCAAACCAAACAAATATCTGACTTTACATCCTTCCAGAGGGTGGTGGGAAGTTTTACACCATGTGATTTAGTTCAATATAACATACTTGACAAAGAGCATTGAGGAGCCAGGTACTGGTTAAGACCATAAATTAGGGGTTGCTGGTTAATCACAGCACAAGGACCCTTAGCTCCTTGTGCTTGGGAGTGGTCAGCAGGAAGACACAGCCTGATCTTCGCACTGTGGCATCTGGCCTCTCAGAGTCTTGAAGGGACAGGCTGTGGTCTAACAAAGTGTAACTGAGCTGCAGTTTCCCACAGACAGTGCCTCCCGCCCTGCTTCTCGTGGGCCCAGGTGAGAAGATGGAACTTTTTTAAAAAGCACTTTCTAGTGCCTATTGCAATATTAAAATGCCAGTGTAGGACTCAGTGGTGGCTGGCTTTGTGTTATCAGTGCCTATGGAGACAGAGTCATCCTACAGATGACTAATCAACTGATCAGATCTATAGAACCGAGCCTTAAGACAAACTCTGGAAACCGATGTTCAGTTGAGCCTCTTGAATGGCACATACAGGTTGTCACACAAGAGGGATGGCAGACAGGTCCTGATGTCAGGAGCAGGGACAGCTGCAGCTTCACATTGGGAAACGTTCTGGTGTCTATTTCTTTTCTACTACTGTGATAAAATATGGTGAGCAAAAGCAATTTTAAAATGGATTTACTTTAGCTTATGGTTTCAGTGGAGCAGAATCCATCACGGCAAAACCAAACCAAACCAAACCAAACCAAACCAAACCAAACCAAACCAAACCAAACCAAACCAAACCAAACCAAACCAAACCAAACCAAACCAAACCAAACCAAACCAAACCAAGAACAACAAAACATTCAGTGGTGCCAGGAGCAGGAAGCTGACTACATTTTCATCCATGTGCAGAAAGCAGAGGGAGAAAATAGGAAGTAGGCTGAGGGCCCTCCCCCTAGTGACATACTTCCTCTAACAAGGTTCCATCTCCTAAAGCTTCTGTAACTTACCCAAACTGTGTCACCACTGGGGACCAAGTACAGGAGCCTCTAGGGGACACTCTCACACCTTGTATGTGGCAGTTTTCTGGCTGATTAGAATTGCAAGCTGTCCCAGTTATGAGCCACAGCCACAGGCAAAACAGCTCACACTGCATTGGAAAGCCTTACAGGATCTGCAGTCATAAGGCAGGGCTTTAAGTCCTCCTGTGCGATCGTATCTGTGAGTATTGGGGACACGCTGCCCCAGCCTCTTTGATCTTCACCTGGTCTTTTGATACTCCAGCTCTTTCAGTGAGCTTCTCTATGGCACTAACAAACCCCTCTGACCAAACGTGAACAGTTTGTCTTACATTTTCAGTTCACAACCCATCACTGAGGGACGTCAGAGCAGGCTCTGAAGCAGAGAACATGGTGGAATGCTGGTTGATGGCTTATTCTCAGGCTTATGCTCACCAAGCCTTCTAACATAGCCCAGGCCCACCTGTCTAGAGGTGGTGCCGCCCACAGTGGGCTGGGCCCCCATGTCAACTGGAGGTTGAGTCAATCTCTCATAGACATGGCTACAGGCCAACCTGATCTGAGAAATTCCTCGAAGGAGATTCCCCAGGTGCCCAGGCTGTGATACATGGGCAGCTGAAACTTGTGTTACCCCTGGCTTCTGGATGGGTCAGGTGTGTCAGGTATGGCTGATGTCTATATATTCCCATTATGGATAACAGACATTTATCTTAGCTGCAACGCCACCAGTCTCTGGGTCTGAGAACGGCTCTTGTGGGACCACCTGCAGGGCTTTTGGGAGACTTTGGACTTGAAACTTCACGAAGAACTGTGGATGTTGACTGTGAGACTGTTGACAGCAGAGTAAGTATCCCCCTTTCTTGTGTCTGTGAGCCATGCTGTTTCTGGCCCACTTAGAGATATCACAGGGCTTCAGAGGGCTGTAAATGACACCTGGTGTTAAGCAAATAGACAGTTATTCCTGGGACAGACTAGAAAGGCTGCCCTGTGTGCCTTGTCTGATTTATGCCAAGTATTTATTAACCTCTGAGGTGCTGTGCCAAACCCCATGGAGCTCAGTGGGCAATGAAAGTACTTGGGGAGGAAGAGAAGGGGGAGGAGGAAGAGGAGGAGGAAGAAGAGGAGGAGGAAGAGGAAGAAGAGGAAGAGGAAGAAGAGGAGGAGGAAGAGGAAGAGGAGGAAGAGGAAGAGGAAGAAGAGGAGGAGGAAGAGGAAGAAGAGGAAGAGGAAGAAGAGGAGGAGGAAGAGGAAGAGGAGGAAGAGGAAGAGGAAGAAGAGGAGGAGGAACAGAGCAAGCAGAAGAGGAAGTTATTTGCAGAGCAGCTATGGGCAGTCCAATCTGAGTGTTCCAGGTTGTGTTGCTGCTCTGGGGATCAGAGGAAGCAGTGATGTGGGATCTGGACAGAGGCTGATCTGGTGAGATAGCCTCAACCTCACACATCATATCCAGTGAGAACCTTGGGTTCAGAGATGCCCTGCAGGCATTTCTCCCACCTACACTGTTGTCAATTTTGCCACAGAAAAGTCAGGAACGTCCGAGACCACCATGATGCTGTCCCTGGGAGGAGGCTTGTGAGCTGCCAGGTGCTCATGTGAAACACACGTACTCAGGCATCCTGTTCTGGCAATCTGTAGTGATGGAGGTGAGAATCATGTCCCAGTTCCCAGGGGCTGAGACAGCATCCTGCTCCTGCTTCTCTGCCTTGCCCTGTGGGCTTGCTGCTCCCATTTGCTGAGACTCCATGTGCACATCTGCAGGGGCGTCACCTGCATCCTGGTGAGAATCCCACTAAGGACTGAACACTACCGTCAGTCCCAGGAAGGACAGAAAACACCTTCAGAAAGGCTAACAACATCCAGTTGTGTGGTCTCTGAGTACCAGCACCAGAGGAAGAAATCAGCCTCTTAAGTAGCCGCCCCTCCCCTGACCAAGCCAGGGTTTGCTGGTCTGGGTCCCCAAGCTGGTCTCCGCTTTTATTTGCTATTAACCTAAGCAGAAGAATTCAAATCCAGTTGCTGTCAGGAGCATATTTCTTTCTAAATCCAGAGCCTAATAAAAAGCCGTGAGTGATCTGGATGTCAAAAGACTAATCGAAAATCCCACTTGCAGCAAACACAAATAGTTCTTGCTGTTAACAGGACAATATATTCCAGAAAGAGAAAAAAAGGCTCCAGCCGACCAGCTGCATAGCACTCCGTTGATTCTCCTCCAGATTGGAGCCTTGAATTCGAAAGGAATTCAACCCCAAGCTTCCCTCTCAGAAATTCTTCAACCAGGATTCTCTTTCAAGGAACTAAAAGCAATTTAATCACTTGAAACAAAAACATTTCTGGCTTTTGAAGGCTGTACATTGTTTTATGGTGGTCAGAGCTCACTGGGAGCAGAGAACGCCCAGGTAGAACTGGCTTGACCATCGGGAGGCAAATGAAGGAAGCCTGGTCCTTGGTTGATCCAGGGGGTCAGCTTCAAGGGGGGCTGGTCTGCCCCGTTTCCAATCCCTCTGTGTTTTTGTGTGTAATGGTGGAGGGGAGACAGTAGGGCACCCCACCCTGTGCTCAGGGTCATGGCATCTGCAGGGCTTCTCCTGGAAGGAGGTGAGGGCCTAAGGAGGAAAGGCAGCACCCAAGGTCATACTTCAGAGACCACGGAAGTCAGGTTTTGCTAGAATCAGGTTTCCTGATTCCCGACCCAGTGGGAGGGCAATGCTGGAGAAGGCCTCCAGAATACTTGAATACAGAATATGTGAACCTCCTTTGATTTCCTGTGTCCTGGCTAGCTATAGTGTTGGGTCACGTCCAGGGTACCTGAGCCACACAGGACAACCAGAATGGAAGAGAGAAAATGGTCAGAAACTAAGCCACCTGCATGAGGTCTCTCTGACTGCTTTGACACAAGCAGACTCCACAGGGTACACTAGAGTGTGTTGTGTAGGGTATGGGGGTGGGGGTTCGAAGGCAGGAGGGTTTTCAGAGAGGAGTGGGTGTTGAGGGGATGGAACATGTGGGGGAAGGGGGGAGGGTGCACAAGGAGAGAAGTGTTAACGTGTGGGGGGGGGGATGTAGGTCCTTCACATCCTCAGCCCCCCCTCTCCATAACTGCAGACTGAGGAGTCCTCAGGGGCCTGGACTTCTTGCAGGAGACCCACCCCTCCCTAACCCAAGGCTTGAACCGCGTGAATGCTGTGAGCGAGCCCATAAGCCTCTGAGAACCTTCTCTAGCAGGCCCGATCCAATCCCAGTCTTCACAGCATGAATGGGAAAATCAGTCATCGCTTGCAGGCTGTCCTGTCTTACGAATTCCATCCGATCTGGGAAGAATCAAGCCCGTGTAAAGCCCTAAAACCCTTTCCCAGAGCTGCGACTAGGGCAAGGTCAGCCGCTCTTCTTCAGGACCATTGAGTGGATCGAAGGGAAACTGTCACATTAATATGCAGTCTGATCCCCATCTCCCTCCTAATAAATATCTGCGAGAGCTAACACTGCTAAATCATGAAGGCGGGCGGGGGTGGGCTCCGGAGGCCAGTTATAAATGAGCAAAAATAATACAGAACTCGGTACACGAAATATAAGCCGATTTCCTCATCTATACTAATGGATTTTAAATAGAAAAATAACTGGGAATAGGCAGCAGGCACATTCGAATGAAAATGAGGTTGCAGAGCTTCTGGTCGTACAGGAAGACCAGTGCGCGCAGCAGACTGCTCCAGGAGCCGTCCTGGACGAGGGCTCTCGGCTCTGCCTCATTCGGCAACACTCAGGCTCTCCAGTGCTCCACGAGTTGCGTGCCACGCATGCGCTTGAGCCATTCACCCTGTGTGCTGCTCATGCGCTTGAGCCCCGGGGTTAACACTAATTTCTAAGGCATCAAACATCCACACCCTCTTTCTGCACCATTCTGAAGGATCGCTTTACTGGTTGTTGATTACTAATTTCTAAGAAAAAAAATAAGCACAGGAAGCCCCGCCCCCACATATGTTTAGATAACATTTCTCTTCTAGTTAAATAGTGGTTGCAGACAGAGGGAGCTCAAGAACAGGGAACAAATGCCCGCTGCTGATGGCGTAGCATGAAGACCCATGATGGGTGGGGTGGCTTTCTGTACTTACAGTGACATGTTCATAGAACACTTCACAAAATCTCAATCCTAGTTGTTGGTTTAATGGGGTGCCACGTTTATTGAATCTTCACAAAGGCCCCTTTTAATGGCTGTATAATATTCCATCACATCGACTGGCATATTATCCTTCAAGAGAGTTCTCTCGTCAATACCCTGAGCATCTCCCTATGGAAATCTTTGGATAGTCAGTCAACAAACATTTTCCATTCACTCGTCACTAAACCTAGTTCAGGGCCAGCACTGGAGGAATAGTGGAGATGGGAGCTGTGGTTTCTTTTCTTTTCATTTCTTTCTTCCTTCCTTCCTTCCTCCCTCCTGTCTGTCTGTCTGTCTTTCCTTCCTTCTTTCTTCTTTCTTTTGTTGTTTTCTTAGGACAGATATTTATTTGAGGAATTACTTTAAAAACTGCCTGATATGGGCCAATCAAGGTGACTCAGCAAGGAAAGGGGCTTGCTGCCAAATCCAGGGACCTGCGTTTGATCTGGGCACTCACTTGATTGAAGGGAAAGAACCAGTTCCCACAGGGTATCCTCTGATCTCCACACATGCAGGCAGATACAAGCAAAATAAACAAATGAATGCAAAAAGTATTTAAAAAGCTCCCTAATACACAGCACCAAATTGTATTCCATACGGGCTGTCAGTGTGCGATCCGCTGTCTGAGGACAGCCACAAGCAGCTTTGAGAAAGTACTTCATGTGTATATTGTGTGTGCATATTTGCGTCTTTGTAAACTTTGTGCATGTGGATATTTGTGTGTGTGTGTGTGTGTGTTTGTGCATTTCTGTGAATATTTGTGTGTGTGTATTTGTGTGTATACTTATGCATATTTGTGTTTGTGTATTTGTGTGTGTTCTGTGTTCATGTGTGAGTGAGGATTCTGTGTGACTCTCATGTTCCAGACAAGAAATCCCAGAGTCAGAGTGTACACTTGTGAAGGATGGAGGCGTGTTTCCCCGAGAGCTGGCTCTCAGATCCCAGCTGCTGCTCAGTAAGCGATTTTTATTGAATCTTGGCCAGATTTGAAAAAGTATCTGTTGGCTTCACACCTGTTCTTTAGATTGTTAGTAAAAGTATTCGAGTGTGCATTTGTTCTAAGCACCTTGACCTCTGATTGTCCTCACCCTCTGTAACACACACACTAGCACACACACATACACACACAGACACAGACTGATACACAGACATGCACACACACAAGCACACAAACAGACACAGACACAGACACAGACTGACACACAGATACGCGCACACACACACATACATGCACACACACACATACCACATGAGCACACACACAGAGAGACATGGACAGACAGATTGACACATATACATGTACACACACATGCACATAGACACAGACAGACATAGACTGACACACAGACATGCACACGCACATACACAAACACACACATGCACACATACACATACACACACACATACACACACGGGCTGACACACACATGCAAATGACAGCCCCCTTGGCTCCTCCTTATCTTTCTACCTGTCATATGAGCAGGAAGCAGGTGTCAAATCTTACATCAGAGGAACAGTGCATAGGAGTTACAATGTGTCAGACATGTTAAGCTGAATATAAATGTAGCCACGTGACGCATTATAGAAATAAATCTGCCCAAGGTCACAGCTGAGAACTTTCTTTGAGAGAGTGCTTTACAGTTTAGTTGCGACATTTCCTCAGTTGCTCAGTGGCACGGGGGATGGGAGAGTTAGACACTGAGATCTCTGCTCTGTAATCTCCACCACGTCCTTAGTGACCTCCATCCTCAGAGGACCACAATAGGCTTTTCCTAGCCAAGGTCCAGCCAACCCCTGTGCTTCCTGCAGAGTGTTGGTTCTGGGGTCAGTGCTCATCATTTATTCCTGTATATTTGTCCTGGCTAACCTCAGCTGTCACCTTGACTCAGCCTAGAGTCACGTGAGAGAAGCCTCAGTAGAGGAACTGCCTAGGTTGTAGTGACCTCTGAGCTTGTCTTTGGGGGGTGGTCTTGATTATTGACCCAGGAGGATCCAGCCCACTGTGGGCAGCACCATCCCTAGGCAGGCAGCCCTGGGCCATATAAGAAAGTCGGCTAAGCATGAGCTGTGTGTGAGCCAACAAGAAGCATCCTCCATGGCTTTTGCTTTACAGTCCTGCCCTGGTTTCCTTCGGGGAGAGCCTGTGACCTGAACGTGTAAGCTGAAGTAAAATTTTTGCTTCTTAAAGCTGATTTGGTCATGGTGTTTTGTCACAGCACTGGGCAGGAAAATAGAATACTGCTCACCCACTTCCCTCCTCCTCACTCTCTGGTGGCTTCTTAATGTTCCCTAAAGCCACAGCCACTGCTTCCTGCTTCAGAAGCCCTTCCTTGCTCCATGCTCATTCAAATGGCTCAGAAGAATGCTGTCTCTCTATTTCCTGCTTCCTACTGACTCTAAGAGCTGTCTTCAGCATTTTAGTATTCTGCTGAGGTGGTATGGCAGGCCCTGTGAGAGGCCCATGAAGCACACACCTCCAACCCCACAGCCCTGCCCACTGGAGATCCCCCTACCCCACAGCCCTGCCCACTGGAGATCCCCCTACCCCACAACCCTGCCCACTGGAGATTCCTCCAATTCCACAGCCCTGCCCACTGGAGATCCCTCTACCTCACAGCCCTGCCCACTGGGGCTTCCACGCCAGAACATCCTGTCCCCGGTGCCCAATGAACACATCTAGACTCAGAGGTGGAAGATGCTCATTCCCCATTTTGACAGGGTTTTATCACAGCTTGGTATTTTCAGCTAGGACAGCAGCTGTGGTGGTGCTGAAGCAAGACCTTCTACCATGTAGCATCTCTACTTAGCAGGTACTGTAAGGGTCCACGATTCGCTTTATTCTGCAGAAGCTCAGCACGCTGGGGTCTCTCATTACCAAGATAGAGAGACACCCCCGAGTGAGCTGGCAGGCCTGATTTAAAGCATTTTAGGGGGATTAAGGAGTAGGTGGCCTTATCTTGCTCTATCTCTTAAGGACATTCTGGAACTACCAGGACATGAGACCTGGAAACTGTTGCTGACACATTGTCCTTGCTTCAGGCGAGGTGCTGGGACAGTTTTTGACTACTTGCCTAAAACCTGGGTTTTTAGGCCTAATCTCCTGAACTGCCCATTTGAAGCCAGCCATGGAGTCAGCCTGTGTCATCAGTACATGCCTCAGTTTCCCCAGATGACTACACCCATTTGTGTGAGAAGGATGAGGTTTAGGTGGCTTGGTGGCAGAAGGTTCTCAGAACAGACCCAGAGCACAATGCCGTGGCGAGAGGTTGCCATTACTTGTGTCCTTGTGCTGAGACAGGACACTCTCACTCCATTCTGTATAAAACGATGGCTTTTCAGGCTGTGCCTTGCCCCAGGAGACTCCGTTTTTCTGTAGCTTTGACTCCACTTTGAGAGAGGAGGAAAACCCTAGCCCCTGGGTGGGCCCAGAATCCGCGTCATCTCTCAGGCACAGGCTGATGGGTTGACTTGTTCCTGGGAACAGAAAGGAGGCCCCGTATGAGTAAACCAGGACGAACTGAAACAGTGGGCATACGTGGATACGTTAAAACCATACCAGAAACTTATCAGACTTGGGAAGAGTCTGTTACTGGGCAAGAGAGTCACGCCCTCATACGACCCCATAAAGTGAGGTCACGTGAGGATGCGACGTCACAGCCCCACATCAACAAGCCATCTGATACCTGGTGTGCTGTCACGGACCAACAAAACAGGGACTCCTTAACGACCCCAGGAGCTTTGGCTTGGGTTGGGTCCCGGCTGATAACACTGTTTACTCCTCTGCCTGCCCAACCTCCTACCCGCCCAGTCCCTCAGTCCGCCATTCCCCCTGCCCGTGCATCCCCGTGCATGCACGTCCCCTATGCCCACCCACACCTTTTACCAGCCCGACCCCCTGCCCATCCATCCCCCTGAACACCCCCATTCCCTTTGCTCGCCCAACAACCTGCCCACCCATCTCTCATGCCCGCCCATCCCCCATGCCTGCCCATCCCCCTGCCCACCCACTTGAACCGGGACCTGAACCTGCTGTGTTCTGCTCTTGGACTACAGTTTGAACTTTCACCGCGTGCCTGGACCAGTCCCACTCTCAGGTCCATCTCCATCAACTCCAGCAGCGGCCTCCTCCCTGCTTGGGTCTTCGTCCTTATCAATGCACCCTCTTAACTTCTGCAATCTCCGAACTCTGTTGTAGCCTCTTCAGCTTGTTTCATTCTGTAACCATGTATGTGCAAGTAGCATAGGTCTATTTACTGTGTCTTGTGTGACATGGGAGTCAATATTAGTGATTAAAGTTGAAATACAAGAGCCTACATTTGCCTCAGCCACACTACCGAAGTGGGTGGTATTCCCGACAAATCGCTGCCGTTGAAATCGCACGTCCATTTACATTTCTGGTGTGAGCACACTCATGTCCTCAGTGTCTGTGGCTACGTGAAGTCTTTTCTCTACTGGTCTCATGAGTTTGTCATCTCAGGACATCTGTCCCTGGGCAGTGTCAGAATGGGCGCGATGCATCAGCAAAGGAACCTGGTACCTTCAGAGCTCTTTGTGAACCACGGACATTTCTGAGGAGCAGATGGGGACTGGACTGGTTTCTAACGTGACTCTTGGAAGATGGAGATGGTCTTTATAGTCAGGATGCAAGGGAAGGGTTGCTGGGGGTGGGGGTGGGGCAGAGAGTAGACACAGGACCTTGGAAGTGAGAATAGTAAAGTCCGCTGTCTGAGGATTCCAAACTACTCCTGGGATGGGGGATTGGGGTGGGAGAGAGGGTGGGGGGATGTGTGGAGGGAGTTTGGGGTATAAATTGGCTCATTGGAGAAAAGATGGTTTGAGAAGGAACAGCATGAGTTCTGCACATAGTGGGGCCAAAATGACACTCTGATCCCCAGATGATGGCATCCATGAATGGTCATCCTACTGAGATGTGCTCCATGTATCTGCTGAGATCTGCTCCATGTACCTGCTGAGATGTTCTCCATGTAACTTCTGAGATGTGCTCCATGTACCTGCTGAGATTGTGCTCCATGTACCTGTTGAGATGTGCTCCATGTACCTGCTGAGATTGTGCTCCATGTAACTTCTGAGATGTGCTCCATGTATCTGCTGAGATGGGCTCCATGTAACTGCTGAGATGTGCTCCATTTATCTGCTGAGATGTGCTCCATGTACCTGCTGAGATGTGCTCCATGTAACTTCTGAGATGTGCTCCATGTATCTGCTGAGATGTGCTCCATGTAATTGCTGAGATGTGCTCCATGTATCTGCTGAGATGTGCTCCATGTACCTGCTGAGATGTGCTCCAAGTAACTTCTGAGATGTGCTCCATGTAACTTCTGAGATGTGCTCCATGTATCTGCTGAGATGGGCTCCATGTAACTTCTGAGATGTGCTCCATGTATCTGCTGAGATGGGCTCCATGTATCTGCTGAGATCTGCTTTGTGTATCTGCTGAGATGTGCTCCATGTATCTGCTGAGATGGGCTCCATGTACCTGCTGAGATGTGCTCCATGTATCTGCTGAGATGTGCTCCATGTAACTTCTGAGATGTGCTCCATGTAACTGCTGAGATGTGCTCCATGTAACTGCTGAGATGTGCTCCATGTATCTGCTGAGATGTGCTCCATGTAACTGCTGAGATGTGCTCCATGTATCTGCTGAGATGTGCTCCATGTAACTGCTGAGATGTGCTTTGTGTACCTGCTGAGATGTGCTCCATGTATCTGCTGAGATGTGCTCCATGTAACTTCTGAGATCTGCTCCATGTATCTGCTGAGATGGGCTCCATGGACCTGCTGAGGTGCTTCCTGAGCATGTGGGCTGGAATTATGAACCCATCATGCTTCTGTGATCAGCTGTTTCCTGCCTCCCTCGATCTGGGAGAGATTAGCCAGTGTGTTTGAAAAGATATGGCCCCCATAAACTCATGTGCTTGGATACTTGGCCATAGGGAGTGGCACTATTAGGAGGTGTGGTCTTGTTGAAGTAGCTGTGTCCTTGTTGGAGGAAGTGTGTAACTGTGGGGGTGGGCTTTGTGGTCATATATGCTAAAGCTACACCCAGGGTGGGACACAGTTTCTCCTTGCTGCCTAAGGGTCAAGAACTTCCAGCGCTGTCTCCAGCACCATGCTGGCCTGCAAGCTGCCATGCTTCCCACCATGACTACAATGGACTGAATCTCTGAAACGGGAAGCCAGCCCTAAGGAAATGTTTTCCTTTATAAGCGTTACCATGGTCATGATGTGTAAGGAGCGGTTAGAGTATTCGCCATTAGATGGCGCTGACTTCCCCTGTCACTCTGAGGAAACTTACGGATAGCACGGGAAAACCCCGAAGCGCATTATGGGTGTACATGACTAATCACCGCCCACTCCCGGGGCGCGCCAACCAATGGGGGACACGCTGCCTCGGAGCTATATAACACCGCCATTTTGGGGCCCCGGGGTTCTCCTTCTTCCTTCTCTATCAACGGCTAAATAAAGCTGAACTGCAGACGGAGCCTACTACATGGCGCATGTCTTCTTGCCGGCGAGAGGCGCGCGCGACAATGATGTCTCTTCACGGCAATAAAACCCTACCTAAGACAACCAGGGTCTGGATAATGGACCACAGCAGAGGAACCTACGGGTGCTCAGTGCCCCCGGCAAAGCTACTTCCATCAGATCATGCTCCTCCCCCAAAGGCCACATGCCTGGAGCTTCTTTCTGGATGGGGTTTTGTGTCTGCTTACTTTCAGCATGTGAGTTCTGAGTCTATGGTGAAAGATCTAAACCCCTTACTTGACCCCTTATAAGAAAAATTAGACCCCTAGCAAACTTAGAGCCAGAAGCAGAGATAGAACTAAAACTACATGCAAGACCAAACTCCACCTGGCTGCACTGTTATTCTGGGAAACGGCTGACCCTGGCCTGGCCCCAGGGCCAAAACACCCTGTTCCAGGAACAAGCTAACCATAAAAACAGTTTCATAACGGCCTTGTGACTAACTTAGAACATTCCGTATTTTTCCATGACGCATGGACTTTCCATACCACCCCCTTGCTTTGTGGTTTTTTCCTTTAAATACCCCTGACTTTAACTGCTCGGGGTCGAACTCCTCTGCCCCTGTGTGGGTTATGAGCTCAGCCCCAGCGCACTGGTTCCCTGAATAAACCTTGTGTGATTACCGCAAGAACAGTCTCTTGTGAGTTTCTTGGGGGGGGGGGGTCACGCTATCCCGAGACTTGAGTGAGGGTCTCCCTACTCCAGGGGTCTTTCAACAGAAGCCCAGCCTCAGTGTTCTGTGGATCCGTGAAGCCCTCTCTCTTTCTGTCCTCCCCCTCCCCCACCTCCCTGTTTCTTCCTCATTTCTACACCATCAGTGAGCTTGACCTGTTAACCTGCTCTCCAAAACTGATGTAAGACATTAATCTCAGGCCCTGGTTCTCAACTCCTAGAGACAAGAAAGAAGCTACTGCATGCTGCTCATCCCTTCATGCTGGCTGATGTTGGTTCCTGGTTCAGACATCATTGGCTGCCATGCCTTCGGTGATGTATTGGTGATGGCTACTACGATATGAATGGGTCCCCAGGTTTAGTTTTGTTGAGAACTTGAACCTTCAAAAGCTAGGTCAGAGGGTCTTGCCTTGACCAAGGACTCTCTGCTGTCATGCTGGGAGGAGCTTCGTAGAATGGGAGGGGTTAGTGAATGCAAAAGTGTGGTGGACAGTACAGGAGTGAGGAGGTTATCTTGGAGAATGCTCATTGGCACAAAAGTGAGCTAGTTAGTGTGGAAGTGGGCTGGTAATTATAGTGATTAAGTTAGTTATGGGAGTGTTACTTGGTGAAAGAGAAGTCTAGTTAGCATTCAGAATGAACTAGTTACTAGAAGAATTGGCTGCTCAGTTGGACATATTGTGAGTTATCTTGGGAGTAGGCTAGTCATCTTGAGGGCAGCCTAGTTACCTTGTGAGTGGGTCACTTATTGTCTTAGGGTTTCTATTCCTGAACAAACATCACGACCAAGAAACAAGTCGGGGAGGAAAGAGTTTATTGAGCTTACACTTCCACACTGCTGTTTATCACTAAAGGAAGTCAGGACTGGAACTGAGCAGGTCAGGAAGCAGGAGCTGATGCAGAGGCCATGGAGGGATGTTCCTTAACTGGCTTGCTTCTCCTGGCTTGCTCATCCTGCTTTCTTATAAACCCAGGACTACCAGCCCACAGATGGTACCACCCACAAGGGGCCCTTCCCCCTTGATCACTAATTGAGAAAATGCCTTGCATTTTCATGGATCTCATGGAGGCATTTCCTCAAGGGAGGCTCCTTTCTCTGTGATAACTCCAGCTTGTATCAAGTTGACACAAAACCAGCCAGTACAGTTATCTTGGTAGCAGATTAATTACCTCAGAAGTGGGCTAGTTACCTTGGAAATAGACTCATGCTAGGAGTGTAGTGTGCATAGGTCACCAAGCTAGTGCTAGAAGTTTCCTGGAGTTCAGAGTCAAACCCCCAGGGAAGTCATAACTAACACATACATAGGCTAGAACGAAAGAGTGAAAAGCAGAGGTGAACCGGAGACAGACAGCTCTACTAAAGAAGGTCTTCCCAGCCCAGTATTGAGCATCTCTGTGTTCCACAGCCCTCCGTGGAGCTCTGGGGATTCCAGGGAGCAATGTTGGTATCTCTGCATCTCTCTGTCCTCAGTGGTTACAATGTTAGCTTTAATTGTCAACTTGACACAAACTAGAACTACCTGAGAGGAGAGACTCAGAGATTATATACATTTGGTTGTTCTGTGGGCCTGCCTTGTAAAGCAATGTCCACTGTGACAAGACCAAGCCCACCATGGGTGGCACCACTCCCTAGGCAGGAGCTTCCAAACCATGTAAGAGAGGTTAAATGTAACTGAGCATAACTAAGCAAGCATGACTGCCTATATTCATGTCTCTCTGGTCCTAGCTAAGGATGAGATGTGAGTATCTGCCATAAGCTCTCACTGCTGTGACTTTCCCACAGTTGTGAGCTGCAACCTGGAATTTTCAGCTCAAACAAACCCTTTCTCCACTAAGTTGGCTTTTGTCAGGGTTTTATCAGAGCAACAGAAATTAAATTATAACAGTGGCCACACATTGTTGGCATGCTGGGTCCCAAGATGTTTTTATCACCGATGATAAGGTAAGCCTGGGGCAATTGTGGGCCAGAGTCTCTCCAGGTAATCTAACCTCCCCAGCATGGGCGACCTGCCCTCCTTCTTGCTCTGGACTAACCTCAGCCCCTTTCTCAGATATCCGAGTTACTTCTCTGAAGACCCCTGGCTGGGCTTTACCACAGAAGGTAGGAGAAGGTTGAGGGGCAGACAGCAACATTTTGACTATTCTCATTTCTGGAAGCACAGACCTGCCTGGGGTGCAGCCATGTGAGGGGATCATCTTTTAGTTCTTATAGCACAAACTCAGCTGACAGAGCTTCTAGGACTGTCCACAGGGTTGCCATTTGTCCACTCGCTTCATCAGAGAAGCCACTATTTCCCCTGAGCACAGTTCACGTGAAGACGGGCAATTGCACCAATTGTTGAGCTGACACACTGAGAGTGAACTTCATTAACCCTGAGCTTGCTCTCGGCTGCGACTCCAGTCAGGGTCTCTGGACAGATGTCCTCCTAGGGACTTTGTTAGCCCTTCTCTCCTTACCTGTGAAGCACTGCTAATCCTCCCTCCTTGGCCACTAATTAAAATTCCCTCTTACTTACCATTGCATAGCTTTATTGCATTAAGAAAATATTATTAGGCGAATTATGGGAAGAATGTTCTTAGGGTCTCTTCAGAGATTAAAAGGGGTGAATTGAAAACAATACAAACCGCCTAGGAGAGAAGATTCGTGTTGTGGCCTGCTTCCTGCATTCTGCTTTTATATAGTTATGGTGCTGGGATAAAATACGCCCCCCCCCCTCAAAGTAACACAGAGAGGAAGGGCACATTTGGCTCACACTTCAAGGGTGTGGCCCCTCACTGTGGAGAGTCATGGTAACAGGAGCGTGAGGCGGCTGGTCATGTCCACAGCAGAGGCAGAGTAAGATGAGTGCTGGAGCTCAGCTCCCCTTCTCCATTTTACTCAGTCTAGGACCCTAGTCCATGGAGGGGTGTTCCCCACTCCATCTCAATGGACTCACCGAGAAACCACCATACAGGCCCGCCCCTGAGTTTGTCTCCTAGCTTATCCAAGATCCGGTCGAGTTGACAGTGGAGATTAATCATCATATTTTCTCCAAGATGTAAGTTGCAGCCTCTTCAGGTCTCCATAGCGAAGCTAAAGGAGGGGAGGGGTGACATGGGGGGAAGGGGAAGGGGAGGGGAGGAAAGACCTGGGCAGGGAGAGATAGAGAGAGGATGTAGGTGGTGGGTAGGCTGACAGACCCGCACCACCCCCACCCACTCACCCCCGTCACTGGGTCATTTCTTGCTGTGTCTCTCTTCTCAGAGATAACTCTTAGGATTCCCGGGGACAGGGAGTCACAGCAACCCTCCCCATATCACACGCTCTCAGCAGCCTCTCCCTTTGGAAGACCTAGCCCTCTCCTGTGGACTTCTGCCTGTGGGGTCACACATCCTGGGTCCCCCTGGGCAGCACAGAATCTACAGCTGCATGTCCTTACTAGATGCCATTTAGACCAGGGATCAGCTATTTACCACGGCCTGGCTCCCACTCTTGGCCAAGACAAAGAATTATGGTTGTATTCAGATGCCACGCCTCTCTAAAGACTACTATGACTACTACCGGAAGTTGGGTGGTTGGCTTGCTCTCAAGGGCTGGGGCCCTGTATTGTACCTTGTGTGGCTGGGGTTCTGTGTTTTACCCTGCATGGCTGAGGCTGTGTATTGTACCCTGCAGAACTGGTGATCTGCACTCGCTGGGGTTCTGCACTGTGCCTTGCATGGCCGGGGCCATGTGCTATGCCCCTACGCTGGGCCCTGTGCTGTGCCCCTATGCTGGGCCTTTGCTATGCCCTTATGCTGGGCCCTGTGCTGTGCCTCTATGCTGGGTCCTGTACTGTGCCCCTATGCTGGGCCCTGTGCTATGCCGCTATGTTGGGCCCTGTACTGTGCCCCTGTGCTGGGCCCTGTGCTCTGCCCCTATGCTGGACTCTGTACTGTGCCCCTATGCTGGGCCCTGTGCTATGCCCCTATGCTGGGCCCTGTGCTCTGCCCCTATGCTGGGCCCTGTACTGTGCCCCTATGCTGGGCCCTGTACTGTGCCCTGTGCTGTGCCCCTATGCTGGGCCCTGTGCTCTGCCCCTATGCTGGGCCCTGTACTGTGCCCCTATGCTGGGCCCTGTGCTGGGCCCCTATGCTGGGCCCTGTGCTGGGCCCCTATGCTGGGCCCTGTGCTGGGCCCCTATGCTGGGTCCTGTGCTGTCTTCTGTATGGCTGGGGCTCTTCATTGTGCCTTGTGAGGCTGGGGACTTTGTGTCAAGACTGGGCCCGTGCCTTCCCATTCTCTTTTGAACATACATAGAAAGATGGAGTAGTACAGCTAGTCTGCCCCATGCCTTTAAAAGATCCTCTAACATCTCATCGGCCAGAGTGTGTCACGTGGCCACGTCCAGGTCAGGGAGTGCCCACCCCAGGAGGGCACTGCCTCATGGTCGAGGGTGTGCGGACCCATGCAACATCCCAAAGAATATCCCCAAGTCTGTTCCAGGCTCTGACCTGACTTCTCATAGCTCCACCATGGCTTGGACAGACTTCCCTGGTGATGAACTGAAGGTTCCCAGGCACACTGCAGGCCAGACAGACCCGGGGTGAAATCTTCAACAGCCAAAACCAGTTTGAATCTTCTTTCTGTCCCGAAGCTGTTCCTCTCTTCCCAGGGAGTGCAGGAAGACACCGCACAGCATGTGGGTTGGCTGTGACCTTCAACTTCTTATCTGAGTCCCCAGAGTGGATGGCTGGTGAGAGGTGAGCCACAGAATGAGCCTTTTAGACACATTGTCAGAGCCATCAAATCTCTGGCAGCATATTTAACCAGCTCACGCTCCTCGCACTGTGGCCAGACATGCCACACGTTATCAATGCTCGCCAGCCGTGGCTCTGGCCTGCTGAGGTGCAGGTGACTTTGAAACAGGGGAAGCCTCTTTTGTAGTTGGGAGAATGGCAGGGTGCAGACCACTGAACTTTAGAAGAAAATAAACTATCGCTTCAGACAGATCTGATCTCTGCTTCCTTTTTTTTTTTTTTTTTTTTTTTTTTTTAAGAGAAAAAGCTAAGGATTATTGCAGCTCTGGTATGGAAGGTGTCCTGGGTTTCTGCACTGTATCTGCACCGCCCCTGCCTTCCCGGGAGCCTGCACACCAATGTCCTCCTGGCAGAGCAAGGTCTCCCATCCTTGTTATTCAAAAAACCATGGAGCCAATCCATACCTCCCGAGGCCTTTCAGTCACTTCCTGAACCTCCCATGAGGTCCCTGCAGGCTTCTATATTATTTAACTAAGAGATGGCTTTGGAAGGATCTGGATGTGGTGTGTACGGTATAATGGGACCAACTGAGATCTAGGAAGCCTTAACTCTCCCCAGGCAGAATCTGCTGACCCCTGACTGGTGCTCCCCAGGCAGAATCTGCTGACCCCTGGCTGGTGCTCCCCAGGCAGAATCTGCTGACCCCTGGCTGGTGCTCCCCAGGCAGAATCTGCTGACCCCTGGCTGGTGCTCCCCAGGCAGAATCTGCTGACCCCTGGCTGGTGCTCCCCAGGCAGAATCTGCTGACCCCTGACTGGTGCTCCCCAGGCAGAATCTGTTGACCTATGACTGGTGCTCCCTGCTTTGGAAAGTGGGAGCTCCCCTGGGTGATTTGAAGCCCCCAACCCCACCCCAGCATTAACTGCAAAGCTAAGGATGCCTGCTTCTCCTGTGACAGTTGGTCTTTCTGCTTCTGAATGAGAAAAAAACTTCAGAAAATGTATGGAGAGGTGTGAGGGAGGGAGGGACAGGAGGAGAGAAGGAGAAGGCAGATTTAAGGTTTCCCCAAACATCCAAACCTCCACCAAGAGGTCGACATACCCAAGAGCCCAAGATCTTCTTTGTGTAAAAGTTTTTTAAAAAAAGAATGGCTAAGATCAAAAACTCAGGTGACAGCAGATGCTGGCGAGGATGTGGAGAAAGAGGAACACTCCTCCACTGTTGGTGGGATTGCAAGCTGGTACAATAATTCTGGAAATCAGTGTGACGGACCCTCAGAAAAATGGACATAATACTACCTGAGGACCCAGCTATACCACTCCTGGGCGTATACCCAGAAGATGCTCCAACATGTAATAAAGACACATGCTCCACTATGTTCATAGCAGCCATATTTATAATAGCCAGAAGCTGGAAACAACCCAGATGTCCCTCAACAGAGGAATGGATACAGAAAATGTGGTACATCTACACAATGGAGTACTACTCAGCTATTAAAAACAATGATTTAATGAAATTTGCAGGCAAATGGATGGAACTTGAAAATATCATCCTGAGCGAGGTAACTCAGTCACAAAAGAAC
>CM052702.1:136870023-136882987 GCA_028551405.1 Uromys caudimaculatus
CCCCATGGAGGGAGCAACAGTGTCAACGGGCCTGACCCCTCCACCTCCCCCAGTCGTCTTGGAGTTTGGACCACCAACCAAAGAATACACATCTATAGACCCATGGTTTGGACCACATATGTGGCAGAGGAAGGCCTCGTTGGCCATCAGGGAGAGGAGAGGCCCTTGGGCCTGAGGGTGTTAGAGGCCCCAGTAAAGGGGAATGTCAAGGTGGGAATATGGGAGTGGGTGGGTGGGTGGGTGAGAGGTGGAAGTCCCTCATAGAGGCGGGGAGGAGGAAGGGATAGGTGGTCTCCAAAGAGGAGACCTAGAAAAGGGGAAACATTGGAAATGTAAATAAAGTATCAAAAATAAAATAAAAAAATAAAAAAAAATTGAACAACATTTCTCAAAAGAAGAAATTTCCATGGTCAGTAATTACACAGGAGACAGTGTTGGCATCCTGAGCCAACGGTGAAGATGAATGAAGACACACAGTCAGAGAATCCGATCACCCCAGGTAGGAAGGCCGCCTGAGAAGACACAGTAAGGGGCACCGAGAGGATGCTGGGAAAGGAGGCCCTTGTACACACCTGGGTGGGAGTGTTCATCAGTGCCTTTGTGGAAACCAGTATGCAGATTCTTCAAAAACCTGAAAGGAGGATTGCTACACAACCCAGCTCTACCAGTGGTGGGGCATGCAGGCGAGAAGTCAAGGATGTCGCAGAGATGCCTGCTCACCCTGCTCACCACAATGCTCTTCACAATCAAGTCTTGGAACCAGCTTGGGTGCCCATTGGTGGATGAACCAGTACACAGTGGGATACTCACCTCTATGTCTGTGAATCACGGTGTTAAGTGAGATAAAGTGAACTTAAGAGCACATGTAATCCAAGCTTGTGTGTGTGTGTGTGTGTGTGTGTGTGTGTGTGTGAGGGGGAGGGCAAGAATGTAGCTGAGAGACAACAAGAGAAGAAGAGGAGAAGCCAATGCATCACATGCATTTATGTACATATGGAAATGGCACAGTGAAACTCAATGCGTGCGTGTTTGTGTGTGTGTGCACGTGCGTGTGTGTGGAGGGGGAGGCTTGTCCATATGTGTGGAGGTCAAGGGTTGACATTGCATATCTTCCTTGTTTTCCCTCCTTTTGATAACGTATTATTAGTGTGTGAGTCTTTGTGTGTTTGTGTATAAGTGTGTGTGGGTGTGTAACAGTGTGAGCGTGTATCTGAATGAGTGTATACGTGTGAGTTTGCATGTGTGTATGTGTGTGCATCTGTGTGCATGTCTATAAGTACGTGCATGCATCCATGTGTGTGAGTGTCTATAAGTGTGTGCGTGTGAGTGTGTGTGTGTGCACTGTGAGCCTGCATGTTTTTTGGAATGTATCTGGAAGTCTGAGGACAACTTCATGGAGCTGGGTTTTTCCTTCTACCTTTGCATGGGTTTGGGGGTCACTCTGGGCTGTCAGGCCTAAGCAGCACAAGATCACCCACTGAGCCATCTCACCACCGCCCCCATCTTCAGGGACTCTCACTGAACCCAGAGTTCATCAAATTCAACTAGACCAGCTGAACCCTAGGGATTCTCTTCTCTCTTCCTCTTAGGGTTACAGACACACAGTCATGCCTGACTTTTTAATATGGATTCTCATGCTTACACTTCTGTCACACCTGGACAACCAAGTTACTCACGGCTCCATCCAGGCAGTTTTTATTCTGTGTGTGTTTTACTGTGGGTGTAGCCATGTGCTCATGGATGCCCTCGAAGGTCCTTGAAGCAACAATAATGACTAGATGTAAAAGGCGAGGGTGCTCAGAGACGATTGGAGGAGTTTGGTTGCTAGTAGAACCACAGGTTCTACAAGAGTAATGGGGGCCTCAGCTTTTCTTGAAATACTATTTGGAGCTGGGTCAGCAGATCACAGGCACCTCCGAAGGGAACAGTCAGAGGTGCTCCCGACACTCTCCCTCCAGACACAGCCTCCTTCAGACACCTAGAGGAAACACATTTATATCTCACTGTCCTGGTTAGTTTAATGTCAACCTGATGCAAACTAGAGTTGTCTGAGAAGAGGGAACCTCACTGATAAAATGCCTCCAGCAGATTGACCTGTGAACAAACCTGTGATATGTTTTCTTGGGTGATGATTTATGTCGGAGGGCCCAGCTCACCACAGGTGGTGCCATGCCTGGATGGGTGGTCTGGGGTGCTATAGGAAAGCAGACCCAAACATAGAGAGCAAGCTGGTAAGAAGCAGGTAAGAATTCCCTGCTTCAGTTCCTGCCTCCATGTTCTGCGTGGAGTCCCTGCCCTGACTTCCCTGGATGATGGGATCTACCCAGTTCTTATTGTCACAGTGTTTTATCACAGCACGAGACACCTGAACTAAGACAGCTCTGGCTTTTCTCCACCACAAGAGACATCTGACTCTCAGAGGTCTCTGTATTTGTGGATTAATTCACACTGGAAAGGATGGTGGCCACGGATGTTTCCCAGGGGTGCTGGGAGCACAGGCGGGATGTTCCACACCACCACGTGGCTGCCAGTGCGTGAGCATCTGGGATAGCTGCATGCAGGTGCCTGAGTCTTGGCTGTGGTTCCCTCAATAGCATGAGGCCGAGACTCTTATCCAGGGCCAACACCGCCACTGTTGGAGAAGGATCAGGTGGGGTGGTCAGTGGGAGATGGCACTGGTCTTTTCCAAGAGTCTGGTCACACACCCAGCAACTTTGCTATTAGACCTACTCAATGATTATATCCTAGCTATCCTACCCTACCCTACCTACCCTACCCCCTATCCTATCCTATCATTTATCCCCTGTGTGTGGGTGTAGTTTCTCCTGTGTGTAGCTGTAGCTTCCCCTGTGTGCAGGTGTAGTTTCCCCGTGTGTGTGGGTGTAGTTTCCTCCCCCATGTGTGGGTGTAGTTTTTCCTGTGTGTAGGTGTAGTTTCCTCCCATATGTGGGTGTAGTTTCCCCCATGTGTGGGTGTAATTTCCCCCTGTGTGTAGCTGTAGTTTCCCATGTGTGTAGGTGTAGTTTCCCCTTCTGTGTGGGTATAGTTTCCCCCCATGTGTGAGTGTAGTTTCCCCCTGTGTGTAGGTGTAGTTTCCCCATGTGTGGGTGTAGTTTCCCCCCCATGTGTGGGTGTAGTTTCCCCCTGTGTGTAGGTGTAGTTTCCCTCTGTGTAGGTGTAGTTTCCCTGTGTGTGGGTGTAGTTTCCTCCCGTGTATGGGTGTAGTTTCCCCTCATATGTGGTTGTCGTTTCCCCTCGTGTGTGGGTGTAGTTTCTCCCCCATGTGTGGGTGTAGTTTTTCCTGTGTGTAGGTGTAGTTTCCCTGTGTGTAGGTGTAGTTTCCCCATGTGTGGGTGTAGTTTCCCCTCGTGTGTGGGTGTAGTTTCTCCCCCATGTGTGGGTGTAGTTTTTCCTGTGTATAGGTGTAGTTTCCCTGTGTGTAGGTGTAGTTTCCCCATGTGTGGGTGTAGTTTCCCCTTGTGTGGGGGTGTAGTTTCCCCCTGTGTGTAGGTGTAGTTTCCCTGTGTGTAGGTATAGTTTCCCCGTATGTGGGTGTAGGGCCAGAGGTCAACATGGAATGTCTTCCTCCATCACATCTTCATCTTACTTTCTGAGACAGTCTCGTACTGAACTCAAAGCTCACCAGCTGGCTATCCTGTATAGTGGTCAGTCTCATAGATCCTCATGTCTCTGACCATTTCCCCTTTATACTGCGGTTATAGTGCCTGCTGTCATCCTGAGCTTTTGTGTGGGTTCTGGACATCCAAACAGGTCCCCATACTTGCTCAGCAAGCCCTTTACCCACTGAGCCATTTCCCAAGCCCCAGAAGGTCATATCTGAAGTCTGGACAAGTGTGTGGATACACACAAACTGTCATTTGGAACCCATACTGTCTTCTCCTTTTAAGTAAGTTACTCTTCAGGACCTGGCTGGTATCCTGGTCACCGTGACCCTGTCCTCACCGACTGGGACAGTTTACACAATGCTACAAGTTATCCAATAAAGATGGTTGGCCCGAGATATGCAGCAATTAAAAGGAGTCAACTGTACATTTCTTGAAATTCTAATTAAGAACCCTCGAATGGATGTCTTATTTTGATCATTCGGAGGGCACTGATACAAATGAAAAACGTTTTATGGAAACCCAGCCATGCGTCAGCAATTATATTTAATTCTCAGTTGAGTGAATTTTAATCAGCAATGTTATTATAGGTACACATGGCCATGGTAAGAGGCAGAGACCCTTTATTTATGGGGTCTGGGACCTCATTACCTTGATGTTCAGATAGGCAAAGAAACACATTGAAGTCAGTGTTTGATCAGAAGCCAGAGTCTTGGGGCTGGAGAGTTGGCTCACAGGTTAGGAGCTCTTCCAGAGGATATGAGTTCAGTTCCCAGCAGTCATGCTGGGGACTTACAACCACCAGTGGCTCCAGGTGTCCTTTGGACCCCTCAGCACTCAAGTGTCTAACCTCCTTCCAAGCATATATGCATAATTAAAAATAAGATCAACATTTTTAAAAATTAAGCAATAAAATAAGTCAATTTTAAAAAGAGGACTGAGAGGCAGCTCAGTAGTTACGAGCACTTGCTGCTCTTGCAGAGAACCCAGGTTCAGATTCCAACAACCACATGGCGGCTCTCAATCCATTACCTCAGTTCTCAGGGACCTGATGCTTTTTTTCTCACCTCCCCAGGTACTAGGCATCCATGTGATGCAGAGACATATATAAAATACTCTTACACACAAAGTAAATCAATCTTTGAAAAAACAAGAGTCAAGTCGTATATGGTGGTATATGCCTTTAATCCCAGAACTAGGAAGGCAGAGGAGGGTAGACTCTGTGAATCCAAGACCAGCCTGGTCTACATAGAGAGTTCCAGGTCAGTCAGAGTTCTAGACGGAATCCCTGCCTTTACAAAACATTACTGTAGAAAGTTGAGTCCTTGTTACGAAAGCCACCCTGAGGTGATGTGCGGGCCACTTGCTGGAGTATAAGGAGAGTCAGTGTACACAGCATCCATCTTGACGGGATTTTTGCCAACCAAGCACACATACCCAATCCAGGCTGCCACCCAGTGCCTGCAGCCCGCACGCGGGCTTCTGTGACTCCCGCTAGCAGCAGACAAGTTTGCCAGTTTCCTCTGCTTCCCATAAGGACCGCATTGGTCTGCCTGCTTTCCTTCACATAAAGACAGCAGGGAATCAGGCCTTTCTCTTACGGACTTGTAGATGGGATGTCCCCACCGTGAGGTCCGCCTTGTTGCTCAGTGTGGAAAGACATTGGTATCATTTTCACTGGGCTGTGAATGTGCTCATCCCACTGTGGCTGGACCAAAGCTTCCTTCCAGTTTGGGGCTTCTGGGAGTCACATGGCTGCCATGAACCCCTCGTTCTCCAGCCTGCATACCTATGCTGAATTTACCCAGCCTTTGGGATAGCGACCTCCTCCTTGTGGGACCCAGGGAACTGATACTCTAATGATGTCATGCCCATGATGTCATAAAAACCCCAAGTCTAGGGGCTGGGCTGGGGGGAAGCCTCTGCAGGTAAAGTGCTCACCATAAACAGGAGGGGCTGAGCTTTGGGGTCCTGTACACATGTTTAAAAACTGGCTGTGGTTCACATGTCCGTAGTCTCTGTGCCAGGCAGGTAGAGACAGAAGGCTCCCTGAGGCTGCTGACCAGTCAAGTGAGTGAGCTCCAGGTTTACCCTGTCCCCCCAAATAAGGTGAGGAGTGGCTAATGAAAATATCAGATGAAATACCCCCTCCCTCATCCAGTGACAGCCTCCCTGTCCTATGTACTGCCTTAAAAGGGTCAGTAGCTCTATATTCAGTGTCCTTTGGCAAAGAATTTGGAGTACTCTGCAGTATCTGGAACTTCAGATGGGAACACTCAGAGCTGTCACTCTGGAACATCCAGTGACAACTCTACTCACATGTCGGGGGTCTCCCAGGATAACCCAATGACCAGGACTGGAGTCAGAGCCTTTCTGTGGCCTCAAAGTGACCAGACTCCTTACACAACTGTCCTAGGCTCCCTGTCCAGGGAACATAGAAAGAGAAGCCTCCTATTGAAAACCTGGAGGGGACAGCATCTTCTTGCCATCGGCATCATGTAAGATCTGCGAGCTTCCAAAGTTTGGGAAATGGGAATGAGAGAATGCTTCTTGTGAGGAGGCTGCACCACAGAGAGATGGGCAGCTGGTGTCTGTGAGCCTCTTCATAAAACACAGTCTGCAGCCTGCCTTCTTCAAAGCAGAACCAGGGCCCGTCTATCTTGCTGTATCCCCAACAGGCAGATCTGTTATAGCTCACCTGTTATAGGATACCTGTTATAGCTCACCTGTTGTAGCTCACACATTATAACTCACCTGATATAGGACACCTGTTACAGTTCACCTGTTATACCTCATCTGTTATACCCTACCTGTTATATTTCATCTGTTATACCCCACCTGTTATAGCTCACCCATTATAGTTCGCCCATTATAGCTCACCTGTTATAGGACACCTGTTATAGCTCACTGTTATAGCTCACCCATTTATAGCTCACCTATTATAGTTCACCTGTTAGAGCTCACCCATTATAGCTTACCTGTTATAGCTCACCCAGTTATAGCTCACCTATTATAGTTCACCTGTTAGAGCTCACCCATTATAGCTCACCTGTTATAGCTCACCTGTAATAGATCACCTGTTATAGCTCACCCATTTATAGCTCACCTATTATAGCTCACCATTTATAGCTCACCTGTTAGAACTCACCCATTATAGCTCACCTGTTTTAGCTCACCTGTATCATGAACAATACTTGTCATGATGACACTGGCCATGCCGGTGTTGACTGTTTCCAGTACCAGGAGACAACCGAGTGACTGACTGCACATCAGGTAAAGAAAACTTCATGAATCCTCAAGCCCTCACACGGGTACAATTTCAATTTCAAGCCAGTTAAGGTCTGTGTCTAACGGGTCATTTGCTATGTCTGGGTGTTCACAAAGTCCCCTTAATCTCTGTCAAGAATGCAGCATCTGGACAGTCACACAGTCTATTGACAGAGAGAATGGACAGTTAGGGACTACCCAGCTGTGGAAGATGCCCACCCAGTGGATGTCTGTCCCACCCAGCTGCAAGTAGTGCATCCCCAGCCAGGGGTCACACCTGGAGGGAAGTGAGGGTACAGCCTGGGAATCAGAACAGCTCCTGACCCAGTGTCTGTGGTGTGTTTGTCATCTCTCTTTGTTCCTCCATGGTCCAGCCTTTGGCTTCTGCTTCATTGCTAAGTCCTTTTCCCCAACCAGTCTGGAGGTGTCTCTGCAGAATTTTGGGAGAAGATGCTGCCTGTCTCACTTATCTCTTCTCACCAGACCACTAGCCACTCTGGTTCGTGTTTCATTGGATCTGTGACAGAGGTTCACATTTCTGTGGATTCCTACTTCTCCACAAACCCAACCAGTTTGGGGGTCCAACAATTCTCTAGTCAGGGACCATAGAAGGTAGATAGAATCTTCGGAAAGGACTGGGGCCTGTGCATGGAGGGACCAATCAGATGTGGGTCTGGAGCCAGCAGGGAGCCTCACGGTGGCCCTGTGTGTACAGGGCCTGTAGGAGAGGGTCCTCAGCTGAGGCCGGATCGCAGGCTGGGATGCAGGTGTCTGCACTGTTTGTGCCTCTCTGGTTGATCATCTCATCTTGCTGGGCCCCACCATCAGAGCACAGTGCTGTTTACAGCCCTTGCTCAATCAATCACCTATTCACACAGCTTGAAGATTATAGCTGCTCACTTGCCACTTCCAGTCCGAGTTGTCATGGCTCGTCTCAAGGGAGGCATAGGCACAGCTGTGTTAAAGTCAGCAGGCTCCTTTCTCCATGGCAACAAACGGGGCGGATGAGAGCCCTGCTGCCTCACTGCCACCAGCACCTACCCACCCCCAACCCCAGGAGTGATGGCTTGGGTGCCTTCACCAGCGCCTTCATGCCTTCCAGCCAAGACTCATAATCATGGTTGATAAATGGCAAACCATTTGTCATAGCAGAGGGCAGATGTGCCCAGCTGTCACCCCTCAACAAGGCCCTCTTGCTCTTCCTGGGCGATAAGATTCAATCTATTGTCTGTTTGTTGTGAGCCTGTTAGCATCGAGCTTGAGTCTACTTGAAAGTTTTATTAATGAGACTGGTGTTCCAGGCCCACTCTAGTGACAGGAGATAGGCAGTATGGAAAGACCAGCTGTCCAGCTGGGGGTGGGGGTCACTTGTGACTGTGGGAAGAGGCATTGCTCCACCCATGTTTTGGCAGTGCTGTAGGTCTGCAGAGAGATGGACAGGGACTCCATCAGCCTCTGTCTGATTAATGGAGTTCACAAAAGCTCTACAGATGAACCAGATCCCATGCTGACCGAGGCTGGGTGGGCCCCTCCCCCCCCCCCCCAATTTATCGCCTTCATCTCAAGACAGTTCGTGCACTTTGGGTTGGGGAGAATCTCATGGATGTGCCCCTAAAAGCAACATTTTAGATACAGTAGAGGGAGCCAGACACATTCAGGGGTGGTATCTGGTGACACCCCCCTCTACCTGGAGCCCCTCCTCCTAGGCTCCTTTCTGTGGGCGTATCACCCCGGGGGCCTCTGGAAGCCCTTGAAAGTGCCCAGCCCTCTCGGTTCTTGCAGATGAGGTCAGAAAACCTCATTTGGTGTTTCCTCCAGACTAAGCACCCCGGAACCAGGTGCAGCAGCTCTGGGTATCCATTTGCTTCTTTCTGGAAGTCATTCTTCCAGCTAAAGGTTGCAGGCGCCCCCAGAGCTGATGTTCTATTCTGACTCAACCTAGAGCAGAGCTCACCTGGGAGGCTGTCAGCTCCTTGATGTCCTCAAAGTCCGATCCATTATTAATCATTGTAAATCTGGAATAATCTCTACAAACATATTTTGCTCCCTACAAATATATTTGTGCCAACTTTCTCTAATAAATCTTGTGTCGGGCGGGCTATTGTCTCCCTTCGCACGGCGTCTCCCGGCTGAAATATTTAAACAATATATGAGCAATAATAAAAGCAGCTCGCTGTAGTCACTTTGACTTTAGGAAAACGGGCTCTGATAGGTAGCGGATTTATTACCTACAGAGGGGCCCATTGGAGATTGCATGGGTTTTTTTTTTTCTCCCAGTGGATTTCTTTCTCCAGTTTAAAAAAAAAAAAAACCCACACACACAGAGAAAAACCCATGTTTATCCTGACTTTATGGAAAAGGGATAAGACATTATTCTTTCTAGTGAGAAAGGCTGCAAAGCAACCTTGGAAAGAAAAAAAATTACCTTTCCTAATCTGGCCCATTGTTGTCCCTGTGTCCTCTGCAGATGGGAGTGTGGCTCCCTCTCCTCAACTCATCTGCATGATGGGTGACGTGTCCCACAGTGCCTGGGTCCTCTGCACTTGGGAGATATAACACACTGTGCATGGGTTTCCTTCTGGATGGGAGGCATGGCCCACTATTTCTGGGTCCAGTGCATGTCCCACCAGCTATGAGTCTTTTGTAGAATGACAGGCATGTCCTTTTGTCCCTGGGTCCTCTTCAGAATGGGAAGCCTGTCTCATTGCTCCCAGATCTTCAGCTTTATGTGAGGTTCGCATTGTCATCTGCTTCCTACCTACCTTCCTGTCTACCAGGCTGTCCCTTTTTCAAGCAACCAAGTCATCATCAGTCAGCCGTACTTCTTCCATTGCCCTGGAGGTGGAGGGTGGAGGAGGGGCACTCATTGCAACAAAAGGGGTGGAAGGGGCGGGGCTTTGGTGACAGGCTCTTGGTAAAGAAAAAAGGGCCAGGAGACTTTCCCCAGCTCTTTTGCATCTACAACCCAAAATCTAGCCTGTCTCCTGGGTTGTTTTCTCTGAGTCACACAAAGAAATATTTATTGTCAAAGACTATGTCCCATTTATGTTAACAAGAGGCCATAGAGAAGTCACAGATGGCTGGTTGTGGAGGTGTGGAAGCTCAATGACAGGGGTGGGGGGGAGCCCACCACATCATGTCACATCAGGTCACGTGGGGGATGGGAGGTGGCAGGTAGGTGTGGGGAAGGGAGTCCAAAATCCACAGGGACTTCCAAGGCAGACACTGCTGCTGTATCCTGCCCAGTGCTACAAGTATTTAATGAGCATTAGGGCACCGATCAGCAGGAGGGGTCTCAGGAGACGGGAGGGAGGGAGGTGTGGTTGTCGTGTTGTGTGACCTGAGGTTCTAGCAGCTGGATGGTACCGGATAGTTTACTTCTCACTTCTCCTACGGGTGACAATGTCTGAGCCACCCAAAGGAGCACCTAGGGAGAATCATCATGTGGAAATCCAGCCACTTGGATGAGTTTTGGAGTCCAAGATGACCCTCTGCAGAGGATGACAGCCATGGGTCCTGTGATTAACAGTCACAGTAGACGGGTGACATTTGAACCTCAGTGACTTCTTGGTGACATTCAGCCACTTCTGAAAATCAAGAATGGTGGGGAGTGGGGGTGTGGGGGTCCTCCTAACAGAATGTTTGCCATAAGCACAAGGATCCTGAACTAATATCAAAACCAAGCATGGCTGCAGGAGCCTGTAACCCCAGCAGTGGTAAAATGGAGACAAGACAAAGTCTAACCAATTTGAAGAGCTCTAGGCTCAGTGGGAGACCCTGTCTTGAAAATAAAATAAATAAAGTGGAGAATGAACTCAAAGACACCTGACTTTTGACCTTACACACAACAGGCACACATACATACGCACACACATATGCACACGCAGGCACACGTATGCACACACAGGCACACATACATATGCACACACATATGCACACACAGGCACACATATGCACACACAGGCACACATACATACGCACACACATATGCACACGCAGGCACACATGCATGCACACGCACACAAGCACATGCACACACATGGAGGTGGACAGAGGAGGAGAAGGAGAGAAAGGGAGAAGCAAGGAGAGAAGTGTGTCAGGCGGCCCACTATCCCTCCTTCTTGGTGTCTGTAGTGTCCGAAGCTCTCAAGGTCAGAAGTAGAACATCAGGGAGGGAGGAGCTGGAGCCACCAGGACACTTAGACTCTGGAGGAGCCACAGTCAGGAAACCACGTGTTGGAGCCACTGAGCATCTTCCGGGGAGTGGCTCTGAGGGTGGGGAGCACATTGCCTGTAGTTAGTTCATCTTCTCCCTACTTTGCCAGTATGGGGGTCTAAGCCGAGATACCCTGATATGGCTTCTCCTGTCCAGTGACCACCTGTCCTAGCCACAGCTGGTCCAGAGACAGCAAAGCCAGGGCCATTACACCGTTGATTCCCTCCCATTGCCATAATTGATTATGGACCTCAGAGCACTTCCCAACACAGAGCCTGGTGGCCGCATCCAAGACATCCTCAGGCCTCCAGAAGAAATCCCAGAATCCATGCCATGTCTGGCTTCTGTGTGCCCTGTGTATGGCAGTTCATATCCTTCCTGGACACAGTCCAGCCCCATTCCTGGGCTCTGAGCACTTCATAAGCATGTTTTAGGCTCACAGAACATCCAGCCCCGTGCATCTCTGCAGGTCTCAGCCACCCATCAGCCTGTGCGGGTTGGGTTCCGACACAGATTAATGGCCCACCATTGCCGGCATGATTGCTTCTAATAGGCTGATTGAGAAGTAAGCTATTAATCGCTGTCCCCTACTGGGCTAACATCATCTCTTCAGCAGGAAACATGGCATCTGCTGCTGCGCACACTCTGAACACACCCACAAAGAGGCTCCAAATGGGCAGCTTTTGTGCATGTCTTCACTGAAGACGTGTGTGTGTGTGTGTGTGTGTGTGTGTGTGTGTGTGTGTGTGTGTCCAGGCAGAAGGCCATGGACTCGTCCGCCTCTAGCATTTCCTTCTTCCCTAGTGATTTCTTTCCATATCTTTCTGGGTGCACAATCCAGGACCTCAAAAGGCAGCGTACCTAGAATGTGAGAGAGACTCCATTTCTGGTGCAACCTCTGAATCTTATCAGCCATTTTCTGCATGTCAGTGTGTTCTGGATGCCTCAGTTGCCCCTCGGTGCCATGATTGAGCAAGTGTGTCAGACACATTCTAGACATTTGACACAGCTGTTGGCACTGGGTACTCTCCTCACTACTGTGACAAAAAGACCCAACACTAGCCATTTAAGAAAGAACAGGTTGACTTTGAGTCACAATTTGAGGGTGCAGTCTGTCATGGTGACAGGGTCCTGCTAGCAGGGTTGGGAGATCATCGCTTCCACAGTCAGGAGGCAGACATTGGTTCTCAGCCTTTTGTCTCCTTATTTTCAGCCCAGGGTTCTGCCTGGCCCGTGGGATGCTGCTGCTCACACTCAGTGGGTTTCCCTCTCCTAGTTAAACTCATCTGGAAACGTTCTGAAGACAAGCCAAAAGTTTGTATTCTAGGGAATTCTAAATCTCTTGACGTTGAAAATTAAGGTTAACCATCACATACTTTCTTCTATCCAGTCACCTCTCCACCATCCCACCAACTCAGCCATCTATCTATTCACCCATCCATCCTTCCCACCATCTGTCTGTCTACCCATCCTACCCATCCACCTGCTCACCCACCCACCCACCCATCCTCCCACATATCTCTCCATTCATCCACTCACTTATCCACACATCCTTGCACTTGTCTATCCATTCACCCATCCACTCAACTGTCTGTCCATTCATCCATCCATCCATCCATCCATCCATCCATCCATCCATCCATCCATCATCCATCCACCCATCCACTCACCCATCCATCCATCTACCCATCCATCCACCTATCCATCCATCCAACCATCCATCCATCCATCCATCCACCCATCCATCCACCTATCCATCCATCCATCCATCCATCCATCCATCCATCCATCCATCCATCCATCCATCCATCCATCCATCCCATCCATCCATCCATCCATCCATCCATCCATCCATCCA
>CM052702.1:136883487-136904007 GCA_028551405.1 Uromys caudimaculatus
TGTGTGTGTGTGTGTGTGTGTGTGTGTGTGTGTGTGTGTGTGTGTGTGTGCGTGCACGCATATGCATATGAATGTGAGCATGTATGTGAGTGTTCATGCATGTGTGTATGTGGTGTGTATGTGTGTGTGTGTGTGTGTGTGTGTGTGTGTGTGTGTTAACATTTGCTCCAGTGAGGTCAGCTGCGGCCCAAACAACCCAGGCTGGAACGCGCACGATTTCTCAAGAGCAGGCTGACCTTTGGATTCTATTTAGACTTTTTCACACACCATTTGGATAATGATTTTGGCTCTTTTAATAAATGTACAATAAAACCAAAGTTGAGGGGCAAAATGAAATGCCTTTGACGGTCTGGCAATTTACAGCTGTCTATAAAGAGCCGCGATGCCCCCGTGAGAGCTGTTTGGGAAAGAGCCTCCGTCGGGATGGATCTTGGCTGATTATGGCCTCTGAGCACCCTGACATGCTTCTCAACATCTCTTAAATGCCTGCCTTATGATTATGACTGCTGTCATTAGGGTTGTTAGCATTGTCTTGTCTGGAGAAACGTCCCCAGGGACAGCAGATTGTTAGGAAGAAATGGTTCTTTGATGCCTTCCTGACAATGGGACCCAGCAGCCCATCGGTGAAAGACAGATAGTGACTGGAATAGCTAGCTCCTCCCTGATGTCCTTGGAGGCTGAGGTGAGGGCTGGGTGCCTGACCAACAAGGAGCTTCAGCACTTGGAGCATGCACGGACCTCAGGCATGCTGAATCCCCCGGCATAAATCTGCATTCTTATTGAACTTGCCAGGCCACAACCCATCCAGGGAGCCTATGGTTGTATTTGTGTACTTGGATTCCTTCCTGATGCTCTGACAAAACACCAGACCAAATCACCTTAGGCTGGAAGGAAGGGTCTGTAACTGAAGCCCATGGTTCAGCCGTACAGTCCATCTTGGCAAGGAAGGTCCGGTGGCTGGATCCTGAGGCGTCTGGTCACATCTGCTTTCTGGAAGCCAAGCACTCTTGCACGAATGCTGGTGTTCAGCTCACTTTTTATTCAGTCTGGGACCCCCAGACCATGGGATCACACCAACCACATTCAGGGTGGATAATCCTCAGTTAAATGTCACTAGAAACACCCTGGCGTGCACACTTAGAGGTATGCCTCCTGAGCGACACTAAATCTTATCAAGTTGACAATCAAAATGAATCGTCACTCGGATGGTGAACCATCTCGGTGCATAAAGTACAGGAGTAGGAAGAGGCCTCCAGTTGAGCTGCAGAAAGTGAGTCCAGCTAATTACCCATACTCAGAAGTTCAGCAGTTTGGACCACAGGCACATAACTTCTACAGCAGTGGCCCGTCCCTGGGTTTCTCACAGGCTTCTGCCACTGCCTGTGGGTTTCTTGGTCAGAGTAGATGACTTCTGAGTCTTCATAAGCAAGCCTGACACAGTAGCTGCTGGGTGAACATGCTGGCTTCCTCTGTGCAGTTGAACTTGCTTAGATTGAATCGTGTTCTGTTCAGGCCCGCCTTTCCAGATGCGGTGGGACCTAGGTAGACCATTCTGTGCCTGAATTAGCAGTACCATCAGCTGCTGCCTTGTGCTGAGCCGAGGACCTCTCTGCATTGACTCACTCGTTGCTGCCTGTCTGTGGGGCCAGGGAGATGTGGGGAGCAGGCCTGGAGCAAGAGTGGGGTAGGGGTGTGTCCAAACCCCAGAAATCTCACCCTGAGATTGGCAGGAGTAGGATAACTCCCCCACTGCCTGGAGCCTGCCTGTTCCAGTGCAAGTAGCCCTGTGTCCCCCCACCTCATGTCAGTAGCCAGGCTAAACTTCCTTTGCCCTTATAAGGTCATGTCCAGCATCACATGGAATTCCTCCTTATGCAAATGAGGCATCCCCAGTACCCTGGCCCTAGTCAATGCTGTACACTCATCCTGAAAGCCCCTTCTGGCCCCCCAAAGGTTTAAATAATCTTGTCCCTTCCTCCCCCCCCCCCATAAACTGAACCAGTTCTCCGTGGCTGTTTTCAGGTGTGTGATCTTTGCCTGTACAGTCACTGCCAACCAAGATCCTCCCTGCACCCCTCCCACCCCAGTTAAGTTTCCCTCCCTCCAGCCCAGCTCAGTGAGAAACAGGCCTGACTACATGGCGGGAGAAGCGGACGCAGGCTGGCACCTATCCATTAGTCTTTTCAGGAAAACCCATGGGGGGTGGGGTGGGCAGACTCCAGGCACCGCGCACAATGGCGCTGCTCTTAGAGTGATTTGGGTGGAGTGGAGAATAACAGCTTTATTTACTCCCTGGAGCCATGTGCCGTTCCAGGGAGAGCGCCACAGGGGACATGCGGGGCAAGTCCTATAGGCATGTGTCTTCCTGTCATCACTGGCAGCCTTGGCTGTGACAGCTCCCTGACAGCCTCATTTGCATACTGAGCCTAGCTCCTTCTCAGCCTCACCTCACTCCTGGGCAGTTGTTGCAGCTAAGGATTCCGAAGTGAGCTCCATGTGCCAATGACAGGCAAGACCTAGATGCACAATCCTCACTGTGTCCTGAGTCCTTAAGTATGACGCCAATGGACTTCTGGAGATTGACATGAACTTCCGGAGGGCTTAAGTATGATGCTAATGGATTTCTGGAGACAGACATGGACTTCCAGAGACAGACAGACTTCCGGAGACATAGACTTCCGGAGGGCTTAAGTATGACGCCAATGGACTTCCGGAGACAGACATGGACTTCTGGAGATAGATATGGAATTCCAGAGACAGACATAGACTTCCGGAGACAGACATGGACTTCCGGAGACAGACATGGACTTCCGGAGACAGACATGGACTTCCGGAGACAGACATGGACTTCCGGAGACAGACATAGACTTCCGGAGGGCTTAAGTATGACGCCAATGGACTTCCGGAGACAGACAGACTTCAGGAGGGTTACCTCGGCCACTCCCGATGGTCGGCTGCACCCTCTAGTTTTACTGATCTCATTAGGGGACACAAAAGGGCATCCATGTTTTAGCAAACTCATGTATAGATAAGAAGCCCTGGGTTCTTCTCCTGGCACTGGAGACAGGCTGGCCCTGTGTCAGTGCAGGACAGTGCCTGCTACAACATGCAACTCTGCGTTCCCTGTGCCAAAGCACCCCAGACTGGGTCCTCAGACGCAAAGATGAGAGGGATCCTTTCTTCCCCTGGTCATTGCCAGCAGGAGGAATGGACATTGATCAGGGAAAGCTTGAAACCCATCCCGATAGCAGGAAGGACACAAGCAACAGAGCACTAAGGGCCACAGGGGTGGGGCACTTGGATGGAGGCACAGAGAGGGGAATGTTTTCTGGAGTCGCAGACTAGGAAGAGTGAGCGCCAGCAAGTCCAGGAGGGCTTCCTACAGTGTGGTAGCCTTCTTCGAAGAGAGACCTGAGGCAAAACAAGCCTTGCTGCTATGGTGCATATGGTTTGACAAGGTATCCACAGGTTCGCATGGTGAGACCACGTGGTGGACATAGAATGGAGATCCGAGAGACGGTAGGATATTCTAATGGAGTCCCGTGGGAGGTGGTAGTTACCGGAAGGAATTGGTGTCATTCTTAGGGGACACATGTTGGTTCCTACCAGAGAGAATTGCTATCAGAGCAGCAAAGGGCCAGGAGCCCAGCGGTCACTCCCCATAATCCAGAGCTTCAGGAGAGGATGGCAGACCCTGTAACACTGAACAGTCTCAGAACTCAAAAGCCATGGGGGCGGGTGGGAGGGCAGAACGAGGTGTTTAGTTCAACATATTCTCTAATGTCCAATTGAACAGAAAAATTAAATATACACCCCCAGCGGGCACCTCAGTGGTTATGTTTGTGTGGGATCAGGAATGTGGGCCTCAGGCTGGCTCAGTACCTGGTTCAGTACCTGGTTGACTTTAGAAGACCTGCTCCAGCCGGTTCATGCATTCTGCTGCCTGCTGTCCTACAAGGACCAAGGAACTCAGACAAAAGAGGGTAACACCAATGTCTGTATTGCTCTTGGCTATGCTCCGCACACAGACCACACTTTACTTGTGGGATTCATCTGCATGGTAACAGTCTTGGCAGGAAGAGGTTGCTGTTCCTATCAGGGCACCCATGGGGAAACAGAGGCTTACAGAGGTTTCATGATTGGCCTGAAGTCCCACAGCTACTGAGTGAGCCTCCACCTGCCCCCCAGCACCCACCTTTATGATGTGGCCATCAGTGGGGATGGAGGAGCTAGTTGGAACCCCAAAGGATCCAGGACAGGGAGAGGGTTCAGTCAGCATCCTTACTCTAACACTTGTAAGCAAGCAATGTAAAATTACAGAACAGACTTCGCAGGCATCATTCAGGGGTACGGCTGTGTTTCCCCAGGTGGGCTCAGTGGAATACAAGAGTCCCCGCAAGAGGAAGGCATGGGGACCAGTACCAGAGAGATGGGAAGATATGACCATGAGAGTCAAAAAGACGTGGCTTCTAGGAGGTACAGGGAGCAAAAACCAGAGGCTCAGATCTTAGTATGTCCAGGATGCTATGCTGGAGCACCACAACTGCAGACTACAGACAGTTCTGGGGCTCCGAAGTCCCTGGTTCAGGCATTAACAGATCTGATGTCTGGTAAGAGGCCCTTTTCCCAAAGATGGCATCTTCTTGTTGTATCTTCACCCATGAACGAAAGGTCTCCATGGATAAGAGCATAAATCCCATTAGAGGGACCCACTCATCCCTTCTCAAAGGCCCCTCAACCCCCAACACACCCTCATGGGTGTAGGTCTCAACCCATAAATTTTGGAAGAATACAAGCATTCAGACCACAACATCTTCCAGAGCCTCTGGATGGATGTAAGCGCTTCCCACCCTTGACTCTGTCCATCAAGGCCCATTTCAGACTGCTGACCCCAGAACTGCAAGGTGATCCCGTGTTTGAAAGGACGCAGCATGAAGGTAGGGTTGGCTCAGTAGCCGTTGGAAGTTTCCAAACTGCGAGTGCAGCCTCGGAGAGATGGTGTCTTAGTCAGGGTTTCTAATCCTGCACAAAACATCATGACCGAGAAGCAAGTTGGGGAGGAAAGGGTTTATTCAGCTCTCACTTCCACATGGCTGTTCATCACCAAAGAAAGTCAGGACAGGAACTCACACAGGGCAGGAACCTGGAGGCAGGAGCTGATGCAGAGGCCATGGAGGGATGTTACTTACTAGCTTGCTTCCCCTGGCTTGCTCAGCTTGCTTTCTTATAGAACCCAGGACTACCAGCCCAGGCATGGCCCCACCCACAATGGGCTGGGCTCCCCCCCATCACTAATTGAGAAAATGCCTTCCAGCTGGATCTCATGGAAGCATTTCTTCACCTGAAGCTCCTTCCTCTGTGATAATTCCAGCTGTGTCAAGTTGACACTCAAAACCAGCCAGTATGGATGGGGTCTGGGCTCACCTGGGCTCTTCCTAGACACAGGTCCATGGTCAGATACAACAGGTTCAACCGAAATTGGCGATGTGCCATTGAGTGAAGAGTTGGATCTGGGCTAACCAAGGACACAGCAGTGGATCTTGATAGCTGTGTCCCTGGTGGCAAGAAACCCCCTTTGTGGTGAATCAGCTTTGATGCTGCAGTTAGATTGTTCCCAAGATCCAAAGCTTCAGATCCTGGAGCATTCTCCCACATGTGTGCTAACAAAGACTCTGTATCCTCAAAAGATCCAAGGTCATTAAAGCATTTCACACAGTGGCTTTCATTCTACCATGGACTTTTCTAGATCATGGGGAGATAAGCCCCCAAAGGAAGATCTGATCCACTGTGGTTTGGGAGGGAAAAGAAGTCACCTTACTTCACATGCCATATACCTGATAAACATCCAGAAAATCTCCTTAAACTACCCCTCCTTCCCCACCCCAGGCTGCTTCCTTCCTGTCTCTGTTTGTCAGAGATGCTTCACTTTGCTAGAAAAATTCTGTTTAAACAGTTTCTCGTCAATTTTTTCCCTTTAGAAGACAGAAAGTAAGAGATGCAGCCTCTTGCTCTCCCTGTAGCAGCACAAAGCACCAGGAGCTGTAAATGACCAGTCTGTCACCTTTTCCAGTCACTGTCATGATTCAAGCCTGGTCAGGAGGAGAAAGAGGCCCTACCTTGGATTCAACCCCCCCCCCCCCCCGCCAGAATTCAAGGCAGGAGGTAAGCAGGGTAAAAGGCCAGGACACAAAAGGAGAAGCAGGGGGACTTCGTGGGGATGGAGATATCTCAGACTCAGGATGGAAGGGGAGACCTGGGAGAGGCCACACAGCTGCAGGTGGAGTGGGCTCTTGATGAGAAAGAGGAAAATTGCCCGCGAAAGGTCAAGCATTTCCTCTCACTTTTCGAGGCCTGAGGTTTTTGATTTCTCAACGGACAGCTAATTCACTTCCAGGCAGCCTTCTGTGTGTTGAATTCCCACCAAGAGACCTGAACGGTGATTTCAATTTGTGCTCACATTAATGCCAGGCTCAGGAGACTTTCCAGTCTAGGCAGTCCAACCAGGAGAGCTAATGTCTCTTGCTTAACTCTATATGCAGGCGATCAAAAGTGGGCTAAAAGTCCTGTGTCTCCAGAGGGGCAAAGAGTCTTCCAGAATCCACACTCAGAGTAGGGGGGACAGAACAGGTTATTTGGGGGATATCAAGATCATGCAAACATATGGAGTTTAATTCTGTTCCTGTGAAATGAGGGTCTGCAGGGACCAGAAAGGGACACTTGATAGGGGTGGGGTCTCTGATACCTGGCCCAGAGGCCAAACCTAGAGAAGGGCAATTGGCTGGAGACAGGAGAGTCAAGTGAGGCCTGGGGCTGGGGTGGGGGGCTCTGAGAAGTCCAGAGCTGTGTTTTAGGCCTGGCAGACATACTTTCTCCCCTCTGCCTGGAAAGCTATGTCTGAAGCCTGCCTTGATATCCAGCTGTTTACCTGACTTCATCTCCCCAGTCCCTTTGCAGCTGGATCCTCAGACGTTGAAGGGTGACAGGGAGATGACAGCAGACATAGGTGCACCTCCAGGTGCAAGCTGGTGGTGGCAGGCTTTGCTCTGCTGTGGAATACAGTCTCCTTTGGGGTCCATAGTCCCAGCCCCCAAACACCCCTCTCTTGGAAATGCTCACCAGCAGCAGAGAGCCAACACAAGGAAGGAAGCGCAATGCCCTACACTGTCCTTGGCATGCTCTCTCACTCTGAGCTGATTCCGGGCTCTCTTCCCAGCTCCACCTTTCTTAATGTGAACTCCTGGGAAGGGATCTCTTTAAACACAGAGTTCCTGGGAAGGCCTCCGAAGCTTCTCATAGATCTGGGGGCCATTTTTCATGCTGTAGAGGCTGCATCATGGTGGTCACCAGCTGGGAGTGTTTGGGGGTAAGAGAGGGAAGGATAAATGGTTAGAGATGCAGCCTCATTGTCACGTGACATTTAAGGATAATTCATTCCACTTCTCACTGAGGAAACCACATTGCCGCTGAACTCAGTCTTAGCCGCCCCACGACTGTGTTGACGGAATGAAGGCAGACAGCTCCAGCTTGGTTCTCTCCACAATTTTATCATCTGTGTATCAATGCAGGTGGAGAATAATACACAGAAGATGGGTCACAGGTCCCGGACTGGGGTGGAGCCAAGGCTGGTGGGAGCCAGAGTATGTGAGAGGATTCCCTGAACTTTCAGAAACTCTGTCAGGGAGAGAAAAGATGGAGGCCCTTGATCTGCTGATGAGGCCTGAGTCCATTCGTGTCTTACTGGGTATTCTTTACATGGGTCCAGGGGCCTCCCTCACTCATCGGCAGCATCCCCTTGGGAATACCTGCCAATCAAAAGCACAGCTGGGTCTTTGCTAACCTGCTTCCTGGAGAGTTTGTGTCTACTGTGTGTGTGTGTGTGTGTGATATATGGGTAGTGGGTGTGTATGTTTGTGCATGCCTATGTGGACATGTGTGCATGTGTGTGGTGTGTGTACATGTGGTCTGTTTGTGTAAGTATGTATGTGTGGGTGTGTAAGTATACGTGATATAGGATGTGTATATGTGTGTGTGTATATATTATGGTGTGTATATGTGTCTATATATATGTGTGTGTGTGTGTGACATGTGTGTACCTGTGTGTATGTATCTGTGTATAAGCGTATAGGTGTCTTGTATGTATATATGCATTGTGTGTGGTATATATGTTTATGTATGTGTACGTATGTTTATATGTGTGGTGTGGATGTACATGTGTTTAGAGTGTGTATGCATATGTACATGAGTCTAAATGTGTGTGTGTGTGTGTGTGTGTGTGTGTGTGTCCCCAGCACTCACACACCTATAGAGTCTGAGTTGTCCCCACCCCCACCTGAACATCACATTGTCCAGGGTCAGGATCCAATTCCTGTCCATGTTACCAGTGACGACAGGGTCAACCTCACTTAAACCTGCTGAGAATTCAGCCTTGTGAGGCTCCAAAGAACTGAAAGACTGAGGGGAGGAAGAAAGAGGGAGAGGGAGGGTGCCCCAGAAACAGGGAAGTCATAGCTCCAGGTAGCGGGCCCAGCTTCAAGAAGCAGGAGAGAAGTGTGCCCTCTGACCTGGGAGATGGGGAAAGGCCTTGGTCATCAGCGCCTGGGCAGGTTCCTAACACTTCCCCTTGGAGCTGCAGGTAGCACACCAGCTTTGTCTTGCCCCTCACACGCTATTGGTCAGGAAGCTCAGCCAGGTTCACATCCCCAGCTGAGCTCTTGTGCATCTGGAAAGCTGTCTGGGGTCCCCTTCTTCCCATATTCACACTGTCTCAGATGTGAGCTCCGAGTTGTTCGTCAGCTCCCTGGGTGTCCCGGATGCATCTCCTGCTGGGGCTCAAGCTGAACCCCATTTATTCCCTCTCTGCCTGATGCTGGGGGCCATGGTCACATGTGCTCATTAGATTCAAAGTTGCCTGTTACATGTGAGGGAAGACAAAGCATAAGAGGCTGGATGTAGGGACCCCACCGAGGACCTGCTCAGCACACAGTGTGGCACGCACCCAAAGACTTGGGCTCTGGTATTCAAGGCTGGGGTTACATGCAACCAGCACTGCCAGCAGCCGCCTAACTTTTCTGATTAGGATCTCCAGGCTGCTATCTGTGGAGAGGCTGCCAGGCCACTTGGCTTCGAGTGCGTGGAGATTATATTTTCGGTCTATATTGCCAGCCCCGTGGTCCCCAGCAATGTACATCAGGTTAGACTATTTGCCTGCAGTAGGATATCCAGTTGGAGCATCACTCTGTTGCGGTGTGACTGACAGGTGTTGTCAAATCTGTCCCTTCCGCCAGACGGCCACTCCAGATCTTGCAGAGCTGGGCAGATGGAGAGTCAAAAAAAACAGCCACAGCCCAAGCTGCAAAGCAAGAACCAGAGCTGGGGGCTGCTGGAGAACAGAGCAGGTAACCTACAGGATCAGAAGCTGGATACCAGCAAAGGGGTGGGTGACAAGCATCTTTAGAAAGATTTCATAATCTCCAGGCCAAGGTAAAGTGACTGCCCAAGGACAGAGGAGAGAAGGTGGCCAGTGAACAGAAGCAATGCCTCCATCTGGGAGAGTGACGGTGACCAGGGCAGGGAGCCCTGTAGTTTGTGCTTCCAAGGGTGAAACGAGAGAAGATACGGAGCCAGGAGAAATTAATTAAAGCATAACTTTCAGAATATCGTTTTGTGCAAACAGATCCAAGGCCAGGGAGCTATGAAGTGCTAGATAATTGCATTGGGGACCATCAGAGAACTTGTAATTTAATGAAGGGACAACCAAGTAGGCATCAGGAAAGGTACCAGAAATCCAGCACCAAACGCAGCAGAGGTCTCAGAGCTGAGCGAGCCAAGCAAGAAGCAAGCAGTTGTGCACAGTGGAGCAATCCTGCGAGAGCCCCCATCATGTCACTAGGCCACTTGTTTGTAAAACAGCCGATGCAGACAAGAGCCGTAGTCCCCAAACGATGTTCTTCCCTTAATCTCTTCCTGCCAAAATGTTTGTGCTCTGTTCCACACCATCGGCTGCTGTGTCTCCTGCAAGTTGTCATGGAGTCAGAGCCCTTCACAAGGCCATCACCGCTGTCACATGTGGGTTTGTAGTCAGGGAGACTTTGCAGGGGCATCTCCTAGGCCCATCCCTACAAGGCCTAGGAAGGCTTGAGATTAAAATCCACGTGCTAAGCATTCATTCAAACATCATTGAGCACCTGCTGTATCCCTGGCACTGTTAAGCTCACAGCTGGCTGGCTAAGGATGGCCATCATTGAGCACCTGCTGTATCCCTGACACTGTTAAGTTCACAGCTGACTGGCTGAGGATGGCCATCATTGAGCACTTGCTGTATCCCTGACACTTTTAAGCTCACGATGGCTGACTAAGGATGGCCATCACTGAGCGCCTGCTGTATCCCTGACACTGTTAAGCTCACAGCTGGCTGGCTAAGGATGGCCATCATTGAGTGCCTGCTGTATCCCTGACACTGTTAAGCTCACAGCTGGCTGGCTAAGGATGGCCATCACTGAGCACCTGCTGTATCCCTGACACTGTTAAGCTCACGGCTGGTTGACTAAGGATGGCCATTATTGAGCACCTGCTGTATCCCTGACACTGTTAAGCTCACAGCTGGCTGGCTAAGGATGGCCATTATTGAGCACCTGCTGTATCCCTGACACTGTTAAGCTCACAGCTGGCTGGCTAAGGATGGCCATCATTGAGTGCCTGCTGTATCCCTGACACTGTTAAGCTCACAGATGGCTGGCTAAGGATGGCCAGTAGCCTGATGGTGGGGTTCTGAAAACAAGGTTTAGGTTCAGTGCTCGCTGTAGGGGAGCTGCCCTGGTGGAAGGAGAAGGTTGAGAAGCTTCAAGGAGCCTCACACAGGCCAAGGAAAATGGTTCAAGTAATGACAGCATTGAGGGTCCACTAGGGTCCAGAATGAGTGGTGATTATGAGGCGAGCATGTTCCCAACAGCTATAGTACTGGTGTCCGGGCCGTGAAAATAAGCAGGAGCTGGGCAGAAGGCAGCCAAGTGAAACCAGCACCATTGGAGGGGGATCTGATGGCAGGTGTAGGGTCATGGTCAGGAGGAAAGCCTAGAGTGTACACAGAAGCAAGAGCTCTGCACCGAAGGCTGGGGGTGGGGTGGGGCTGCTCAGCGGTTAAAGCGCTTTCTGTGAAGTCAAAAATTAGAATCTCCAGCACATATTTAAATGCCAGATAGGCGTGGTGACCCATTTGTAATTTCAGCCTAGGAGGGCAGAGAGGAGAGATCCCCAGAGCAAGCTGGTTAGTAAGACTACCTGCATCCGTGATCTCTGGGTTTGATTAAGACACCCTGCCTTGATGACTAAGGTAGAAGAGCAATGGAGGATGATTCCAACATCAACCTTGGACTTCTGCATGTATGAACACGCATGTTCATGCACACCACATACATCCCAGTGCCCTCTGGTGCTCCACAACCCTTTAACGCATTTCTCCAAATGACAGCCCCCAAGCTGTATTTCAGCTTTGTTCATGCGACAGTCACAGAGCCCTCAGCCTGGGTATCCATTCTGGGACCCTCTTTGGCCAAGCAAAGACATACACAGAGCTAGGGCACTGGGCAGCAGCCACACTGTGTGAATAGGATGTATCTAGTGTATGACATACCTTGTTACGCCTGTCTTTGGTCAGTCCTGCAAGGCTCCATGTATCCCCTTGACCAAAGACAAATGAGTTGCTGAGGTCGTGACCATTGTGGTTAGTCCTGTGAGAGTCAGAGCCCAGCTGGCTGGGACTTCTTGGGATCTTCCAGCTTACTTCACCTGTCCCAAACCTCTCCCTCAGCCATAGCCAAGTGAGTTCAAGGGCAGAGGCTTTCCCAAGCCTGCTAAGCATGCTCAGAGCTCCCCACGTCCCAAGATGTCAGCTCCGCCTGTGTACCAGGCTCCCCACTCATTCAGCACCTCCATGCTATTAAAGCGTAGGTAGTGGTGATCAGAAACCACTGCAGGGGTCTCTTGGGTTCTTTGAAGGAAGGGTTTCCTGTCTTTGTTCCCCAAGGTATCAGCCCAGACTTCAGACTTATGACTAACTGCTGATCTGTTTTTGATTCTAGCAGTCATAAAGGAAGCAAAGGGGAACACAGCCTGCACCATTTGGTCCCCAGGTTCACACTGAGCAATATCAAGCCCGTCAGACACATGGCTTCACACCGACAGGACACAGAAATGCAGGACTTGTGCCCAGGCCGCCCCCCAATGCCTTTGCCTCTCCTGAACCTGTCATGTGAAATCTTTGCTCTCTCTGCTTTTCCTCTGTCAGCTGGAAGTCACCCGAGCAAACAGTGACCAGCTAGGAGAAGAACTGTGGACTCAGATCCCGCCTCCCTCTGCTGCACCCCATGGTACCCCATAGCTTATCAGGGTGATAAGCTAAAAGTTCCCTAATTGACTAACCTAGCCTGCCCATGAGAACACATGACTTCAAGGACACATCTGCTCTCCTAGACCTGGAGATTCTGCTTAGCCTGCATGCCAACATCCACTCTACTGAGAGGACAGCCATGTGTGTCCTTCTGTGGCCTCTGGGCCAGTGCCTGCCCTGGACAAATGCAATGTGTTCATGTAAAAACCTTGTGTCTCACAGGAAAAAGGATCAGAGAAAGTATCTAGTCAAGAACTCATCCCCGACGGGACTGACGGTGTAAGGTTACTCCAACAGGCATTGGGTGAGGGCTCAGAAAGCTCCAGAGGAGTTGGACACTTAAAGTGCTTGCAGTTAGATTTATGGGAAGGACCAAGGGTGCCCCCAGATCACGCTGTGCTTATGAGACGCTTTGGCGACATTCCACCTGGTGATCTGGAAAATTCCATAGTTGCGTATTCCTATAGGTCAGTCTTCCGTCTTACTTTCTCCTTCTGTCTGCATAGCTTCTCCGTGGAATTGTGGTCAGGAAATGCAGTCACAAGCCTGGCCACAGTGACACAGCCAATGAGCCACCCCATATTATAGTGATCCCATATCATTATAGTAGAGACCAAATCATGCCATATCCCCTGATGACACTGTAGCTGTCATAATGTCATAGGACACCTCTCAGGTGTGTGGTGATGTTGTGTTAACAGACCCACAGCACCAGCTGCGGACCAAAACCGTAGCCACAGAGTCATGCTCAGGGAATCACACAGGATATCGACAACTGTGACCTGTGTGTGTGCATGTGTGCACATGTGTGTGTGTGAGTATGCGTGTGTGTGTTTGTGTGTGTGCTTATAGCACCAGCTGCTGAACAAAAACATAACCACAGAGTCACACTCAGTCCATCATGGAGGATAATGACAACTGTGGCATGTGTGTGTGTGTGCGTGTGTGTGTATGTGTGCGTGTGTGCATGTGTGTGCATGTGTGTGTGTGCGTGTGTGTATGTGTGCATGTGTGCGTATGTATGTGTGTGTGCATGTGTGCATGTGTGCGTGTGTGTGCGTGTGCATGCGTGTGCGTGTGTGTGCGTGTGTGTGTGCGCGTATGTGTGCGCATGCACGCGTGTGTGCGTCTGCGTGTGTGCATGTGCATGCGTGTGTGTGTGTGTGTCTGTGTGTGTGTGTCTGTGTGTGTGTGTCTGTTGACTGTGCTAGGGTTTTTACCATCAATTTGAAACTCTTTCTACTTAGGAAACAAAGTGAGCTTGCTGTCAAGTGTCTTCTGCATTATTATGCCAGCAGCGGCTGCCATGTGCTTCTCTGCTACACAAGACAGGGCAGCCTGTGATGAGCCTGGGACCTGTGACGTTGACTCAGGGACCGTGGATCCTGACAGCAAGCTTCTCTCACTAGGCAATACACAACTCATGCTTGTCTGTGTGCATCTGCATGTGTATGGATCTCTGTGTGTGTCTCTGTGTGTGTTTGTTTGTGTCTGTGTGTCTCTATGTGTGTATATCTGTATGTGTGTCTGTGTGTATCTGTGTGTGTATCTGTATGTGTGTCTATGTGTCTATATGTGTATGTTTATGTGTGACTGTATGTCTCTGTGTGTGTATCTGTGTGTGTCTGTGGGTGTATGTGTGTGTGTCTGTCTATGTGTCTCTGCGTGTTTGTGTGTCTATATGTGCATGTCTGTATCTGTATGTCTTTGTGTGTGTCTATGTGTGTATGTTTATGTGTGTGTATCTGCATATGTTTATGTGTGTGTATCTGTGTGTGTCTCTGTGTGTATGTTTATGTATGTGTGTGTTTGTGTGTCTATGTGTGCACCTCTGCGTGCCTTCACGCGTTTCTGAACAGACTCAGTCATCTCTAAGGAACCCAGCAGCTTTGGTGTCACCTGGCTCAGCCTTGCTCAGCCTTACATCTTCTGAGTCTCCATGCATCTCTGCCAGTTCTGATGGAAGGAACCACAGACCGGCCCCTCCCTCTCTCCCTCCCTCCTCTCCAGAGGCCACAGAGCCACCGCTATCCTGAGCTGTCTTAGGTAGACTGAGGAGATAGAATTTCTCTTTTGGAGGATAGAGTCAGGCCCCATTACCTTTAACCCTTTAACCCGTGTCCATCGGTAAGACAGGCTTCCCCTTTGGCTGTCTGTCCGAGCCAGAGGGGTGAGGATGGCAACCTCGTCTACCCTGTGGCTGTCATTGTGCATTCTATGACTCTCCAGAGCTGTGGTCATGCTGCTGCAGAACCCTGGGCATGGTGAGGATTACAGAGTGAGTTAAACATAAATCTGTCCTCTGGGGTCCTGTGTGCTCTGAGGGAGGCACTAGACAGACATAAATAATTCACAAGCAGTATGTGCTAAGTGCTGGGGAGAGAGTCAGGTGGAGTGCTCTCTAGGTCAGAAGAGGGCAAGCGTGAGGACAGGCATGCTACCTCTCTACCAAACCCTTCTAGAAGCTTCTCGGCTCACTCATCCAGCAAAAGGCAAAGTCCTAAGTGACCGGTGTGGCTCAGATTGTCCTACTTCCTCCGTCTCTCCGCCTCAGCTTTCTCCACACGCTGTGCCTCTTTGGTGCATCTCCGAGATGCCAAGCAGGTTCGGACAACAGGGCCTTTGCATGTGATCTTCTCTCCTGTCGTGCCCCCAGGCCATCCTCCACACCCACAGGTCCTAACTCCATAAGGCTTCTTTGAACTTACTACTTAAAATATCTCCTTCTTCCAAATATCTCTTTCAAACTCTGCCCTACAATCTTTTCCCCAAAGTATGTGTTACCAGACAATATGTATTTTCATTCTCTAATAGAATTCAAAGACAGTGGCAGCTTTTTTATCATCGCTTCTCAGGGTTTGGGGATATACAGAAAATGTTAAATTAACGATTGATCCCTTTGGTTGCTGGGTCAGTTTTTTTCATGCTGCAGTGATAAAATGCAGACAAAAAGCAACTTCAGGGACTGCACTATTTATTAGTCTCAAACCTGGAAGAAGATCTCGGTGAGGGACTGTCTAGAGCAGGTTGGCCTGTGGGCATGTCTGTGGAGGATTGTCTTGATTATTAATTATGCCCACTGTGGGCAGCACCATCCCCTAGGCTTGGGTCTTGGAGAAAGCGAATGAGTATAGTCATGCATGCCTTTGCTCTCTCTCTGCTTTTAACTGTAGATGTGATGCTACTAGCTGACTTGAGTTCCCTGATATGATGGTGTTACCCTGTGAGTCAGCAAATCCTTTCTTCCTTGAGGCGCTCTGTTATAGTGCTTTATCGCAGTGACAGGAGAGGAAGCTAGGACAAGTAAAGGTTTGGTTTTGGTTTTGTGTTATGGTTCAGAGATATAGTCCATCTTGGGGGAACTCATGGCAGCAGGAAATGAATGCACTCTTCTGCTCAGCTCCCTCTGTCTTCTTACACAGTCCAGGATCCTAACCAGGGAATGAAGTCTCCCACAATGGACCGCTCTTCCCAGCTCAATTAAAACAATGACTGACAGGCATGCCCAGAGACCCAGAGGCCCATCTTCCAGGTGATTCTAGATTTTCTCAGGTTGGCACTGACCATCACAAACTTGAAGGAGGTAGCATGCTGAGAAAGCAAGATCTACCCTCAGGGCTAATTTCCACTGTATCCACTGTATCATATCTGTACCACACATGTAAACCACAGCCACACCTCTGCTCAGCCATGGGCTCACGGCTGTAACTAACTTATTAGCACAGCACTGGCACACATTTAGCTGTGGGAGGGTGACCGTGAAGCACAAGCCTTGCAGGGACTTTTATTCGATTTTTTATAAAATGTATTTTTTTTTTTGGCATGTGTGTGTATATGTGTTTGTGTTACCCATGCATAGGCACATGTGTGTATGAAGATGCATGCTTATAGAGGCCTGATGTCAATTATCATCTTCAGTATTCTCTTTATCCTCTGAGGTAAAGTCTCTTAGCAAACCCAGACCTTGCCAGCACTGGCTTGTTTGCCTAGTCAGTTGGCCTCAGGGATCATCTGTCTCAGCCTCCTGGTCTCAGGAATTGCAGACAGCCCCCAACTCAGACAACATTTATGTAGGTTCTGGGTATCTGATCTCTAGTGCTCAAGCTTCTGGGACAGCCACTTTAGCTACCAAGCCACCTCCCCAGCCACACTGGACGTATTTATTAGCTGATGGAGACACAGCTTGAGTTCACACTCTGCCTAGGAGCTCAACCAGAGGTTTATTTCAGAGTCTCTTGAGAATTTCTCTCACACATCAGGAGAATTGTAACAAGTGCACAGCTGGTTCTTGATCGCAGACTGTGCATGGGTCAGAATCCCAAGCTCTCCATATGACCTCTGCAGGCAGCTGTCCTAAAGAATCCAGCTGGTGTCCTGTAGGGAAGGGACCTGAGAGAGAGCAGATTTGCTGCCTGCAAGTATTGCTGCCTCTCTGAGCAGTTGGCCTTGTGGTTAGACCCTGGACTTCTCTAAACCTGAGTAGGAAAAGTGTGGCACACCAAATCCGCAAGCCAAGATTGTTGGTAAATAAAAAAGAGAAATTAAAAAGAGAAAAAGGAAGGGAAGGGCAGCTCCTTAGTGTGGTGTGGTGGAGAGGGTTTATTATGGATAAGTGGGTGAGCACAGCCAGAGGCAGAGACATCTTGGGAAGTCCAGAGTGGACATGACCAGACAGATCTCTGCCACGTGAAGAGAGGGAGAGAGGAAAGAGGAAGACCAGATGCAGCAGCCAGGAGACCAAAGATACAAAATGGTTGAATTATATAGGGAAGAGCTGCCCAGCCCCCTGGCTGAAGAGTTCAGGGTAGAGGGTGGTGTATGCCAGTCAGCACGACCTTGTAACAGGTAGAGACTGAGGGACTGGGGGAGAACTGGCAGCCCTGTCTGCTTTAATATGTTAAATAGGTACCTCAGCCATTTGTCCCAGGTTTGAAACCTAACAGCACACTGTTTGCTATACAAGCATCTACAGCTTTGGGTATTGTAGAAAGCGCTTGCTGTGAAAGATGTGGAAGGTCATTATCATGTGACAGGAATATAACCAGCAAGAACAGACCTGATTCCAGTTAGAGAGAGACTCGAGAGAAAGACGGGCTGGGGAGAAAGACAGCGTTCAAATCACACCAAAAAACCCAACCACGACAAAGACTCTATGCCTTTGAGAAGTGCTCGGAGCCACTTGCAGGGTTCCAGCCCACATAGGGTAGCCAGAAACCAGCTTCCGATATGGTTGACCCATACCCCACCCTAAACTCATGTAGAAGTGTTAACCTCCCAGTGTCCACCTCTGCGTGTGACGTTCCTCTGAGCCAGGGTTCCTTCAGAGGCCATTTGAAAACTTTAGATCATGGTGTCTGATGTCCGGTGAGTCTGGGTGAGCTATGAAGTCAGTGGCAAGCTAGGATGAGTGGAACCAAGAAAAGAAATGCAGGCCCCTGGTAAATGGAGAGGCTGGGAGCACTGGCTAATGCTAAACATGTATTGTGGACTTTCAGAGAGGTAGGGGACAATGAGCATGCGGGTGGACAAGGGTGACTCTGGTCCAAGTAGTGACAGGCATGAAGTGGTGCCCCTGACATCCCTAGGCTGGACTCACCACCAAGGCCAGAGGTGGAGAGATGAAGGCTGGCCCAAGGCTGTCTTACAAAGAGCATGAGGAGCTTTGATTGGGTGAGGCTGGGAGTGTCTCAGCTGAGCCTGAGTCACCGGGCTTGTGGGACAGCGCTCATCCAGGGTGGGCAGAGCATCTGCCATGCGGCCTTTCTCTGGATATCTCTGTGTTGCTACACTGCAGCTTCCAACCATCTCATGACCCTTTAGGTCCATAAGCAAGGGAAGGTGTGTCCTGCCTGGCCTCTGATTGGGTCCCATGGGGATGAGTACTGGCCTGCTGGGGGCTCAATGGAGCCTGGGAAAGAATTCATTTCTAAGCTTACTCCCAGGTTTGTCACTGTCAGTGCCTGGAGGCTGGCGTCTCCAAGTGGCCCAGCTGCATGCTTCTCTTCACACAGTCCCTCCCCATACCATCCATATGCCTTCCAAGTGCCCTTCACGGTCCCTCCACATGGTCCCTACATGATGGCTACACAGGATCCCGCCACACCATTCCCTCCACATGGTCCCTACATGATGGCTACACAGGATCCCGCCACACCATCCCCTCCACATGGTCCCTCCCCACGGACCATCTGACAGCCCTCCTACATGACTTTTCTCTCTTAAGGCCCTTGATGTAGCTATAATCACATGAGTAAGGCCTTCCCTAGCCACAGTCCCAGGGACCCTGCACAGCACGGATACCAGGGTAGGAACATGGGGTAGGGGATGCTTCTTAGGAATCTTCCCACTTAGTTCTACTGATGGGTACCTGGTACTGGGAGAATGAGCAGTTGCAGGTAGATCCTTCCCTGCTTCTCCTTGCAAACAGAGGCATACCTGTACCCACAGGGAAGGCCAAAGTGGTGCGGGCACCCGGGGCCTGATGTGTGTATAGCAATTGAACAGAATAGGATTCATGGCACAGAATGTAGGAGGCAGCTTGCCAACAGAGACACAGGCAGCCACCACAGGCAGGAGAAGGGGCTAAAAGGGCACTCCACAGCCGTAGTACACCATTGCCCTGGTCCTACAGCAGAATGCACAGCACAGGCAAAAGCCACGCATTTTCCCCATCGCCCAACAAGAACACATTTTTTATGACTCCCCATCCCACACAGGATAAATTCCCCCTGCTAGCCCTCAGTCACGGAACCCCCATTCCCTGCATGATAACCCTCCCACAGGCTGCCCGCTCTCAGCAGCCTGCAGCACTTCCCAAGCCACTTTCAGCATGATGTAACCCAGTATTCCCAGGGCATCCAGGGACAGCAAGTCTCTTCAGCAACAACACCTTTGTCACCAAGGAGAGGACGTCAAGGAGAAATCCAGCCGAGCAGCCTTCCCAAGCCAAGAACGTGTTTGTGTCAGTTCTGAATGTAATAAACACACAGCGTGTACCTTGCCAAATGCCAGCACCTTCATTTTCTGATAACAAATGGCTGGTTAGAATCAATAACAGCTCCCTGCCGCTGTGCAGCACGCTGCATGGGGCCTGGGCAGCGGCCTGGCTCCCACATAACAGCTGCTCTGCCCACATCCCCGCCAGCCTGGAGCTGACTGACATTTAGCCAGGACAGACACCGCTGCTGGCTTCTGAGTAGATTCTCTTCTTGCTATCCAGTGTCTTGCACAACCACAAAGCCTGCTGCTCAAAATCAGATCTACCAAATTTGTATTTTCCACTTAAAGGGAGGATGTATTCAAGAGCTAGGATGGAAGGGAAAAGGGACTCCATCTTCTACGATAGATAGAGGCCTTATCTTCCCTGCAAGCCTCAGCCTGGAGCTGAGGGACATATAAGCCGGGAACAATGTAGCAGACATCATGGAATTCTGGCCCTGATCTCTAGGTTTCAGTTGTGGCTTTTGCCAGATCTGTAGCATCAAGAAGGTTACTTGGTCTCTTTGTGACTCATTTTGAGCTATAAACTGTGAGTTATAATGGTATTTATTCTGTGGTACCTTCCATCCATGCATCCATACATCCAGTGGGGAGAGATGAGAAGATAAAAAGATGGATGGATGAATGGATGGATGGATGGATGAATGGATGGATGGATGGATGGATGGGGGGTTGGATGGATGGGTAGATGGATGGTGTACTGGCTGGTTTTGTGTGCCAACTTGACACAAGCTGAAGTTATCACAGAGAAAGGAGTTTCAGTTGAGAAAATGCCTCCATGAGATCCAGAGGTAAGGCATTTTCTCAATTAGTGATCAAGGGGGGAGGGCCCCTTGTGGGTGGTACCATCTGTGGGCTGGTAGTCTTGGGCTCTATAAGAAAGCAGGCTGAGCAAGCCAGGAGAAGCAAGCCAGTAAGAAACATCCCTCCATGGCCTCTGCATCAGCTCCTGATCCCTGACCTGCTTGAGTTCCAGTCCTGACTTCCTTTGGTGATGAACAGCAGTGTGGAAGTGTAAGCTCAATAAACCCTTTCCTCCCCAACTTGTTTCTTGGTCATGATGTTTGTGCAGGAATAGAAACCCTGACTAAGACAAATTGGTACCAGCGTAGTGGGGTATTTCTATGACAACCTGA
>CM052702.1:136904107-136914241 GCA_028551405.1 Uromys caudimaculatus
TTGGGGAGGACTGTGGAAGGACTTTGGAACTTTGGGCTAGAAGATCCATTTGGTGATAAGAGCTTTGTGGGATGTTGTGTAGGAGCTTGGAAGATAATGTTGAAAACAGTGCAGAAGATGGAGGCCTGGCTTGTGAAATTTCAGAAGGAAGATTAAAGACTCTTATCAGGGCCGTTGCTATTTTGATTGTAAAGATTCTGTGGTTTTGGTTAGCCGGAGCTGAAGAAATCAGCTGTGATTAACAAGATACCAAAACTACTAAAGCAAAACCATTGTATTGCTAGGACTATTGATGCTAGTTCACTGGAGCTAAGAAATTGGTGGTGATTAAGAAGAGACCAGCATCACTGAGGTGACATCTTCTGGGAGGTGTTTTCTGAGAGCACAAAGAGGCTGTGTTCCAGAGATAGCCAAGGTTGTACCTTGTGCTGTGACTGGACCTGGTAATGTGTAAGAGTCACCCAGGTGGTACTGGTTTTGAAGGCATGAAGGAGTCATGAAGAGCAGCTGAGGCCTGGGCACTGTGAGAGGCCGTGGAAGGCCATTGGTGAAGGTGCAGCCTCAGTTGCAATTTCAGGACTGAAGGGGTCATGCAAAGGAGTTGAGGCTCAGGCACTGTGAGAAGCCTCGGAAGGCCATTGGTGAAGGTGCAGCCTCAGTTGCATTGACAGCCCAGGATTGAAGGGGTCATGCAAAGGAGGTGAGGCTTGGCACCATGAAGAGAGCCTATGAGAGGCTGTTGGTAAAGCCGAGTTGCAGCGGAAGACAGCAGGGTTTTGGAGATGCCAGTGCCATGAGATGACCACCAAGAACAGCAGCAGCAGTGGGGTACAGGCATCTGGAGCCATGTGTGCTACAAAGGGCAGAGCTGGAGAAGTGACTCAAGCCCTTGGATGGATTCAGAAGATCGTGAGTAGATCCCAGACATTGGACAGCTGGAATTTGATTTTGCTTTTGATTGTGACTGTGCCCTGATATATTTTCCCTTGTGAAGAAAGAAGGTATTTTAGTGGAGCCCACAGTTAAGAGACTTTGAATTTTTAAAGACTTTGAATTTTAAGAGATTGGATGTTTAAAAGGGACCTAAATGTTAATATGTAAGAATTTGCAAAGATAGTGGGACTTGTAAAGTTATTTAGATCTTGGGGATGGATAAGGAAGTAAGGGTCGAGGCTTATTGGTGATGTGTTTGTGTGTCAAGTTGACAAGGGGTCAATTGTACTGGCTAGTTTTGTGTGTCAACTTGATACAAGCTGAAGTTATCACAGAGAAAGGAGTTTCAGTTGAGAAAATGCCTCCATGAGATCCAGCGGTAAGGCATTTTCTCAATTAGTGATCAAGGGGGGAGGGTACCATCTGTGGGCTGGTAGTTTTTGGTTCTATAAGAAAGCAGGCTGAGAAAGTCAGAGGAAGGAAGCAAGCCAGTAAGCAGCATCCCTCCATGGCCTCTGCATCAGCTCCTGCTTCCTGACCTGCTTGAGTTCCAGTCCTAACTTCCTTTGGTGATGACCAGCAGCATGGAAGTGTAAGCCGAATAAACCCTTTCCTCTCCAACTTGTTTCTTGGTCATGGTGTTTGTGCAGGTATAGAAACCCTGACTAAGACACAGGGTGATTGTGCTGAGACACGAGTTAAGACAGGGTGATTGTGCTGGGTTATGATTCCTCATGGGGCAGGGGAATCTACTGGATCATATCTTCATGAGGCAAGGGGACCTGTTGAGTTTTGAGTACTACAGGGTAGGAGGTGGTCATCCTAGGTATTGAGTCCATGAAGGACAAGGGTATTTGCTGGATCATGAGTTAGATCCTGCCCCTTCATTCTCAGAATTTACAGTTCCCAGGCCATGCTCCTCCCCTAAGCTGTTGCCATGGCTACTGGCCTCCCTCACCCGCTTCCCCTTCCTCCTCATGAGCGTTTGAGTCTGTTCATCCATTCACTCATGGATGGGTGTTTGTGTGTCTGGCTCTTGCAGACAAAGCTGTGTGGGCATTTGTGTACTTACCTTTGGACATCCAGATGTTCCTGTTCTCTTGGGTAGATGCCTTGGCGTACCGTGGCTGGATCCCAGGACACAGTGTCACATGACTCTAGGAAACTGTCAAAACGGCTCACACGGTGACCTTAGCATTTCATCCCGACATTAGTGTATGGATTCCAGTTCCCACGTCCACACCACTGCTCCATGCAGCCAGGCTGCTCAATCTGGGCCTTTCTCATTTTGACTCTAACAAGGGACCTGCCATTTTCTCTAATTTGCATGATTGACAGCACCAAGAATTTTATAATGTGCTTATCCATTGTCTTCTGTGCCCAGTTCACTAGACAACATAGTCTGACAGAGGTTCTCCGCTTAATCAAACCAGTCAGGCTTCAGAACCTTCTCCTAGACCTTAAAATAAAGCCTCTCTCTCTCTCTCTCTCTCTCTCTCTCTCTCTCTCTCTCTCTCTCTCTCTTTCTCTCTCACTCTGTGTGTGTGTGTGTGTGTGTGTGTGTGTGTGTGTGTGTGTGTGTGTGTGTTGGACAGCAAGCTCAGAGGACCACTTTCAGAAGTCAGTTCTCTCCTTCCACCATGCAAGACCCTGGGATCATACCTGGGCTATCAGGCTACACGACAAGCCCTTGCCTGCTCCACCATCTCCCCGGCCCATAGACCACCTTCCAGGAAAATCCAGATATAGAAAAAGAAGCCTGAGAAGTTTGCTTCGACAGACACTCTGCAGAATAATTGCAGATGCTTAGATTTCTCCAATCATACAGGCCTATTTTTCTTCTTGTAAAAATAATTGTGTGTGTGTGTGTGTGTGTTATGTAATGGGTGTGTGCATGTTGGTGAATATGTGTGATGTTTGCATATATGTACATGCATGTGCCCATGTGTGTTTGATGTATGCATGTGTGTCTGAGAGAGAGAGAGAGAGAGAGAGAGAGAGAGAGAGAGAGAGAGAGAGAGAGAGCGCCAGCCCATGGAAGTTGATCCCTGGTGCTACAGCCACTAGAGGCCCTACACTACCACCCCACAGAGGCGCTGGGAAGTGGACTCAGGTCCTGATGCTTCTTAGCCATGTTCCATCCATTGACTCCCACACTCTCACCCCCAGCTCCCCACTCATTGTCTCTAACTCCCTCCGGCCCATGCTTCACCGGGAGTTAAGCCCCACTTCTCTCCCCCACTGCAAGAGCTCACTACAAAGGCCCATGGACCCGTCCTCGCTGCTGTCCTGAGCAAAGCCTCCCACAGTTCGAACCTTTGCATTTTTCTTTCCATGGGGTCACTCTTGTATTGCGTTTTGAGAGCTCATTATAAATTCTGGAAAGAAGTCCTTTATCAAATATATGATTTTCAAATGTTTCTTTCCAGCCTGTGACTTATCTTTAATTCTTTCAGCATATCTTGTAAAGAGAAGGAATTTTTAATTTTAACGGAGGCCAGCTTATCAACTCACCCTCTTACTGAAGAGCTAGGAGTGTCATATCTAAATGCCTTTGTCTAGTCCAGCTCCTCTGTATTTTCTGCAGAAGTTTTACAGTTTGAGGTTTTAGGTTTAAGTTCACAATCAAGTCTCAGTTAATTCTTATGTTTGGTCCCAGGTATTAGTCCAGATCTATGTTATTCCACATGGACATACAGTAGCTCTAGACACACATTTGAAAAAAAAAATTGTTTTGCAATGAATTTCTATTGTGCTTTTATCAAGAGTTAGCCCTCCAGGTCAGCAAGATGACTTAGTGAGTAACAGTGCTTGCTGCCATGCATGAGGACCCGAGTTCAATCCCCTGTGTCCCATGCACAAGCTTTTTGAGGCCCTGAAACCAGGTGATGTGTCTTCCAATTCCTCTCTTCTCAATCAAAGTGGTTTTGACTGGTTTTGCATTTTCCATGTACATTTAAGAGTCAATTTGTCCAATTATCAAAAGAAGAGAAGTAGAGGCTCCCCAGGATTTGCCTGGTACCACACTGTGCTGCAGATCCCCTCAGAGAAAAACAATGTGTTAAAATGCTTTTGTTGTTGAAGTGACAATCATGGCGCCTTTGAGGGTCTGTGATAGGTTTCTGCATATATGTTATGGTTGTGTAGCTTGGTCTTCTTGTGGGACTCATAACAGTGGGAGCTGGGCTATCTTTGACTCTTTTGCCTGCTCTTGGGACCCTTTTCCTGCCACAGGGTTGCCTTGTTCAGCCTTGCTATGAGGGTGTGTGCCTAGGCATATTGTAACTTGGTCTGCTGTGTCAGTGGAGATCCCTGGGAGGCCTGCTCTTTTCTGAGGAGAGGGAAACTGACATTGGGATAGGATGGTTTGAGAGGAGAATGGGTTAAAAAAAAAAAAAAGAAAATGGATTTTTTTTCTCACATAATATATCTTGGTAATGATTTCCCCTCCCTCTCCTCCTCTCAGTTCCTCCCACATCACCTCCCATCTGGATTCACCCCCTTTCTGTCTTTCATTAGAAAATAAACAGGCTTCTGAGGGATAATGCTATACTGATCTATGCTTTACTATACGCCATGTCACGCCCTGCCCCGCCCCGTCACGCCCCGCCACGCCCTATCATGCCCCGCCACGCCCTGTCACGCCCCGTCACGCCCCGTCACGCCACGCCCCATCACACCACGCCACACCTTGCCATGCCATACTAAAAGAAAAACTAACGAATTGAAATTGGACAAACAGAAGCCTTTCTCCACTAGTATTGTCCACCTTGGTTTGATGTTTTCAGCATGTGTCTTTAATAACTTGGATTAGTTTCTTCTTAAGTACTGACTGATACATCTCATGCCTTTATCATTGATAATCTATTTTCAACTTCACTTGCTTATTGATAGTATAATGAAATACCACAAAAATTTCAATTACTTTTTGTTTTTGACAATAGTAAAGGAATACAATGGATCACTGACTACATTCAGCTTCCCCCGTGGCCTCTCTCACCCCCTCTCACCACCACCCACCTCCCTCTTTGCAACTGATCATCTGAACCATCACATTCTCCTCTCTCTCTCTCTCTCTCTCTCTCTCTCTCTCTCTCTCTCTCTCTCTCATTTTCTCTCCCTCTCTCTCTCTTGTTCTTTCTCCCTCTCTTGCTCTCTCTAGCCCTCTCTTGCTCACTCTCGCTCTCTCTTTCTCTCTCTCTCTCTCTCTCTCTCTCTCTCTCTCTCTCTCTCTCTCCCTCTTGCTCTCGCTTGCTCTCCCTCTCTCACTCATTCTCTTGCTTGCTCTCTCAATCCCTCTCACTTTCTCAGACTCCATGCAGGCGGTCACGGCCGTGGACTGCAAGTGTCACACCATTTGGAAGACAGTCTCCCCACATCTCCGTCCTTCAGCTCCTACTTCCCTCCTGTCCCCTCTCCCATGAGGCTCCCAGATCCATGGTAGACCTCAGAGGAGTTGACATCGTTGTCTCATTTGACAAGTAATGAGACCTGCGTTGAGCATTGCCCACTGAAGAAAGGGTTTTCTTTGACTAGGGCTGAAAGCAACACTAATATATGCACATAAATATAACTATTTAGAAAGTAGTTTAACTATATGTCCATTTGGGGAAACACCACTAGTAGATTCCCCCATGGGACCTGTGGCACCCCTGGCTATGGGCTTTTGGACAGTTCTACAGTGCCAGGTGTGTACTCCCTCCCACGGAGCAGACTGCACTTCCCAGCAGAAGGCATTTGGTGATCCACAGCACATGTGTGTCACTATTACAGCAGTGGTCTGTCTTGTCAGGAAGCCCAGGGTTGTAGCACCCAGAGTCTACAGAGTCATTGAGCGCGTTTCTCCCCCGACAGCCTGTGCTCTGTTCTAAAGCGGTGTCTCTGTACCATGCATTCATAGTCTGGGGCGTCGTCAGCTTAGCGAAGACCCAGCAGCAATGACAACCACCTGTATTATTTTAAGAGCTCCTTGTAGGGAGGTATCCCACACCTGGCACTGGGAGTTGGGTTTGAAAATCAGTGGCTTCTTGGAGCAGCGTTAACCACCCATGAAGAGAATGTCTGTTTAATCTCCTTTTTATTAATAGCATATGTTTTAGCTGGCTGATGAAGTAGGAGGCATCTTTACAGCTTTGATCAATCCTCTTCCCCACCCCACAGGAAAATGAATAAAACTAGAAAGTATTCTATTGAGCGAGGTAAACCAGACTCAGGAAGATGAATGCTGTATGTTCTTCCTCTGATGAGAGTCCTAGACTTGAGGTTTTAGATCACGTATTTAAAAAGTTGGAGTGGGTGTGGGCAGAGAGGAAGAGGGAGAAGAAGCCATGAGAGCTGTGTGTGTGTGTGTGTGTGTGTGTGTGTGTGTCGGGGGGTAAGAGGTGATGGGGGAAGAGGGGGGAAGAGGTGATGGTAAAACACACACAGTGTGAAGATAGAGCAGGGGACATTAGAGAAAAGATTTAAAGGGGTGGAGACAGGGGATAGGAGGAAGGTTTGCATGATGAACTATTTCTTAGTACGTCACCAAAATCACTTATTCCTTGAAATAGCTTCTTGTGGGTTCTACTGGATTTCTGTGCAGGCTGCCTGGAGACAGGCACAGACTGACTTCTTTTGAACTCAAATTCTGTTATGTCTTTCCTTGTCTTATTGCAAGGGTAAAAACTTGCCAAGAACAGGTGATAGACATGGCATCCTGGTCTTGTTGATAGTCACCCTTCAGTACAATGTCAACTCTAAGTTTATTACGGCATCTTGGTTAGTCTTGATTGTCAACTTTACAGAGCTTAGAGTCGTCTGATGGAACAAGTCTCAACTGAGGGATTACTTAGAACATATTGACCTTTGGAAATGTGTGTTGGGGGATCCTTTATTATTAATTGATGTAGGAAGCTCCATCCCACTGTGGGAGGCACCATCCTTCGGTAGAGTTAAGGCCTTGGTAAAATAGTAAGGCCTAGTGGAATGCTAAGGCCTAGGTCAAATGCTAAGGCCTAGGTGACTGTTACCTAGCTAGCCTGCCATTACAAGGAAACTTTCTCATATGTTTCTGCTGTTACTAGGAAACTTTCCAATGCCAAGTTGATTGTGTGTTCTGTATTGTTTTATGCTCTTTGGAACCAATTGTAATAGAAGTCAGTAGAACTGCTTTGTATAGTACCCACGATAAGCTAGGACCTGAGCCAACCACCCAGAAGCACTTCTGCACCTGTGTATAAGCTTTTATGGTATTTGCTTTTATAAGCTGCCCCTGGGTTGGATACCAACATAAAGGATATAAAAAACTATTTAAAATAAGTCTTCCATTTTGACTAGGGGTCGAGTAAAGTTTAAGTTCCCAAGACTTCCCTGGGAACTGACATCCTGCTTAGCAAAGGAGACATGCCCATGGGTAACTGGTATCCTAGCAGACAAGTTAAGACGTGAACGTTAGCTAACGTAAGTCCCCGGCCACAATTGAATACCCCAACCAGTGGGAACAGGATAGATGTGCAATGACGACGACATGTTCCTAAGGAAATTCCCCAACCCTAATTCCTGATTGGTGGAATAACTTGGCACCAATGTTTGTAGTTCCCAGGCTTAAAAGCCCCGTTGAACATTAACTCAGAGTCATAGTTCAGTTCCTGAATCTAGACTGTAGCCTGATTGATCAGTCTTGGGGTATGTGCTCAATAAACTCTCCCTGTCCGACTGAGACTGGTGCTCATGTCGTTTGTGCGGCGAATCCTGGACCCTAATCCTTGATATGGACTATATTTTAAAAAGGTGAGTAGCATGACCTATGAGGAAGCCAGGAGAGGAGGGATGGAGGGAAGGAGAAAGCGAGGGAGGGAGGGAGGGAGGGAGGGAGGGAGGGAGGGAGGGAGGGAGGAAAGGACAGGGGAGAGAGAGAGCAGCATTCCTCAATGGTTTCAGCTTCAGTAATTGCTTTGTCTTCCTAGGTGTAATCTAAATAAATCCATCTGTACCCAGGTTGATTTTAGTCAAAAAATATTTTATCACAGCAACAGAAAGCAAACCAGGATACATGAATACTCTTTACTCTGTATTCCTGATTCTCATATGTACTGATCCCGGAGGGGCTAAGCTAACTTTCCCCCCTCTTCTGTGTGTGTGTGTGTGTGTGTGTGTCTGTCTGTCTGTCTGTCTGTCTGTCTGTCTGTCTGTGTGAACAAAGCAATGCAGAGCACATGCACTAGCTCCTCCTTTAGGGCTCTCATTCTCTAGATCACTGCTCTGTTATCCTGAAGCATCCAGGGCCCCAGCCATCAGTTAGCTGTATATTTTATGAGGCAGCCTTAAGAATCATATACAGTATTCGATCAAACATCATGAAAGATGTGTGTGAAAGCTGAGCTCTCTCTTGCATCTTAAAAGAGGAGGGATAAGTAGAATCCTTGGGTTTATGACAGGGAGGGGCCAGAGATTCCCTCTTCCTCTGCATAGTCCTCATGTGGCTCCAGAATCCAGGCCAAGCAAAAGGAAAGTGTCGATGCTTCGTTAGCTCGGTAGAAACATGGGAACCTCCGCAGGACAGGGAAATCCAAAGAGCTGATCAAAGCAAGGACACGCAGGGAGAGGGGTATAAACGGGAACGAAGACATGGGTTTCCTGGTCTTTGGTGATGGGAGGGTCTCCTTTCCACACAGAGTCTTCAAGGTGTCCCCTGCGTGTTGGGAAACACGTCAGGAGAACAGTGTTCTACAGCTTCATCTCCCCAGTGACTTCCTCCTGTGATGACCACTGGAGCAGCCAGGCCTGTTTGGACAGGACAGGCTTTCACCTCCCTCAGATTTTAACCCGATTCAAGCTTTGTCACCAGCTCCACTAGACAGACAAAGAGACTGAGCCAGGGTAGGATTTACACTGGCCACTTGTGACCACAGTATCTGACCTGAAGCACTTATCAGGCAAGAGCCACATCTTCAGAGGTGCCAGGCATCATGGAAGAGCAGTTGTCATCATGGAGGCCAGGAAGCAGAGAGGGAGACAGAATAAGAAATAGCTTTAAGAAGATTCCACCAGTGACCTGCTTTCTCTAGCCAAACACAGCTCAGCCACTCACCCTCTTTTAGTAAAGCCATCTTATCAGGAATCAATCGGAGGATGACTATTTTCTAGTTATCTCTGGAAACACCCCAGACACACCAGAGGTATCTTTTTCCAATTCTCCATGCGGTTCTCAATCCAACCACACCGACAAATGTAGCCATCATTCTGCTCAGTGTCTGGGTTGGGACTTCAAAACAGAGCTTGCACTCCAGACCACTACCTGCCATTCTCTCAAGCAAGTTCAGACCATTAAGCGCTACCACTCAAGGTCAGAGCCATTGACTTAGTCTTCGAACTCGTGGGCCCCAGTCTGTGGAAGGGAGCAAAGGAGCCCCTGTTAGCTGGAGACTGGCCCACGCTGCTCTTTTCTCTGAGCTGCTGCTGTACCAGGGCCACATCACCATCTTAGCTTCTCCCAAAGAGACATCAATCTCACCCATGGCCACCCGCTCTGGGAACACCTTGCCCACCCCACATGCTCTCCCATGAAAAGGTTTGTTTCTGCGTTGTAATTGATCTCTGTTTGGGGAGCATTCGTATTCACAGAACGACAACTCTATTGTCAGAAAATTCCTAACCATTTAGATGTGTTAAAAGTTGTATTTTCAGAGACTCTCATGGCTTTTAAATCATTATCTGCCAACCACTGGAAGGGTTTAATTGACTCCTTAAGCATAGCCCTCCATAAATATCCACTAGGCAGATCCTCCAGTGAAGTCTCCATTCTTGCTGACAATGTCATCCTGGGAAGTTAGCTTTGGCATCTCTCAACTGGGCGTGATGCGTGCTTAGATGGCTTGTGACGTGCCTCAGGGAGAAGTGGCTGCTGTGCTGTCCTGGGCAGCTAGTGTCTCCCTGGGTCACGTGAGTGTTCTGTCAGATTTGTCTTTTGAGTATGAATTGTCTGAATGTGGATTAAAATCCAAATTTTATCGGCAAGCTCCACCCCAAGTTTCATGTCCACTTTTTCTTGTAGGGGTGGATTCTCCCACAAAACAGCCCGCTCATGAGGCTGTAAGGTCAAAGGTCATGAGACTCCACTCTCAAGTGTGAGCTTTTGCTTGTGGTTCCAACTTCACCAGTAGCATTTCTCAGGTGTACCATGACACCCACTCCCTGGGAAAGCCAAGTCACCTCTGTGTG
>CM052702.1:136914741-136976418 GCA_028551405.1 Uromys caudimaculatus
CACAAGGGGCCCTCCCCCCTTGATCACTAATTGAGAAAATGCCTTAGCACTGGATCTCATGGAGGCATTTCCTCAACTGAAGCTCCTTTCTCTGTGATAACTTCAGCTTGTGTCAAGTTGACACACAAAACCAGCCAGTACAGCCTGTATTGACTCAGCACAATGACGCTGTCTTGATCCAGAATGATCACTGTCCTTTGTGCTGAATTCTAACTCAGTAAAATCCCCATGCCCCATGCTAACTAGACTGTAGGAAGATGGCTTGTGGGGAATTGGTAGAAGACAGGCAAGACCCCAAGGGAGAACAGAGAAGGGAGTCTGGAAACTCTATTTAAGCTCCATGGGGTAACACTCCTGGATGAGAAGGTGTGTGGAGGTCTGACGTCCCAAGGCTGCTCTAGGCAGAGAAGACGGCTTTGGGAAAACTAGCTCGTGAACAGACCTGCCCAGTGAGTATGTGTAACACAGACATACCCGTGGATGGGAGCAGGCACCAAGCCCAGAGCTCACCAACCAGGCGAACACAGGATATTGGGGAGGGACTAGGAGCACCAGCAAGGGTGACTTAAAGGTTCTGCCTCAAGTTCAGTGCCCAAGATGGGTCAGCCTCTAGGAAAGTGAGACCACCAACCAGCTATGCAGATGGGGAACCTTGGCACCTATCAAATGGAAGTGCACAGTCCAGAGTGGGGAAACTATTCCCAGCATGTTCCTTACGCTTTCTCAAACTGTGAGCCAGGAGAAACCTTTCTTTCTTAAACAGCTTTGCCAGGTGTTTTGTCATAGCTGTGAGATAAATAACAGACAGCATTGCTCTGTCAGGCCCTTCCGCTCAGAGGCCATGCTGTGTCCTACATGCAATGCAGCCAGCAGGTCATGGACCAAAACCACCAAGCCCAGGCACCAAAGTAAGCCCTCCCTTCTCTGTTGCCCCAAACCTGAGTATTTTGTCACAACAAGGAAAAAAATAACCCAAGGACAATCCAGTTATGACCACATCCACATGACCTAAAACAGGGCTCCTTAAGATTTTTCCACCCCCTTTTTGCTGAAGAAATTTTTACATAAGCCTGTGCATAAATAAATTAGATGTATAAATAAAACATTTATGGCTAATACATCATAAGGATATTTGTTTTAAAAACAATTTTTGGTGTATATATAATTTTCCATCTTATTAAGGAAGAAAGTAAATTTGCATGTGGAGATAAATGCACTTGGTTATTTTTAGGAAAAGAATCAAATCTTGTTTGAGACTGCAGGACACAGCATCTTTGATGTATTTCAGAGTCGATATTTTGACTTAGAACCCCAAATGCTGCTTTAAATACACAGCAAAAAGGGCAAAAGTTTGGCTAACGTCACTTCAGAAATTGCTGGAAATTCTATCCTAATTATACGTCAAAATTCACTGAATGTTTTTTTTTAAAACAATGAAACTCAAGTCAGGGACCTGGAAAAGGTGGCTCAATTGTTAGAAATGACTACTGCTCTTGCAGAGGACCCAAGCTGGGTTCCCAGCACCCGTGTCAGAGGACTCGCAATCAGCTTCCGGGGATCTAGTGCTCTCTTCTGTCCTCTGAGGGTACTGAGCTATAGGTAACACCCCCCCACACACACACAAACACACCGCCCCACGCCAAGTCAGCAATCCTCACAGGAGTTTTTTAGACAAGCATTGCAAAACAATCAGATCAAAAATCTGTGTGTTTGATTTAGAGTTAAGTTTGGTCATTGTGTGTTCAGACAACTTTTAATGTTGCCAAAGTTTTCAAGACTAACACGTTTAGTGTGGCCTTTAATATCCCCATTTTGGGTCACAACCCACAGAAGCTTCTCTGGGACAAAGATCTGGTCATCCACAAGTGTGAAAATGTGGGACCTGGGTCTAGGACATTGATTGCTTACAATGGGCGGGGGAAGTGTACAAACATCTGGGCAGCTTCTAGCCATGACATCAGCTTTACTTTCAGGAATATTGAAAAACAAGGTATTTTCCAGGGTGCTCACGGACCATGCTGGTGTTCCAGTGAGATGGGGTGTTGGGAGTGAGGCCAGGATGTCTTCCTCTTCTTCTCCTCAGGACTCTGCAGAGGGGGAAGGAGGGTGGTTTCCAGCACCCACATGGCAACTTGCAACTGACTGTAACTCCAGTCCCAGGGGATCCGATGCCTTTTTCTGGCCTCCGCAGGCACCAGGCACACATGTGGTGCATAGACATACATGCACACAAAACACCCATACACATGAAAATAAAAAACTAAATAATAAAAGAAATGGGTGTGGGGGATGGTCTGAGGAGTGGCCTTTGGCAGACTCAGGTGGTCCTGACTCTATGGTGACAGATATCCCAGGAGCCAAGGTCTTATAGAGCATGGAGAAGCATAAACACAATAGCAGCATCCTGGAGATAAATCACTATGCTTCTAGGTGTGTTCATGAGCTCCGGTTGGTGGATCACACCCTTTTCCTTGGCGTCCTGTGGAAAGCTGGCTCCTGCTTCTCATGGAGAAGTAGCAGGAACCAGCCAGCATGTGTCACCCTGGGGTGTGTAACCTGATGCTGTGACTGGGGTTCTCCCAAACACTGAGTCAGCCCAGCTCCTCCGGAACATGCTCTGTGCAGCTGGAAAAGCAAGACTTTCCAGAGGTGCCAACTTCTCACCCAGAAAAGCTACAGCCACCTATGCACAGCTGTAAGAGACCTTTATTACCGTACCGGCCATGACTGTCATCCACTCAGTCTTCAGAATCCTCCAGTGAGGAGTGTCTGCTTCAGGCCTGTGAAGGCCCCCTCCCTTTCTTGGCCCTGCTCAAGAATCTGCTTCCTTAAAGGGCAAGACTCTGTCTGATAGTTTTCCTGCATGGCCAAAGGCCCATGAGGACTTCTGCCTGGGTGTGCACTTGAGTACCCTGAGTGTGCTCGGCATCTGGGCCCGTTGACTGTTCCCATCCGGTGACAGCCACTGTATGAGGTGATCCTGGCTGGAGGGTCTCAGAGTCTGGGAGGCAAGACGTTAATGATGACATTCGTTGTATCAGCAAGATCAAGACTAGTGGGAGAAGGATGGTGTGGTGGTCAGCGTTCTCTAGAGGAACGGAACTTATATATGCATATATGAATGCATATATAATATGAATATATACAATGTATATATTCACGAATATATGTAATGAATACATATAATGACTATATATATATATAAAATAATGAATGTATATATAAAGGGAATTTATTAGGGTGCCTTGCAGGCCTTGGTCCACCTAATACAGCAATGGTTGTCTACCATTGGAAGGTCCAAGAATCCAGGAGGCTGTTCAGTCTGCAAGGATGGATGTCTGTTGGTCTTCGGTATACACCAGAACCCTGAAGAAGTGGCCTCTAATGCCAGTGAAGGAATGAACGTGCTAGCAAAAGCAAGCAGGCAAAGAGAGAGCAAGCTTCCTTTTCCCCCATCCTCAAGCAGGCTGCCAATAGAAGGTGTGGCCCAGATGAAAGGTGCATCTCCCCATCTCAAATGAGATGGATTAAAGGTGAATCTTTCCACCTAAATTATCTGAATTAGAAATGGGTCTTCCCACTTTAAATGATAGAATTGAGAAAAAGGTTCCCCACAGGTAAGCCCAGACATTAGGGTTTTACTGAATTCCAGATATAGTCCTGCTGCCAACCAAGAACAGCCACCTCACACTGGTGTGCTCGGAAGTGGCTACCTGCCTCACTGACCCCTCCACTTAGAGGCTATGATGGCCCTGGGTGCTGTCCCCATTTGGTCCACCAGGCTGAGCAGGGCAAAGCCCTGCTGGGATTTGAGATTGTGAGAAGGAGCCGCTTGGCCATCCATGGGCTCTGCTAAGTACTGCTCATTCCCAGCATGCCTTGTGCAGAGGTCCTGGGAGGGAGCAGCCTTCTTTAGAACTATCCAATGCTCAGAGAATTTAGAAAGAGGCCAGCATGTAATTGGCTCAATAATTCATGAGTCCTGGGCTTGGGGGTGGCATGGCTCAGTTGATCGAGGATCTGAGTTTGATTCCCAAAACTCAAACACAACTGAGCCAGTCGTGGCAGCATGCACTGGAAATCCCAGCATCTGGAAGGTAAAGATTGACAGATGCCCTGGGCTCACTGACCAGCTGGGATAGCTAAGGAGGTGAAGCCCAGGCCAGTGAGAAACCCTGTCCCAGACAGATATGGACACACACACACACACACACACACACACACACACACACACACACACACAGTGTATCATTTGCTTTCTTCTCCCACATGTACATAAATGGTATTAAGAGATCGCACCGCCTGGCACAGAAGACTGTGGCTGTTGTGAGAGGGAGGGCAGGCAGCTTTTATCAGAAGCAGGGGGCTGGCTCTCAAATCCTGTTTTTCTGTAACGTTGACCCCGGGCAGAGCTTTTATATTAAATTAAATTACCCCTGAAGTGAAGTTTTTATCCAACACTCAGCTTTTGCAGTAAAATTACAATTATTATACAGACCCAGAAATGAGAGTCCCGGTACACCATGTAATCTGGAAGAATTCTACTGTAAGAGCGGACTGCTCCCTCCCACTGTACGCAGCTCCACCAGGCAATCCTCCCTCTACTCTCCTAGTTTGTGTATAATACCCAGAATGCAATACAATAAAACCCCTGATCTGCGATATTAAATAGGTCATAAAAGTGTCAGCAAGAATAACTTATTTTTTCAACTGTCATTAAAAATGATATATAATTAAGATACACCATAAAAGATGATTAAAATAGCCATCTCTATAAATTCCAGAGGGATCGTGTTTTTTGCTATTGTGTGCAAAATGTTAATGGCCGGAGGTACATGACGGGGAGGGGGATGACAAGCCAGGAATACTCTATGGGGCTTGGCATAAAACTTGTTTGTCATTTAAAGGATGACAGAGAGCAGCCAGAACCGCTGGGTGCCTGTGAGTCTGGAAATTGGTTAAAATTGAGGGACCAGGACTCATAGACATGGCAGGGTCACACCCCCCCTACTGCTTGGAGAGATAGTTTACATATTAGAATGGCGGGGGGCGGGTCCCAGTCCATTCATTCTTGTGGTTATAAAATACTGCCCATTGGGTCATTTATAAAAACAGACAAGATTCTCTCTTTTTGTATATTATTTCTCCTTCTGTTTCTTCTCTTCCACTTCACCTCCTTTTCCTTCCCAGTCTCCTCCTCCTCCTCTTCCTCCTCCTCCTCTTCTATCTCCTCCTTCTCTTCCTCCTCTTCCTCCTCCTCCTTTTCCACCTCTTCCTCCTCCTCCTCTTCCTCCTCCTCCTCTTCCTCTTCTTCCTCCTCCTCTTTCTCCTCCTCCTCCTCTTCTTCCTCCTCCTCTTCCTCCTCTTCCTCCTCCTTAGCTTCTCTTCCCTCTCCCTCCCCCACCTCTCAGTTTTCCTCTGTAATGCTGGGGAAGGAACCCATGAGGTTTTCATGGTGTCATCTGTCCCTCTGCATCTCAGATGGTCCAGCATGGAGTCTCTTTTCCTGGGTCTTTGTGCTCTTGGGAAGGATGGCTTTCCACAGCTTCAGAAAGGTGGCACTGGACCAGCCCAGCTCACTCAGCTGCCCGTCTTGTGTTCCCCCACAGGAGGAGCCATCTTGATAGCTTTTCTCATATAAAATCATGGGCAGACCTGGGGAGATGGCTTGATGGGTAAAAGTGCTTACTGCACAAGCCTTGCAATCTGGGTTTGGTCCCCAAAACACATATGAACTGGATATGGCAGTGTGTACCTGTGAATCCAGTCATGCAGTGAGATGGGAGGCAGAGACAGGAGAATAGTCTGGAAGCTGGTGGCTGCCATGTTAATGTAGCCCAGCAAAACCACTACACAGCAAGATAGGAGAGAATTGACTCTCTCAAGTTGACATTTGACATCTACAGGTGTGCTGTGGCAAGCACATGTTCTCACCCCATACATACACACACACACACAAGTCATTTTTATAAGAACGTATGCCTACTCATGGCCTACATACGCTCATCTCTCCAGGGACTGCTCTTTCTGGCTCCTGGGGGATTCCCCTAGCTTCCTAGATTCTTTTAATTAGTTGCTTTATGCATCTGTGGGGGAATAAACTTCTGTTGAGAAATTCGGAGCCTCCAAAGGAAACCACTGACGTTAAATAAGAAGCCTTCCTTTGCGGGGCACCTTCCCAAGCCAGGGAGGCCATGTCTAGTAGCACCCACCCACCCTAATACTACTGAGCAGAGGACAGTGCAGGGGACTTCCTGGGGGTTATCATCTAGATGTCGGCAGGTTTGAGAACCCTCATTAGCCCATTCCAAGTCTTGTTTCCCAGCAAGGAGTATAGGAGAAAGAACACAGGGAACTGGGTGTATCCTGGCTTCTAGGCTTGGGGGAGGGGGGAGGAGGCATCCCAGAACTGTCCGTAAGTCTTACCTTCATATTCTCCTGATGCTCAGTCACAGAGAGTGAGGCTAGAAGACCTCACAGATCACCCTCCTGTCAGCATTACGTCATCTGCTGGGGCACGTCTATCTGCAGAAGCAGCCATGTCCTGTAGGTAACCAAGTCTGCAGGTGAGGGTGCAGAGAGGGCCTCAGGTTCCTCCCCTTTGGCATTCCTGGGGCTATCCGGTGAGATCTGTGAGTCTGCCCTCATTCCAGTCGCAAAGGCTCATGGGACCTCTGATCTTTCACCTGGACCATTGCCACTAAGTCTACTTCTGATCATCACGCTGGCATGGAGGCCTCGGGACTCCTCAGGCAACTAAATTAGAGTCTGACTCCCATCTCGGTAAAGATCACGTTCTCAGATCAACTGAAAACCAAACCATTGCTCCAAACAGAAGAAATCTTCCCTGCCAAGTTCTGTACTCCAGTCCTACCCGAGCACCATTGCTGAAAGGGTGGAGGCCCCAAAGGGAAGAAGCCCGGTGCAAGGAGAAAAGAAACAGATATGCAGAGGGCAGGCCACAGGTGGGGACGTCGGGTGGGCCAAGGGGGTGTCTGCTGGAGGCACGTGTGTCATTAAGGGCTGGAGAGGAAGAAGGAGATTTCAAGGAGCTGCTGGCTTCAGATGGCCTTAAGGCTCCTGCCCCTCTCCCCAATTCATCGGGCAGTGGGAGAAGAGTAACCAAGGCCCATTTCTTCTGAACGCCAGTCAGAGGCTGAATACTGAGAGTCTAATGAGTTTTCTCAATGTCGGGATGTTTATCCAGGGTGGAGTGTCTATCCTGGGCAGGGCGTTTATTCTGGGTGGTGCATCTATCCTGGGCAGGGCTTCTGATGAGACTCATAGGTGGAGAATGGCCTATGGCTCTGGCCACAGTGAGACCAGCACTTTCCCAGATGAATGAGTCTCTCAAGCACATGGTCCACGGTATGGTCAAGAACTTGAGTCTACCTGTAGTTACTGAAGCTACAGCTGTGGGTACTGGGGTGAGAAGAGCGGTTCTCGCTCTAGAGTGATGTGTAGGCAAAGCTTTGCAGAGTGCAGATGGCTCAGTAGGTCAATTACTCGCCTTTTGAGCAGAGGTACATGAGCTCAATCCCCAAAACCAGAAAAAAAAAAAAAAAAAAAAAGGAAGGCAAGGAGTCTGTCTTAGCATTTTACTGCTGTGAACAGACACTGTGGCCAAGGAAACTCTTAAACTCTTATAAGGACAACATTTAATTGGAGCTGACTGTACAGGTCCAGAGGTTCAGTCCATTATCATCAAGGAGGGAGCATGTCCAGGCAGGCATGGTGCAGGAGGAGCTGAGAGTTCTACATCTTCATCTGAAGGCCGCTAGGAGAAGACTGGCTGCCATGTGGTTAAGAGGAAGATCTTAAAGCCTATGCCCACAATGACACACTTCCTCCAACAAGGCCACACCTCCAAATAGTGCCACTCCCTGGGCCAAGCATATTCAAACCACCATAGAGGAGGTGCGTGCTAGTGAGCCCAGCTCAGGGAAGTTGGAGACATCAGAATCTCTGAGTCCTCTGCTCAGTCAGCTTAGCCTATCTGGCAAGCTTCAGGCAAGTGAAAGGCCCAGTTTCAAAAACTGAGGTAGATCTTCTAGCCTTCACATGCGTGCTCACATATACACGGAAAGCTATACAGACATGCCCTGTACATATGTGAATACTGAAACATACACAGGGCGTCTGTGGCAGGGGAGGCTGGAACCATAGCTCAGTTGTAGAACTTGCCTAGCTTGATGAGACCCATAACTAATTATTTAGCTAATTAAGGAGTTTTCCAAGATGATCAAGGGTTATAGGACGCCAGAATTCACAGTTCTCTCTGACCAGTGTACCCTGACTTCACTCCTTTCTCTGGGTGCCATAGTAAAATCTGAAGTGTCCCCTAAAGCCTGTTTGCTGATGGTTTGGACCCCAATGTCAGGTGGCCGAGTAGTGGTGGGAGGTCTGATCTGGTGTGAGATATGACCTGACTTTCAGGCCACAGAGGCCTGACATTTAAGGGGATCCCAGGGCTCCAGCCTCTCCTCTTGCTTTTCTTTTTCTCTCTCCAGCCGTAAGGTTAGTGATTTTGCTACATTGACTACCTGAGCTTGTCATGATACTTTGTTCCTTTTGTCTAGACAACTGCTACCATATGTCAAATTACATCTTCCCTCTTGAAAGTATCTGAGGTGATGGTGACAGTGTCGGGAAGCTGACAAACACCACAGGAGTTAGAGGAAACCGCCACAGTCACTTCAGAGTGCCCACCCAAGAACAGCCCAGGCCAGGCCACTCAACTCCCTGCCTGCTAGCTCCTCCTCAGCAGGGGACGGGGTCAGGAGAGCTCTGTTCACCTACCACATTCAAATGTACACTGAACTTTCAGACTTTCCAAAGACAAGGTGGACCACGCTTCCTGGAGTAAACCCTGGACCATTGCCCTAGACCTGGCTGTCTCTGAGAGGGCAGAGAGCTCTCTCCCTTGAGCTCACAGTGAGAAAGCAGCCACAGTTGCACTTTCGACTACAACTTCTACCACTCCCCTCTCCTCTCCTGTCTCCATTGCTTCATGAGGAGAAGAGGGAGAAGGGCATGGGACAAGTTTGAGGCTTTTCTGGAGGTGGGGACCTTTGTGAGGAATCTGAAGAGCCTCCAGGACTCACAGATGATGGGCAGGTAGAAGGAAGTTTCTAGAATTCAGGATGAGGCATCTTGAACATCTTCCTCAGTTGGAAAGCAGAGGCAGGGACTAGAATGCAGCTCAGGATGAATGCACTGGCCGCTTCTTTCTCATTGCTGTGACAAAATACCTTGTGGGAACATGACCAGGGAATCAGGGGTGAGAGGCAACAGAGTCACAGGACGAATCTCAGGAAATCCAACTCCAGAGACCAGCATCAGGGTACAGATCTGAGTTTGTTGCCCAGTCTGTGAGCTTATATACAGTATTTGAGCCCATTCCAAGCCCCTAAATTCACAGCCAATCGTATCTTGCCACACGGTCAGTCACCATGCTCCAATGAAAGCCCTCCCTGATGAGGTAACTCAGAAAAAGTTGGGGGAGCATCCTCACCTGTGAGGACTTCCGTAAGACAGGGGAAGCAGCCACCACACTGGTCTCAGGTTTGTTTGTTTGTTTCTGTCACTGGCGTGCCAGGAGCCATCTCAGATCTAATGCATCTAACGCTGTGTGGCAGATCAGAACTCTTCGAGGAGTCCCAGGAGTCTGTGGTATCTGGCTCTCCATCTCACGAGGGAGTTGGTCTCCAGAGTTGGATTTCCCGAGATTCGTCCCGTGACTCTGTTGCCTCTCATCCCTGATTCCCCGGTCCTGTTCCCACAAGGTATTTTGTCACAGCAATGAGAGAGAAGCAGCCAGTGCATTCATCCTGAGCTGCATTCTAGTCCCTGCCTCGGCTTTCCTTCACGAGGTTGACTTCCACACCTCCCACAACACCTGAGAGAAGCACATTTGTTGAAGAAGAATTTATCACAGTTTGGTGGTCCCATCCATCATGGCGGGGAAGGCCTGGAGGCAGGAGCGTGAGTCGGCTGGTCACATCACATCTGCCGCCAGGAAGCAGAGAGAGACAATGATGGAGGTCAGCTCACTCTCCTCTTTTATTCAGTGGGTGTGTCTTGAACCCCATTTAATGTGATACAGAAAATCCCTCACATACACACTCGGAGGTGAGTCTCCTAGGCAATACCAGACCCCCTCAAGTTGACAAGGGCTGTTGACCAGCGCAATGGTGGATGGAACCTTTGGCTGGACCGTGAAGAGAGGAGCCCTGGGAAAGGATGACATGAGCAGGAAGGTACTCTTAGGGCCTGGGGTCTCAGATGGGTCCTGTGTGAGCTTCCTGGAAGCAAGGTCTTGGATCCCAAGTCCTGCCACAGTGTTCCAGCCACCTCAGGGTTCCATGCAGAACCTCAAGGGGCCATTTCAGGAGCTCAAGAACTCTCCAAGGTCAGGGAAGTGAGCCAGGGGCAGGTCCCTGTGGCTCGGCTGTGTGCTGTGGTGAACACATTGGCACTCACACAAGAGCTCCTTGGTGAAGGGTATTGTGAGCCAGGCTCCTCTTGGTACTGCTATTAGAGCCCCATCAATGGCAGGGAAGCCAATGGCGACACTCTGAAGCTGACTTCACACTGAGTAGAGAACTTGTCTGTGAGAGAAGAGAATGTGGAGCTGTTTAAGGATGGAGAAGAAAGAGGAGCAAGGGGTTACCTGTGTGGACTCAAATGTATAATTCTTTCATATCCTCGCTCAGAAATGCCCAGGACCTAGCTTGGCTCTCATTCTCCTGAGCTCCAGCATTGCCCTCCTGCCTAGGCTTCAGGGTAGCACTCCCAGAGAAGAACCGCACCTGTGTGAAGGAAAGAACCCACGTCAGCAGAGCCTCCTTGAGGGAGCCTTCCCTCTGAGGGCTGAGGAAGCAGTCATGGCTCTGATCCCCAGCAGAAGTCAGCCTCTGCTGCCTCCCAAACTTTGGCCTTTGCAGAAAGAGGGGCTCTCAGGTTTTGCCTGCTTGAAAGTCAGCCTGGAGATTTTCCCCACCCAGACACTTCCCAGACTGGGTAAAGCTAATGCAAACTGACAGCTGGGGCCTGGGGAGGCTCTGAAGGAGCCAAGGCGTGAGGCAGTCTCTGGAACTCCGCTGATAAGTTCAGGCCGAAAGGCAAATAAGGCAGAGAGAGTGTCAAAGGGAGTCCTTAAGCCAACAGTTCTTAAATCCAGAGTGATGAGTTGCCATCGAGAAGCAGACGCCTGGAAATGACATCCCAGGAGGGGGTAAGACATGAAAGCACCATAGGCAGGGAGGACCAGGGAGGGACAGCTGGAGCACAGCATGTCTGCCAGAAGCAATGCCCAGGGAGGGCAGCAGTCCGGGGCCCTCTGGACCAAGCCTGGGACTCATGGGGGTTGGGATAGCTGGGTCTTCACAGTTTGGGAGTCCAGAAGTCCAAGGCTGGGTAACCCTATCAGTTCTGCTTCTGGTGGGGACCTCATAGTAGCTCTTGTCACACCCCAGAGGGATTGAGAGGAGAAGCAGAAAGCTAAGAAGGGAGGGGCGGTCTTGTTCTTTAGAACCATTTTCTTTGGGGGGTCCACAAAAGAATCATCATAATGACCCCTGAGAAACAACCACTTTCGTCCATGGCCCCACCTCCATCACCTTTTTGGTCTGGTGTCTTTAATCAGGTTTCTAGCACTTGGACCCTTGGGGATGTCTCCTATATAAGCCATAGCAGGCTCCTTTGGGTTCCTGCAGGATGCAGAAACCAAGACCGCAGTCCAGAGAAGGGACTCGGGGTGATTGTCACAGTGGGTATTCAGGATTATGACTGTATTCTGGTTGCAAGACTAAGAATGTAACTTTCCTAACTAATTTAATTCTTTCCGTAGCCCTGCTAGGCCACTGCTTTTTCTAGACCCACACTGAGCAGGACAGCCACAGCCTTCAGGGGTCAGAACCACTGCCATCTTCTCTGGAGCTTGTGACAGAGTCCTCCTCATCCAGAATTGAGTCTATGTTATTCCTCAGCCCCTCCTAGGTTTCTCTCCTAGGATTCCTAGTCCTGGGTCTACCATATGTCTTCTGACTCATACAGGCTTGTCATCTGAACCTTTGTGTTCTGCTGGCTTTGGGTCATTTCTCAAAAGCTGTCATATATGGGAGTCAGTCACTGTCACCTGAGACCCCTTCGAGTGTCTGAGGCTCACACAAAGCACTCTGAGGATGATGGCAGACTTTCCATACGTACCACCTGGACCTGCTCCTGGTTCCTCAGGGGAGGGTTGCTGTGTGCTCATGGATGAAGTGGGAAAGCTGAAGGGTAGCCAGGATCCAGTATGTGCTGGTGTGTTGACTAGAGGGCCAGAGGGCAGATGGTCTCTTCAGTTCTGAGAGCAGAGCTGTGTGGAGACGGCTGAGACAAGCACTGGAGTGGAGAAGGAGGCTGATGGTGGTGGGAATGGCCGGCTTAGCCTGCTTCTCACCTTCAAGTAGGGACTCATCCACATCTCAGGGACTCATGGAGGTGGGCACTGTGGGACATCCTGCTCCACCAAGACTTATAAGCGGCTGCAACTCCTGCTGAGCCTGACACCTGCTGTGTCCAGCTGTACAGCGCTAGAAGTAGCGAGGTGTGACTTTCAGGAATGAGCCTCAGCAGGACTCCTCACAGCCTCAACATCAGCTCTCTTGGAAGCCAGGAGCATGTAAAGAAGTCACTTGCCTCCAGGCGGACAAAGAGATGGACCTGCTGTCAGTCAGCACCATCTACTCCATGTGTGGGAATCAGTGCTGGGCACAACCGAGCTAAAGATCCCCCTCTCTGATACCACTGAGGACTGAGGGTCAAAGAGTTGACCCCAACGGGAACATTGGAGATGACAAAGGCGGCCATCTTATGTCTGAGTGTTTTGTGCTGGCCTGTTCCTCTCGGCGGTGGCTGGTGGAGTCCCTGGGGAGGGAACACGGGTGGAGGCAGGGCACAGGTGTGACGTGAGGCTCAGTTCCCTCTGAATGGCATCCAGATCTCAGGGTTGCACACAGAGGGAGTCCACCCGGAGCTGAGAGCATGAGCTTCCTCCCGCTCCGCATGGCAGGTGCGTAAGCCCTTTTGTATAGGATGGAAATAACCTTCCTGTGAAGTGTCCAATTGAGTTATTTATGGCATTTAACTGCTAGTTTGCACAGATAGCTCTGCAGTTGATCCAGCTGATTGAGACGCAATCAGCTGCTTACTTACCCAGGCACGGAAAAGAATAGAGCACCAGGGCTGCACAGCCGGGCAGTGACCACAGGCGGATCCATTCAGCTGCACCGAGTGGACCCCACAGTGCTGTCGGGACAGGTGAGCACCTGTGCACCTTCAAGTGTGGCTCTTCTTGGTTCCAGGGAGGCAGGCAGGCTGTTCTCCCCACATTCTTATGAACAAAGAAGCATGGCTGAATTCAGTGCCCAGCTCAGATCATTTCCGTGTTATTCAGAAGACAAACGAATGCATTTCCCCTTCTGCCAATCTGGGCCTCAGATGCACACAGTGGGCATCTGTATGCTGCAGCTCACAGTGCCTCGTTGGGATTATGGTGTGCCGAGAGGCACATTTGTTTATTTAGTTCGGGGAGGCGTGTAACACAGCTCATGTTTGGAGGTCAGAAGGGCCACCTGCAGAGATTGCTTCTCCCCTTTCATCAAGAGGTCCCTGGGGACTGAACTCGGGTCCTCGGGCTAGGCAGCAAGCCACTGTCCCCACTGAGCCATCTTGCCTACCCCACTGCTCCTGTTTTAATGTGATCTGGTTTAGACTTTGCTCCTGTCACTCACTACGGAGTCTCATCTGATGTCCCCACCTAGAGTAGTGCAGTGGAGGGCTGCACAAAACCCGAGACAGCCTTAACTGCCTTCAGGGAGTTGGTTGAGGAATGCCTCCCATGGGCTCGTGTGTTTGAACACTTGGTCCCCAGTTGGTGCCCTCCCCACCAGAAGTTCCTGTGAGAGTGGAAACAATTAGCAGATTCCCATATTACATATCTAGAAAGGTATACAGGAGCCTTCTTATTTTTCCTTTTATTTTTTAAAAATGATTTATTTAATTTCTACTCATAGGTATGTGTCTGTGTGAGAGTGTATATATGCCTGTGTGGGCTAATGCCATCAAAGGCCAGAGGAAGTGTCAGATCCCCTGGAAATGGAGTTAGGAGCTGTTATCAGAGTCCCATCATGGGTGCCTGGAACCAAACTGAGGTCTTCTGCAAAAGCAGTGTGTGCCCTTAACTGCTGAGCCAACTCTCCAGTCTCCCTCATCCCCAGTGAGTCCATTTTAGGGACACTGCACATCCAAGCCATGGCAGCTCCATGCCTTACCCAGAGGCCATTTGTGGAAGAACAGGGATTTGGCCCCTGTAGTCTCTGCACCAACGTTCATGGTGGCGATTGTCCTGCCATGGTACAGCTGGCCTGGGCAGCACATACAGATTCAAAGGACAACCTGAAGGTTCTCAGGCAAGGTCCAACCCAGTTCTGTTGTGCCTCCATCTGGTTAGGGTTACTGGTGCCACCAGAGCAGCGTGGGGAGGAAAGGGCTTATTGGCTTACACTTCCATATTGTAGTCCCTCACTGGAGGAAGTGAGGGCAGGAGCTCAATCAGGGCAGGAGCCTGGAGGTAGGAGCTGATTCAGAGGCCATGGAGGGATGCTGCTGACTGGCTTGCTTCCCTATGGCTTGCTAATGGATCCCCCCTCCCCCATCAGTCACTAATGAAGAGAATGTCTTACAGCCTGATCCTATGGAGGCACTTTTCTCAGTTGAGATTCCCTTCTTTCAGATGAGTCTAGCTTGTGTCATCTTGACCTAAGTCTGGCCATCACTGCCTCCTTGCTGAGAAGTGGATGCTTTTACTACCTGCTCCTCTGAGGTAGCAGTCCTGGTTTATCAGACACATTGGCCTTGAACTCCACTCTTGGAGGTTCAGGTCTCTTGCCTTCAGCCTCATAGCCCGTGTTAGCCTATGCTAGCCCATGTTTAGCCCATGCTAGCCCGTGTTAGCCCATGCTAGCCCATACCCTGCACTGGAACTTACTCGTGGTCACCCACTCTCCAAGTTGCCTCTGTTTTCTGTTGTGAACTCTGCTTTCCATTCAGCAATGGCAGCTGTGATGGACCCAGCATTATGAGGCGTTCAGGGAGGAGGTCCTGCTAGACTCCCTAGACAGCTAGACTCCAACAAAACTCTTCTTCTGCTCTTTTATTTCTTAATGTGGGTTTTCACACATCACAACCTGGCTTCTCTGAGGTCTGGTAAGTGCTCTGTGCTTTCGTAGAAGTTCTACCTACATTGTCTGCATCCTGTGGGCGTACCCCATTCTGGAGATGAGATCCCTTCCTTCTCAACTGTGGACAACTCATTCTTAGCAGTAAGTCCAGGCCCTCAAGTGGTTCTCTTTCTTATTTATGCCGAACCATTATAGTCACCACTTCTCCCACCTATACTTTATAGGCTCATTAAAATTTTTATTTATTGTGTACTTTTGTATATGTGCAAGGGTGCACACACAACATGTGTGCCACGGAAAACATGTGGATGCCTGAGGACAACTCACTTGGGCAGATCTCTCTACCATGTGTGTCTTTGGGATCAAACCCAAGTCATTGGGTTCAGCCTTGGGCACCTTCACCCACTGAGACATCTTGCTGGACCTATTTCCCTATGTTGTTGTTGTTATGGTTGTTGTTGTTTAAGCAAGATTTCATGGAGCCTAAGCTAGGCTCTCTCAGTAGCTGAGGGTGACCTCGAACTTCCGACCCCTGCCTCTATCTCTGGCATGACAGCCACGCAAGACCACGGCCAATTCATGAGGCGTTGGGATTGAGCCCAGGGCCTCCCGCCCTAGGCCAGTCTTCCACCAACTGAGCTTCATGCTCAGCTCTGCTTTTCTTTTAAATATTTTAGGCTGTTCTCTTTTCTTTGATCAACTTAAATTGCCCTTTGATGTGTCTAAGTAGGATATGCTTTTAAATTTATTTTTTTTAACCCATCCTGCAGTTCTCCCGTGAGCCTTTTCCAGTGGAGAATGCCTTTCTTCTCAAAATTGCCACATTCTGGGATTTCCTTGTCGCTCTGCTTACTGTGTGGGGATTCCCTGGTGTGGTGTCCACTCTGTCACATCACTGCCGGCCCGGATCACACAGGGGTCAGTTTCTGCATTTCCCATCAGGCCTTGGTCCATCCTTCTCTGTTCAATCTCTCTTGCCCCATGGGTGGGCTGCCCACATGGCCTGTCAGCTCCCCTGTGTCTTCCTGTATCCTCACATCTCGTCCATCTTCTGGGATCAAGCCCCTGTTCCTTTCCATACGTGACTGAGCCTGCCACGTGGCTTCAATATCTGCAGTCATCAATCTGAAGACACGGATCGTTCTTTTAATTTTCACTTTAAATGCTTGCTGTCTGATCCGTGAATTCTGTTTTGTCTGGCACAGGCTGGCTGTTATGAAATAGCATGTGTGCATCTCAGATGCCTCTGCCTGGCCAGGAGAAGTCTACTGTGTGGGCTGATCAGCACATTTGCCAGATAGGTCAAAAGCCACAACCCCACCTCAGGTCCCAAGCTTGGGTTCTGCTGGGGGAATCTAGGGTTATTTCTAGAACAGCAGGTTATTTCTACAACCACAGCTTCCAGGGATGGGAGTTCTTTTTTTACCCCCAAGATTATTATTTTTTTAATGTGCATTTGTGTTTTGCTTGTGTGGACGTCTGTGTGAGAATGCCAGATCCCCTGGAACTGGAGTCACAGACAGCTGTGAGCTGCCATATAGGTGCGGGGAACAGAAGCCAGGTCCTCTGGCAGAACAGCCTGTGCTCTCAACCCCCAAGCCATCTCTCCAGCCCTGGGGATGGGAGTTCTAAGTGAAGATTCCCTGGGGCTGTGATTCAGGCTCACTACTGTTTTCTTCTACAAGCTCCCCCCAGATGTTGTGTACTTCTGCCCAGAAGCTGGAGGTACCTCAGGGATGGCTCTGGATTAGCCAGTGGCCAGCTGAGAGGGTAGTAAGAGGTAAGGATGGACAAAGAAGCCCCGGGAAGACCAGGTGTGGCTGCTGATCTCCTTGCTGCTGGGATCTGGGAACACCTATCTGCCTCCCTGGGAGGTAGATTGTGCTGAAGGGAGCCCTGGTGGATCACAGTTAGGAAAGAAGTGCAGAGGCCTCCCCAGAGGGTGCTGAAGCTGTGAGCGACAGAGAAGCCCCCAGGTGACAAGATACTATGCTGCTTCTTTTCTAACCCTGTGCTTGAGTACCGGGTCACATGGGTGGTGCAAGAATGGTGGCAGGAGAGGCAGGTCCCACTAAAGTTGCAAGAGAAGCCATGTTTACTTAGCAGAGGGTGTCAGGTAAGTCTGAGTTTATCAGCTCTGAGGAAGTGCAGTCACTGCTCTAGTCCTGGCTCCCACCTTATCTACTACACTTCACCTAGGGCCTCCTGGAGTTCAGCCTGTATTTCCCAGCAGCCCTTGGTGGTCTGATCACTGTGGGGGATCAGAGATTCTAGAGTCTGTGTAGGCGGATGAGATGCAGGAACAGTGCAGGCACACACGGTGATGTCTACCAGGGTGGGAAGCAGCAGCTGATGTCGTTCACCCCTGGCTCGCCCAGCGGACATCCCCCCTCCCCCCTGTTTGGAAATCGGTGTTTGAACCTGTAACTCTTCTCTCTGAAGCACGACTCACTTCCATCCACATTACGATGCAATCAATCTTTATTCATTTATTGATAACCCATTCATTAATAAATAACAACGCATTCATTAATAACTTAGTAACACCCTCCATCTTCATTCATTCTGTCTGAAGAGCATTTATGAAGTGCCTGCTCCCTGGGCAGCTCTACTCTGACGCAGGGTTCACGCTGAGGAACAAAAGGTATTGACGAGCCCTTGGTCTGCTCAGACAGGGATCCCCATGCGATGCACAAGTGCATGTATGTTGATGGGCATGGCTGTATAAAAACACCCAAGAAGCAAGCAGATTAAAATCAAATGAGGTACTAAGAGGGGGCTCTGGGGAGGAGGAGAGGGTGGGCCAGGGAAGGCTTCTTGGTACAGCTCCTATTGAAACTGAGGATCAGACACAGAGGAAGAGCAGGGGAGCACTGGGCTGGAGCTCTGGGTGCATGTGGCAGGAGCCAGGCAACAAACAGATGGGGTAGAGCAGGAGTAGCGGTGGGTGATGGATACTTAGTCTGTGTTGTGTTGATATATCTAAAGACCCTAGGCCACACTCTTCTCCTGCGTGTTCTTCTCCTGTGTGCTCCTCTACCCTGCTTTAGAGTTGTGACCTCTAAGACTCACTTTAGGGGAGACAGGTGAAGAGGAGGGGAGAGGCGAGGCGAGGTGAGGAGAGGAGAGGAGAGGAGAGGAGAGGAGAGGAGAGGAGAGGAGAGGAGAGGACGCGAGAGGAGAATATGGGGGAAGGTCAGAAACACCTGGTTTTGAAGACTCTCTGATCTTCAGTTTAAAGGATTCACTGGGTCAAGGCTTCCTTTTTGGGAAGAGTTCATACTCTGAACCCCAGCAAGGTCTAAGAAAAAGGCTGGGATACTGTGGTGTCCATGGCCAGTCCAGATAGACGGAGAACAAAGTCCAGCCATAGACGGAAGACTTTGAGCAGCTTGACACATTTCCTTCTGTGAGCCTTGTAGCTCAGTGTGTATTTGATCATGTCACCTAGTGCTGGGGACAGTCCCAGGCTCTGCCTACAGGTGCTGTGCCATAGTCACCTGTCCATCAAAGTTACCAAATGTCTGAGATTATCAATTTATAATGAGAAGAGGTGGGATTTGGTATGAAGTTATTGATCTGTGATGATTTTCTCTGTTGCCTTGGGCTGAGACAGTACTTCATGAGGAAAGCATATGGCAGAGGAAAAATGTCCTTACTGCCAGGAAGTAAAGAGAAAGAAGAGGAAGGCACTGAAGTCCCATACTTCCCTCAAGGACATGTTCCCTAGTGACATAAAGATCCAGACCCTATCTTTTAAAAGTAACATTACTGCTCATTAGCACCACACTGGAGGGAAAATCTTAACATAGTGTCCTAGGTGGCTTTGTCAACTTGGCACAACAGATGACCAGAGTCATCTGACAGACAAGCCTCTGATAAGGAACTGTCTGGATCAGATTGGCCCACAGGCACGGTTGTGGGAGATTGTCTTGTTAATTCAGTAAGCTCCAGCCCACTGTGGGCGGTACCATCCCTAGGCAGGTGGTCCTGGGCTACATAGCAAAGCAGGCTAAGCAAGAGTTAGCAAATAGAGTCCCCAGGGTCTCTGCTTCCAGTTTTTGCCTTAGCTTCCCTTACCAATGGGCCATGCCTTGGAAATATAAACCAAATGAGCCTTTCCTTCCCTAAGTTGGCATTTGGTTTTACCACAACAGCAGAATTAAACTAGAGCACATGGGGACCTTTGGAAACATTCATTATCTAAACTGTAACAGGGTACAATTTAACCAGTAGCAGCTACTTAATAACCATGTATTTCAAGAGTCTCCTGCTGAACAGACTGAGCCAACTGGGCACCCAGGCACAGCTAAGTGCAAAGCTTTGGGGGAGAAGAAGGACAGTTCAGCAGTTAAGAGAGTTTGCTGCTCCTACAGAGGACCTGAGTTCAGTTCCCAGAACAAACCTTAGGCAACTCACAACTGCTTGTAACTACAATCATTTGTAACTCTAGCTACAGGAGATATGATGCCTTCTTCTGGCCTCTGTGGACACTGCACTGGTGCACACACGCACGCACACACACACACATTTACACACACACACACACACATTTTTAAATACAAAGAAATCTCTGAGGTCCTAGAATATAAATGAATATTTGATGCCGTCATTCCACAGATTTTGCATTCTGTGTCTAGAGATTACTCAAATCATTCCCAATTCATTTAAAATGGATCAGACGCACGCAAAGCTTCTGGATATGCACACATAAATATGTACAAGCCTGGAGTGTGACAGTTGGTTTTCTCCCAGCAAAGACTTTGAATCTGTACTTAAACTTCAGCCTGTCCTGGGCTTTGGGAGAGAATCTGAGATGCTGTCTCCTATCCTGTCCCCAGCTCAGTTGTCTGCCGTGTCTCTGCAATTCCCTCTGAAACTCTATTTTTTTTTCCAAGTTACAAATCTGTGAAAATGGCCCCAATTCCTCCACTCCTCAAGGCCAAACTTTGGCAAGATGATATGTAAGTGACTTGGCAGGGCAAGCTGGAGTGGCTGAAGCCGGAATGCTGGAGTTCTGCTCATTAATACATTGTTAAATAATTAATAGGTTTGTGTTTAATTGCTTCTGTGTATATAATCTTGCTTTTTTTCCTCCCCTGAAAACCATCATTAATTTTCAGTTAGTTCCACTTGAAGTAACAAGGCCTAACGCTTCCAGTTGGGAAAAAATGAATATTTATGAATACTTGTGCTGTCTGAAGTTGGAAGAAAAATAAGATTATTTAATTCCTTAATGTTTAAACAGGAGGGGGGAATGTCCATTTTAGACTGTGACAATATGTTTATTTGGTAAGATTAGCTATCTGATCCCAGATGATTTCTCTAGAGAGCTTGTTAAATTTATTTCCATTGGAAATCTGTCCTCAAGAATTTCAGGGTTCTGGAGACCACACTCTTGACAGTGTTAGTTTGATACAAACAGAACTGGAACATTCTGCACGGATGGTCTCCTGGGCACAAGAGTGTGTTCTGATGCCAGCTGAGCATGTGTGTGGCCAGGTACAGAGCCCTGTCTCTACAAGGCCAGGGCCTCCACAGCTCAGTAGCAGTGGTTCTCTGCCTTCATATGGCTTTAGGAAAAGGTTGAGAGGAGGAGTGAAGTCTGCAGCTGGTCTTTGCTACATTGGGAGTTCTTTTTCTCACTTCTTATCCCCCCCCCCGTTTTATGCCTTATCACTAGATCAGAGAGAAAGGACAGAGGGGAGAGAGAGAGAGAGAGAGAGAGAGAGAGAGAGAGAGAGAGAGAGAGAGATCCCTGAATCTAATTCCTTTCCTTCTGTTTCTTCTCTGAGCATGACTACTAAAAAATCCACAACCAACCCCACGGAAAAACCAGCAATCACCAACCCCATCTCTCAGGGCCCTAGCACTCATATACCCTCTGCAGAGTTCCCAGAATTCCAAACGTCACACAGGCGCAGAAACTATGTGTAGTTGGTTAGAATCACACCCCTGTAGAGCACGAGGCAAATCACAGTCAGCCGCTGTAGAGAGTCTGAAGCAGCCCCATAGCCCCACGCCTGGGAATGAAATGAAAACGTCGTCTTAAAATGATTTTGTGTGTTTTTGAAAGAAACCAGGGTTCCAGAATTCTCACTACAGAGGTCCATTGAAACAGGAAGCAGCCCCCTGCAGCAAATTCCAAGCAGGGAAACAAGCACAGCATGTGGAATCTGAGAAAGCCAGCCATGTGGAAGTTGAGCTTAGAGGGACCGGGAAGAGGCTCAGGGAGCGAAGGAGTCGCCATGTACATATAAGGACAGTTTGGATCCTCCGGAATTCCCAAGTCAGTAGCCCCAAGTGGTGGTATATGCTTGGCATCCTAGCACTGGGGAGGTAGAGATAGGAGGAGGGGCTGGAGAGCTGGCTTAGTGGTTAAGAGCACTGGCTGCTCTTCTGGAGGTCCCAAGTTCAGTTCCCAGCACCCATATCAGGTAAAATCATAACTGTCTGTAACTCCGGTTCCAGGGGATCTGACACACTCCTCTGGCTTCCTGGGGCACTGTATTCATGTGCACACACTGCCTACCTCTCCATATACATAATTAAAAGTAAAAGTAAATATAAAAATAGTAAGGTAGAGAGTAATTGAGGAAGTCACCCAGAGTCAACTCTGGTCTTCACGGGCACAGATACAGCTCATATGCACCCACACATATCCTTGCATATCTGTATACACACAAGTTTGTATAAAGAAATAAAAGCTTTTGCATTCTTTCTTTGGCTCTTCTATCCCCCCAAAATATTTATTCTTACTAGGTATGATGGAGAATCTTACCTGCAAGCTTGATGTAAGTGGGAAGACAGAAGTATTGTCTCCCTCAGACTGGCTTACAGGCAAGTCTATGGGGCATTTTCTTGATTTATAATTAATGTTGGGAGGCCTGGCCCACTGTGGGTGATGCCACCTCTGCCAGGCGGTCCTGAGTGTATCGGGAAGCTAGCTGAACAGAGGCATAGACAAGGAAGTCAGTAAGCAGGCTTCCACCGTGGCTCGGCTTCAGGCTCCAGTCTCCAGGTTCCCATCTCCATTCCTCTGCGGTCTTGGCTTCAGGTTCCCATCTCCAGGTTCCCGTCTCCGAGTTCCTGCCGCAGGCTTCTACCCTTGACTTCCTTTAGGGAACAACTGTTCTTCCACATGCTGCTTTTGGTCAGTTTTTATCACAGGGATAGAAAGCAGACGGTAACACTAGGTAACAAGGTGACGCAGACAAATCCACTCATGGTGTCTTAGGAACAGACACATGGGAGACCGTGCGAGGGCTATTTGGCAGTGCACGTGCCTCACAGACTATTTTACAACTAGAAGGGGAACAAGTTCATTCCACACATGGTCCCTAACCGGTACACAGCTTAGTTTCACGTGGCTTTAATTACAGAAGACAAAAACAAACGACAACTACCACCAGCTTCCGGTGCGAGCTGCCGGGACTGCTCTTCCGAGGTCCTCTTGCGTGGTGAGCATCTGCGGCTCGTGCATCTCCCTAACACATCTTGGGAGTGCTTTCCTACTAGTGCTGTGTTTCTCAATTTATGTATGCCGTCCTGTGGCTGTTGTTCGTTTGTGTTTCATGGTGTATAATATTCCATTGTGTGAATATATTGCATAGTTTTCGTCCACCAGCTTTGATGAGACTTAAGAACAAAAACAAACAAAATTCCAAACAAAAATCTGAGCTACCTCACTCCTGATGAGCCAGGGGTGAGCATCTTGTATCTTTTAGGCATTTACTCGGGTGTACATTTGGGAAGATTTTTTATTGTGAACATATTCAGCTTTAAAGGACAACGACTTTCAAAATCAGGCTCTGCATGGAGCCAGAGAGAGTTCCATGGCTAAGACCACTTGTCCTTTCAGAGGACCTGGCTTCCATTCCCAGCACCAAGAGGTGGTTCACAACCATGAGTGGCGCCAACTGCACAGAATTGGATGCTTTCTCTTGGCTTTCGTGGGTATCTGCACTCATGTGCATGCACACAAAGACGCACAAGCAAGATTTCTTTTAAAACTTAAGAGCAAAGCAGCTGATCAGATTTCCAGCTCATTAAGTAGCTGCTGCTGATGCTGTAGGGTGAGATGTCACCTTCTGCTCTGATTGGCATTTGAGTGAATTTGACAGTGAATAGTTACCATCTTTGCTGACTCCACAGATGTCTCCACCCACTTTGGGGACAGGGTGGTCCGTGTCCACTCCTCTTTCACGATTAATTCATTTCTATTTTTTATTGATTTTATCTTATTTTATCTATTGCATAGACGCAAAGGACTTCACAGATTCTACACATCCGAACCTCTCACTTTCAGTTACACAAGCTGAAAACGTTTTCTTTCAGTCTTCGGCTCCCTTTATCGTGTGTTTTTCAAGAGCGGAAGTTTTGATTGCAAAGCCACTAAAGTGATCAACCTTTCTGAAAACACTGAACAGAAGAATTCTATTTTCAGACTCTTTCCCTTATCTTGGAGCACATGTATCCTCAGTGTTTAGTTTTGAATAATCTTAAGCTCTGCTTTTTAAAAAAAGCTTGTAATGCGCTTGGAACCAGCCTGGGATTTAACGTAGGTATGCATTCCATTTTACCTTTTAAAACGAGAATAACTGTCAGTTACTTAGAAGTAGCTGTGACCAAAATAACCGAGAACACAACTTAAAGGCAGAAGAGCTGCTTTGCCCACAGTTGGAGAGGGTTCCATCCTGGTTGCTTGAACCCAGGAGCTTGGACAGATCATCATGGCAGCTGGTGCATGGGGTATAAGAGGCTTATGGCTTCATGGTGGAAAGGGAGCCAAGTCAGGGTGGGGGAGAGACCAAGGGCCAGATTCAAGCTTCAAGATCGTATCCCCAGTGACCAGCTTTCCCCATCAAGGTCCCAGCTCCCAAATTTCCTAGCACATCTCATAACGGCTCTACCAGCTAGAGTCTAGGTGCCCAACACTTGATCCAGGGTCTGTGTTTCAGATTCATCAAACCAACCAATTGTGTGGGACCCATCCATGAGAAGCCCCTCCTTACTGTTGTTGGTCTATTCCCATTGCCGTGATAAAACACCGCCCCCAAGCTCGTGAAGAAAGGATTTGTCTGGTTGGTTATGGTTTATCACGGAGGGAAGCCAAGGTGAGAACTCAAGGTGGGAACCTGGACACGGGAACCTGGACACAGGAACTGAAGCAGGGGCCATGGAAGATCACGATTTGCTGGCTTGCTCCCAGGCTCATGGTCAGTTACCGTTCTTACAAAACCCAAGTCCAATGACCATAGTAATCAAAGTGTGTTCCAAAGCCGTGCCCACAGGCCAATCTGAATGAGTCAGTTCTTCAACTGAGGTTCCCTCTTCCCAAGTAAGTCAAATAGACAACCACGATTAGCTACATATAGCCCATCCTCTTGTCTGTTCTCATTCTCTGCGGGTGGGACTCTCACTGGGATTTCTGTACACCTTTACATTGGGCAAACTCATCAACGTCTGTGGCAATGTTGGGCTGCCTTTCTCGTGGGTCCCCCATGGACAGCCTTCTACATCGTCAGGACACGTCTTCTCTTCCATTCCTCACCCCTTCTGTTATTCTTGTTCTTTCCCACTTCTGTAGAAATCTTAGAATCAATTTGTCAGGATCCACAGAATTCTTATTAGAATTTGGATTAGAGATTGTTGCATCTGTAGACCAATTTTGGGAAGACTGACAGCTTTTATGAGCTAGGGTTTTCTGCTAAGAGCATAGGCATGTGGCATCCTAAAATAAGAATCTATTACCAAGTAAGGGTAGAAAATAACAACACTTCTGAGAAAGGCTTTTAATAGGAATATTCTGCAGGCAGGCAGGCCAGCAAAACAAAAGCAGCTTAGCCGGAACTCCTGCTCTGGCAGGGAAATGAGGAAACCTCCTTGAATTAGGTACTTGCCTCGCTGCTGTGTCAAATATCTGACCAGAAGGCAGTCCAAGGTTGGAAGGGTTTGTTTAGCATGATGGTTTGAGAGAGTCAAGTCCATCCAGATGAGGAGGGCAGGGCAGAAGTGAGAGATTTGGCCCACCTTCCACAATCAGGAAGCCAGAGATGGATGCATTCTGGTAGTCAGATGGCTTTCTTCAGTTTTCCTTTTATTTCATCAGGGATTCCATCCCACGTGTTGGTGCCTCTCACATCAAAGGTGGCTCATCTCTCCCCAGCTAAACCTCTCTCGAAATGCTGTAATAGAAATGCCCAGAGCTGTGTCTCCTAGGTGGTTCCAAATTTAATCAAGTTGATTCTGATTACTGTTTTTGTTGGAATTCTGCTGCTGTGATAAATGTTTTATACTTACAAGTTATAGTTGATCATTGGGCAAAGTTAGGGCAAAAACTCCCAGGAGAGGCAACGGAGGACTATGCTTGCTGGCTTCCTCATTCTCTGACCCACGCTCAGCTAGCTTCCTTATATAGATCAGGACCACCTGCCTAGGGATTGGAGGTGCTGCCCATGGTGGACCTGCTCTCCTTACATAATCAACAATCAAGGCAATCTCCCCCAGACATGACCACAGGCTACTCTAAGCAATTCATCAATTAAGTTTTCTCTGATGACTCTAGATCAAGTCAAGTTGGCAGTTAAAGTTAAGCAAGAAGAATGCAAACCGTCCCTCTTCTCTCACAAAAGTATGATTGACAAGAGAAAGAGAGAGAGATGAATGGCAGACCCCACAGTAAGACAGCTTCCTCAGGATGAGTCACCCAGGGGAGTGTGAAATACTGACTGGAACATGCTGAGAGAAAATGGCTGACCCTAGGAAAGACTCCACTCTAGGAGCAACAAAAGCAACTGAGTTTTCACATACATCTTAGACTCACAATGTAAAAACATTTTATTTTACTATTTGTGTGGGAGTGTGCTTGTGTGTGTATATGCACGTGTGTGCGTGCCTGTGCATGTGTGTGCATGTGTGTGTGCCTGCACACACAAGCACATGTGTTCACATGTACCAAATGCATGCACATGCCCACTGGGGTAGAAGAGAGCATCAGATCCCCTGGAACTGGAGTTACAGACAGTGGTGAGCCAACATGTGGGTTCCTGACCTTGAACCTAGGTCATCTGGAAGAATAGCCAGCACCCTTAACAGCTGAACCATCTCTCCAACCTCTCATTACATTTTAACACAGGTTTTAAACATACAAATGTCCATACCTACAAATTCCACATCTTTGGGTTTAAATGTCTGTAGAAAAGTATTTGAAATACTCGTCTTTCTATGCCAAGCACAAACACTCTTTTTAAAATATAGTTATTTAGTCTTTACCAGGTGTGTCCAACATGCAGTCCACAGTCTACACATGGCTACAAACACTATGAATACAGCTTGTGGGTCACAAGTGGTTGAACACAGTCCAAACCATTAACTTACTTAAAACAGGAGGTTTTATTTTTGCAATTTCTTTTTGGCAACTCAATAGCAATGTTCCCAAATGAACTCTGTAGACAGAAGCAGTGAGCTGCAGTGTCTGCAGCTCGGATACTCCTGAAGCTCAGATACTCCCGAAGCTCAGATATCCCTGAAGCTCAGATACTCCTGAAGCTCAGATACTCCCGAAGCTCAGATACTCCCGAAGCTCAGGTACTCCTGAAGCTCAGATACTCCTGAAGCTCAAATACTCCTGAAGCCCAAATACTCCTGAAGCTCATATACTCATGAAGCTCAGATACCCCTGAAACTCAGATACCCCTGAAGCTCAGATACTCCCGAAGCTCAGATACTCCCGAAGCAGTGCATCACAACACATTCTGCAGTGCTGCATTCTGTGTGAGGTCTTGCAGGAAATTCACAGATGATGGACAGCACATGAAGAATTGTGTAAGTCACGTGCAAATATGATGATACTTAATATGAAATGCTCCTGCATCTGTGGGCAATGCTATTTGCAGGAGCACTAGAGATAGGGGCAGGGATATCTGTGCATTTAAAACTTTAGCTCAAAATGTAGTACAAATTCAGAAATTCAAATTTGAAAAAAATGTCTATCCCAATACTGTCTTGAGGTAAACCAGCAGGTATTCAAAATAGCAAAAATTAGACCAATAGAAGGTTTATAATTTCTAACATAAAATCTTAATCCAATACCAAATAGTCTGTCCCAGAAACATACATGCAAGTAACACTACCCATACTGAGCAAGTTATGTTTAGGGTCTATATGAATACACCTAAGCAGTGGCCACAGAGGCTGACTGGTGGCGGGAGGTCACAGGGCAGTAAACTCATCTGTTGGTCCCCAATTTAAAGTCGGTTACTAGTTGGTTATAATTAGGATGTAAATATGCCAAGTTTCTGGAAGAAAAAAAAAGCTGTTGCCATAGAAATCCCAAGGAGTGAAAAGGGATCCAGAGCAGGGTAGGAATGAGAGAGGTGCACCAGAGGCCAGCTAGATCCTTGGACTTTCATTCACAGCTGCTGCTGACCATTGTTGGGGAGTTGACTGTAGGTCATCAACAAATGTCCTTACTATATAGACACTACCCATAAGTTCTGTGACTCTAGAGAGAGAACTATGACTAATACACACATGCACACACACATACACACATGCACACACACAGATACACATAGACACACACACAAATGCACACATGCATACACTGCACATACGCACACACACACACATGCACACACACACTTTCAAAGTCCCATCCCTCAATGACATGGTTGACTTGACAACATCATATGCAATCATTCCTTCCCCACTTGTGGTGATGGGCCTGGACTCTACTGCACTGCCTCAGATCAGCACAGGCATACACACCGTGACACACACTTGACTATGAGGGTCAACCTCTCTAGTGCTGGCTCATGTCTTTGCTGCACTGCATGCCTGAGCTCAGTATAAACACACCCACCCACACCCACCCACCCACACACACACACACATTTGCACACAAACACAGACACACACATGCACATTTGCACACAAACACAGACACACACATGCATACATACACACATGCAGACCACCTCCGGTTCAATTGGCAGGAGCCTCCCTCTGCCCTTACTCAGTGTCTCTTGATCACACCATCTCCTCCCTTGTTTGACTTTCATATTACGTTTGTCACTGGCAGCAACACATACACATGCATACACACATGCACACAAACACACACACATATACCCACACACAGGCGAGAGCACAGGCTCGTTGCAGGCTCTGGGGGTGTGTGTGTCCTCTGTGCTGTTTGTGAATGGCATAGGCTGACGGTGCACTTCTCAGAACCCATCCATCTTTAAGCAGTCGTGACTAGAGAAGTCCGTACTTGGTGCCTGGCCCTTCTGCATGTTCAGAGACTAGTGGATTTGTAGAGAGCATCATAGGGGCGAGACAGAGCAAAGCTCCAGCCTTGCTGGATGATACAAGGTGCGTGCCATCCTGTCACCACCATTGATCTGTTCCTGCAGTCCCTCTCCAACTGTCATTCTATCTTAGCTTGACTGCCTTTGTGTAGAAGGTCCTGTTGTGGATAGTCCTGGGGCTGTTTGTATTCTGATAATTCTGCCCTCCTGGGAGGGGCTTCAGACAAGGGGTGAGCTACGTACTCATGTGACTTCTTGTGAACCAATCCCCTAATGAATAAAGGAGCCAATCACTGGGCGAGGAGGAGGGACTTCTGGGTCGGAGAGGGGAAGAGAGGAGGAGGAGAGAGAGAGGGTCCTTTTGGAACAGGACAGCAGATAGGTAAGATGTAGCTGCTAGAGTCTCCTGGTATCATGGTGGATCTGCAAGGATTCACCATCAGAGGAATCAGATTTTGATAAGGTTTACAAGATTAGGTTTTAGTTGTTGTGCCCAGAGATTGAGTTACTATTGTTTCTGAGCTAAGTTGTGTTGCGTTTTCCTTCACGTGGTGGCTCGTCTGGGTTGCAGAGAGAAAGGTACAGCAGCAAAGTATGGGTTTGCCTGATGTGCACCACAGAGGCCATGGGGGCATTGAAGCATGGGGCTGGCGTGGTAGCGAACTGCCAGTGGGAACCTGGTGAGCTGGGTGGAGAGATTGAGATAAAAGCAGGTCAGCCATTGCCTGCCAGTGCGTGGCTGGCCAGCCCGCTGGGGATGAGAGAACCAGGGCATAGTGTGAGAACATGCAATACACCTTCTTTTTTAATATTTCCTACAACAAGGTCCAACTTTGGGAAGCAATCCACAGGCCTTCCTTGTCACCTGTCTTGACTGTGTTCTAGCTCTCGTCTCCCTTCCACTACAGACATCTCTGCCCTCCCCTGCCTCTGCCTCCGCTACTACCTGTCCACCCTTGACTCACCACAGCCTGAGTCCTGCATTCCCATCTCTCTTCCGGCTTCTGCCTTCTGTTCCCAGTCTCAGTCCCTTGGTTCATTTCTCTTTTGAGATTACGTTTCCCCAACAAGTACCCTAGAAGTGGGAAGAGCACCTGAAGAAAGCACGACCCTCAGTCTTCTTGATTTTTCTTACCCCCAGGCTAAAGGAGGCTGGCTGGGACAGAGGCTCCCGGGAATGGAATGAATGACCCCGGATGCAATGGCCATGGATTGAGTTTGTGTCCAGAAAGCAAAGGAAAGGGGCATGGTGTGAGTTGCCTGAAGAACAACCCAGGGAGACCCAGGAGACTAAGCAACTCTCTTTCTACCCAGCAGCTACAGGGTGCACACAGTGGGGGCTGCACACAGTGGGGCCCACCTCTGGAGCAGAGGAGATGTCAACCACTACACTAAGGAGTTCCAGATATGTCTGGAAAAAGTTGTCATTACAGGAGGAGCAGGAGCCAGTAAGAGACTGCCCAGTCACTAGGGACACAGATGGGGAAGGCACAAGAGAGTGACCACAGACTCAACAGAGGTTGTACCCAAGGAACACTCTCTGTAGAAAGGAAGTTACATCAGCTTTCAGAGATAAAGAGGGACATGTTGGGGAGGCACGGTGGGCCTCTGTCATCCCATCTGAAAGAACTTTCTCTCTGTGTCACCCAAGAAATCAGAATAAACAAGCTCCTTTCAGGAGCCAGGGCCTCGAGGACCTTGAACTTCATGGACATGTTGTGGGAACCACTAATAGTGTGGGCTGCAACAGTCCTATCAGCCAGAGGTGATCACACCTCCATGCTGAGCGGAGTTCACACTTTATAGGTGTGATCTGGGCATTGAGACAGACAGACAGACAGACATTAGAGGGAACCCTGGTTTGACAAAATGGGATACAGAGTAGATTTCTTGTATGTTGGGGATGAAAGGCAATTCTTGGGGTACCACTGGAACATTCCTGAGTTCCCAGACGGGTGTCAGAGATTTGTCTCAGTGTTTATTGGAGCCTCTGAGGTGCAGGGTCAGGCCTTCGGATTGATACTGGTGAGGGAGAGAGGGCTGAAAACTTTAAGGAAATGACAGTCAGATGCGTGACAATGGAAACTGAAACCCTGCAGGGCGCACCCCAGGTGTGGAGCTGTGGTCATGAGTTTTCTCCCCACTCACCGCTTCTCTTCATAAGTCAGTGAGCATTTTAGTGTTCTAGTCAAGATGCATCAGGCATTTTATTTAACCTTCCTTGAACCCTACTAGGAGTATGTGTGTGTGTGTGCAAGTGTGTGCACATATGTGAGTCTGTGTACTTGTGCATGTGTGTGTGTGCACAAGTGTGAGTTGGTATGTACATGTGAATGTGTGCACATATGTGGGTCTGTGTGTATGTGTGTGAGTCTGCGAACATGTGTGAGTCTGGGTGTACTTGTGCACGTGTGTGTGTGTATGCACAAGTGTGAGTCTGTGTATATGTGTGTGTACATATGTGTTTGTGTGTACTTGTGCATGCGTGTGTGTGTGTGTGTGTGTGTGTGTGTGTGTGTGTGCCTGTGACTATGAAGGACTGAGGTCAACCTCAAATTCATTCCTCAGGTGTCATTCCCCCCCCACCCCTGTTTTTGTTTCTTGTTTTGTTTTTGAGGTAGACTCTCTCATTAGCCTGGATGTCACTGAGTCAGCAAAGCTGGTGGGCAGTGAGGCTGGGGATTTGTCCACCTTTATCTCCCAAGCATGGGAATTATGAGCACTGGCTACCGTGCCCAGATTTCTGGTGTAGGTGCTGAGGATCAAACCCAACTCCTCATACTTGTGTGGCAAGGACTTTATTTGTGAACCCATCTCCCTGCTTTATACTGGAGCCTTATGCCAACCATCAGATGCCTCTGTAGGGATGCATAAAGCACTAGCAGGGTACATTACAAATTCAGCAATCCTACTCTGGGCAAGACTATTGCTTCCATTTTACAGATAAAGAAACTGAGACCCAGAGAGGAAAAGAAACGGGGTCGGGCAGTCCTCTCCAAATCCTGTGCTGCAGGCTACCATCTCAGACGCAGGGAGCACGGCCCTCCCCCAGCCCCAGTGTTTAACTGGCGCCACATTAGGCTGCAAAGAGCTCAGAGCAATTTGTTTCTCACGGCGACTTCACGCCCGCACCCAGGAGTCCAGAAATAACAGGATTCCAACCCGATCACAGCTTTGCAGCCACTTGCTCTACACTCAACAGATGCCTTTGGAGCCTGCAATATTTCCCACTGTCGGAGCTGAAAAAGCAATAAATAATAAGGCTCTCACATTTGCATAGCAATTGAACACTGCGCGGCGGAACGACTGTGCGTCTCCTCCCCAGGATTCAGTGACGCTGGCTGAATCTTAGCGACGTTCTGCTTACCATCTCCAGGATGCTATAGAAAGCAAATATTTAGACGACACGAACATTATTCAGTTTTAGAACAATTTTTTTTTTCCTTCAGAAAAATAAATGTTACGTAAAGCAGATGGTGCTCTGGTCTCTGCTCAGCTCATGAGCCTCCGTAATTTATTTTTACACTCTTTGTGTGATGCTGTCTTTACAGAAACCCCTTATGGCAAGCACAGATGTGGGAGAAGCTCTGGCCGTCCTTTCTTTCTTTTTCCTCCCGCTGATGAAGGGCTGTACAGAAGAAAGCTAGTCCCCAAAAAATCCCACTTCAGGTTTGCTTTTATATCAAAAACAAAACCAAAAACAACCCCAAAGCCCTCACAGTAAAACTCAAAGGGCTGTCGTGTGCCAGATCAGCCCAGACTTCGTAAGCCGCTGGGTGCCGGTGAGAGTGGGGTTTGTTCCGGTCTGACGAAAGTCCGTGTATTTGGAAATTTCTGATATGACATGGGCTGTGATTTATGAGGCCTCTGCCATTTCGTACTTTGTCAGCATTAACTTAAAGTAAGGATTCCGTTGAGACGCACAGGATTTGTGACACGGACTGTAAATTTCAGAACCTACGAGCTTTATCCAATTTGGTCCAAATTTGTGTACTGGGAGGAGGAAAGTGGGGTGGAGACAAAGGAAACTGAAACCTACAGAGAACGCACCTCAGAACGCACCTCTCCGAGTCTGTGTTCGCATCCTTTGGAGAGAGCGTGTAGCAAGTTGTGAGGAGGTGCATTTAATTTAATTTTGCTTCCATGATTATTGAAGAATGGTTACAGGAAGATTAAGCTGTAAAAGAAATGGCGTTCACAAATGGCAAAGGGACGCAGCGATCCATCAATCCTGTGGGCTGCCGGGCACCTCGACTCCACTTCCTTCTACTTCATTATTAATAAGAATGACTAATCGCAGCCCGGCTTCCCACGCAGCTCTGAGTTCCACATCTCAAGGTCCTGTCACAATATTAACCTCTTCACGAGTGAACCTTTGTAATTCCGCAGTTCAAGTGAAGTGAGCACAGGGGGTGAGCCATGAGCCTGCCAGGGACCAGCATGCACTAGGGTGGATCACGTACCCTGCCTAAGCTTTTCTGCCTCCAGCCCAAGTAGGTGCTGGACCTGGGTCCAAGGGGAACGCTCTACAGGCAGCCATAGTGGGAGCAGAGTCAGAGGATCCGTCTGGGAGCCCAAGCTTCTGCTGGCTCCACGGTTTGAGCGGGAGTGAGGGATGATGGGAGATTCAGACCGAGAGAGTCCTTTCTGATAAGAGGCATATGCCAGGCAGTACTGAGAAGGCGACACCATAAATCCTTGGTTCTGATTTGTAGGAGGTGCGGCTTCCTCCCATCTTGCTTATACAGGTATCTGAAAGATCAGATAGGAACCAACAGAGATTTATCCTTCGTGGCTTGGCTGTCCAAGAGGTGATTGGTTCCATGATGGAGCCAAGCAATGGCCAGAAGCCTTTGCCCCATTCCTGTATCTGAGCTGAGTGCAGGAAAAAAAAATATGGTAAGAATCTACATTATTAAAAAATATTTTTAAAAATCTGAAGGCCCCGAATCAGTGTGAGGGGAAGTTTTTCTGGACTTATTCATTCATCTTTCTACCAACCCATCGATCCATCTGCTAATCTACCCACCCACCTCATGAGGGAAATACAGCTGAACATCTGTGGTGTGCCAGGCGGTATTCTTGGTGCTAGGATTAGCATGAACAAAACTGTGCCTTGTGTGGCTCACTTGGAGGGGAGACAGTAATGGCAGAGTAGAGTGAGGACTGCCAGGTCCTGTGGCCCCCTGAGAGCCTTCCTCCTGCCCCAGGAAGCATGGACGACCGGAATCTGCTGAGGAGCTTTAGTCTCAACCTATGCCAGCTTCTAGGCCTGATTGGAGCTCAATGGGATTCCCCGGGCCTACTTTCTGGAGGGGTGGATCCTGTGCTGAAGTAACTGAGGGCTTCCAAGCAGCCTTGGCCTTCATTCAGGACCCCCTGCTCCCCTCACTGGGGTCGAACTTACATCAAGTCTGACCTTTCATGTCTTTTGGGGATCCCCTCCAAGTTTTCGTCTATCAGCATTCCCTTTATGACCTAAAACCCTGCCTACTCAGTCCTGCTTCCTGTCTACTTGTTGAACCCAGACAAATGAAGACGGTTTGCGCAAAAGCAAAGCAGGGGAGAGAAAGAGAGGGTCATGGCTCTGTGGTTTCCAGTAGCTGGCCATTTGAGTATCTGAAGCCAGAGAGCTCTTAGCATGGATGATGGGAGCTTGGCAGAGAGAAGAGGCCGGTGCCACGGGAGCAGAGGCTGCGAGGGGAAGGCCAGTGACCAGGAACAAGAGGCAGCAGGGGCCAGATCTGTAAAGGCTTTTAGACCATGGCGAGGAGCCCAGAGCCCTCTGGAAGGAAGCAGAAACCATCGAAAGGTGAGAGGCAAGAACGCAGCCGTCACTCAGCCTTGCCACTGGCTGAGAAGAAACTGCAGGGAGAGAGGGACACACACAGGAATATAACTCCTGTGGGAGATATGAGAGATGGAGGTGCGACTTGGAGCAGGTTATGAATCCCAGATATGGGGAGGGGCAGGTGGAGTAGGAATGTGTCTAACAAATGGAGTCAGCCACATCCATGCCAGGCTGCAGAGCCCTGTCCATCATTGTGGAGGACCTTAGGGAACTGTGGGCTTTGGAGGCCACTGTGATTTTTCTGGAGAGTCTTACCAAGATCCCCCTCAGACAAGTTGTCATATCCTTTTCTTGTTGTGGTAAAAGACCCGACCCAAGCAACTAACGAAGGAAGAACTTGTTCAGATTAGCAAATTGAGGGTACAGTTCATTGTCTTAGTAAGGGTTCCATTGCTGTCAACAGACACCACAACCAAGGCAACACTTATAAAGGACGACATTTACTGGGGCTGGTTTACAGTTTCAGAGGTTCAGTCTATTATCATCATGGCAGGAGGGATGGCAGCATGTAGGCAGACGTGGTGCTGGAGAAGGAGCTGAGAGTTGTACATCTTCAGGTAGTTAGGAGGAGGCTCTCTTCCTCATTGGGCAGAGGCTGAGCAGAGGAACCTCAAAGCCCACGTAGACAATGACACACCTTCTCCAACAAGGCCACAACTTTCCATACCATATCCAGCACACGGGCGTCTTCCACTGTAATTAGGTTTCACCAATAGCCTCTCATAGGCTCTCTTCATGGTGCCAAACCTCAACTTCTTTGCATGACCCCTTCATGCCTTCAAAACCAGTACCATCTGGGTGACTCTTACACATTACCAAGTACAGCTGCAACGAGGTACAACCTTGGCTATCTCTGGAACACAGCTTCTCTGTGCTCTTGGAAAACACTTCCCGGAAGATTTCACCTCAGCAATGCTGGTCTTTTCTTAATCACCACTTAATTTCTTAGCTCCAGCTAGCCAGCATCAATTGTCCCAGTAGTCCCTTCCATCCTTGACTCTAAAGCCAGAGCCACGTGGCCAAAGCTGCTGAGTTCTGCTGCTTGCTGGGGCTGGAACATGGCCCCCTTGTTCTATTACACCATCACCAGCTTTCTGTTTTCCAGTTCCTTCACTGCCTAAGCTTGGCTGTCCTGCATCTTGCTCTGTAGATTGACCTTGAACTCAGATTATGCATGGCTCTGTCTCCTGAGTGCTGGGATTAAAGGAATATACCCCACACCTGGACCTAAGCTTTTTTAAACCTTTTCACAAGATTTTTATAAGTTTTAGATTGTAGTTCATTCCAGATATAGTCAAGTTGATGACTGAGAATAACCATCACAATTAACCCCTTGTCAGTTTGACATATTATCGTATCTCCTTATGCCCAAACGAAAACAATAACCAAGTTCGTAATAATGCCTAAGGTGGACTCAGGCAGTGGTGGTGCACGCCTTTAATCCCAGCACTTGGGAGGCAGAGGCAGGTGGATTTCTGAGTTCGAGGCCAGCCTGGTCTACAGAGTGAGTTCCAGGACAGCCAGGGCTACACAGAGAAACCCTGTCTCGAAAAACAAAAACAAAAACAAAACAACAAAAAAAAATAATGCCTAAGGTGATGTGACTCTCCATTGTTCACCTGCAAAAGCATAAAAAATAGGCTTAGCAGGGTAGGATCTTGCCCCTTGGTCATCACTCCCTTAATCTGTTTATCTCCTTGGACACAGGACTTAGCTCCATTCTACTTCCCGGTGCCCCTTTAATGTTTAAACCACACATTTTATATTTTCCCTTCCTAAGCTTGCTATGCTTAATCAAAATGGTCCTCATAAGAGTGAACCACAGGACAAAGTCTAAACTTGGTTGTTTTGTGATCTCCTTTGCCAATGTAATTAATCAAAATCTATTGACCCTAGCATCAGGCGGACTCTTTGGACAAGGGCAAAAAGCAGCCACATTCTTCTCCAAATTATCTCAGCACAGTCTCTAGGCCACATATTAAAAGTCTTCTTCTCTGAAACCCCTGGAGCCAGGCCCCCACGGTTCAAATCACCCTCAGCATCACTGTCTTCCATGCTTCTACTAGTATGGCCCATTCAACTCCACTTTAAGTATTCCACTACTTTCATAATCTAAAGTCCCCAAATCCACATTCCTCCAAACCAAAAACTCAAGTGGAAACTCTTCTAGTTTCTTTGGAAAGTCCATTATGTCAAATGATGCTTTCCTGGGGCACACAGGTGAAAGGATGTTTTGCTGAAGCAGACACAGGTGAACGGATGTTTTGATACAGCAAACCTGTGAAAGGACCCGTGATGAAGGAGTATAAATATGACTCTAAAGACAGTGGGCGATGAGCACCGAGCATTGATTTGGTTTGCTTCGCCTTGCTATTCTTTGATAAGACAGGCATGTATTGGTTCACCTTACATAATGTTGTTGAGCTCAACTTGTGTTAATGTCTCTATTGAGAGAAACTCACCCAAGATCTGCTCATGAGGTTCCTGAGGCAGCTTGCACAGCCTCGCCTCAGGCCAGTTGGTGAGTCTTGCGGTCTCTTCAGGATTGAACTATAGCTGCTGGTTCCTGCCTAGGGTCTACCTGCCGAGAGGACTGGACTGTAGCTGCCAGATCAGGCCTTGTGTCTGTCTACCTAGAGGACTAGTCTGCAGCTGCTGAGTTGTATTTGGTGTTTGCTACTGGACTGAACTGCTGCCAAAGAAGATCAAGCTCACCCCCAAAGAAGTATTGCTGAACAGGTCCACTTTCCCCATGTCCTAATAACTTTTCTCTTCCACTACCTCTTCTGAGGGGTGGACTAGAACCCTTATTAAAAGTAGGTTGCAAAAAATTTATGTCTACAAAAAAACCAAAACCAAAGCCCAACAACAACAACAATGACCAGGTCTATCACAGCAATACCCCAGTCCCTGGTACCAACTTCTATCTTAGTTAGGGTTCCATTGCTGTGAACAGACACCATGACCAAGGCAACTCTTATAAGGACACCATTTAATTGGGGCTGGCTTACAGGTTCAGAGGTTCAGTCCATTATCATCATTGTGGGAACATGGGCAGCATCCAGGCAGGCATGATGCTGGAGGAACGGTTGAGAGTTCTACATCTTGATACAAAGGCAGGTGGGAGAAGACTGTTTTCTGAAGGTAGCCAGGAGGAGGCTCTCTTCTGTACTGGGCAGAGCCTGAGCATAGGAGCCTCAAAGCTCACCTATACAACAAGGCCACACCTTCTTCACAAAGGCTACACTTCCGAATAGTGCCACTTCCCATGGGCCAAGCATATTCAAACCACCACAATCATGGTGGTGAAGGCATGACAACAGAAGCCAGGCTTGAGGCAGCCAGTTACACTGCTTCCACAGTCAGAAGCAGAGAGAGAAAGGGAGGGAGAGAGAGGAAGAGAGAGGAATGCTGGTGCTCAGCTCTCTTCTTCTACAGCATGGGTATGTCTTCTATCTGGATGAGTCTTCCTGCTTCAGTTAACCTAATTTAGATAATTCCTCACAGACATGCCCAGAGATTTGTCTCTTCTGTGGTTGAAGATCTTATCATGCTGATGATCAATATGAACCAGGTTATGGACCCAAGACCCCATCATACAAGGTTAGACTGTATCTATCAGAAAGACTAGATTGTATCTATCAGGAAGGCTAGATTGTATCCATCAGAAAGGCTACATTGTATCCATCAGAAAGGCTAGATTGTATCTATCAGGAAGGCTAGATTGTATCCATCAGAAAGGCTACATTGTATCCATCAGAAAGGCTAGATTGTATCTATCAGAAAGGCTAGATTGTATCTATCAGAAACACTTTGATTCTTGTCCCATCCCTACTTCCTTATGATAGGCCTGGTGGTTGAGAGCAAAATCCTTCAAAGCAGTCATGTTGATCAAGGGAAGCACATACAATATCACCCACACTCCCGTGCCTCCTTCCTCCCCAGCCTTCTTTAGTGTCTACCTTGTAGGAACAGCTAATCAACTCCTTCGCTCCCTGTCCCTGCCTTGTCTGCACAGTTCTAACTGTGTTGTGACACAGCCTTCTTTGATGCCCCTGGATGGACGCCATTGCTCTCTACTGTGACCTCCTGTCATTACTGTCTGAATAATTCAGTTAGCAATTAATCATGCCTGCCCTTAGGTTATCTCTTTCCTCACTGTCTACAAATGACATCTGAATCACTTATTATATAGTTCTACATGGCTGTGTCCTGCTTCCCTCCGGCATGCTGAGCTTCCTCATAGCACGGTTTTGTCCCACCCAGTAAGGTGTGACACAGGACAGGGAACAGCTGTGCTATGGCTAATTCTTATGGTCATTTGGTTGCTGCGAGACCATCAGCTCAGTCTGGAATCATCAGCAATTATGGAGCAATCAAATCAAACATGAATGCACCTCCTTTTGATTGTATGTGTATTTATGTATGTGTGTGTGTATGTATGTGTGTGTACATGTACATTTAAGTGTGTATGTATGTATATATGTATGTATATGTGTGCATGTGTGTATATGTATGCATGTGGGTATGTATGTGGGTATGTATATGTGTATATGCAGGTGTGTATATGTATGTGTATATCTATGTGTGTATATGTATGTGTGTGTATGTATGTGTATATGCATGTATGTATGTGTATGAATGCATGCTTGTAGAAGTTAGAGGGCAATTTTCGGTGTTATTTTTCAGATGCCTTCTACTTTTGGTCCAAGATAACGTTTCTCAGTGACTTAGAATTTCTTTAAAGTAGGTTACGCTAGCCGGCCAGTGAGCTCCAAGGACCAGCTGGTCTCCCCACCCCATATCAGCATCACTGAGAAGGCCTGCCACCACACTAAGCTTTTTGACTTGGTTCTGGGGTTTGAACTCAGGTCCTCCTGTTTGTGAGAGCAGTGTTTTTCTGGCTGAGCTGTCTCTGCAGGCCCAGATGGAGGTGTTTTATGAAGCTTCATCCGTGCTTTGTCTCGATGACCGGCCTTGCCCTTCCGCCCCCCTGTGAACAGGCTTTTCATTGCCCTGTTCCTGAGGCAGAAACTATTTTAATCTTGAGGTACTGAGGAGAACGGCACACCATCTGAACCGCTGCTGCTCCCTTCTCTCCACTTTTCCTTTGAATTATTGAGCTTGGAGTTCGTGCTTAAGGCTCAAGTAGATCATTTGCTTCCTCCTTCCAGAGGCTGCAGAAGCAGGAATCACAGACACCTGGTTTAAGGGAAAACATATTGAGAGATGAAGAGAGGAGACAAGGGGAGTCCATCTCCTCAGAGGTCTGGGCTGAGGTGAAGCATCTCAGGGGAGCTGGCAGTGCCAGCAGCTGATGAGAAAGTCTGCCTCGAGTCTCTTTCCTTGGTTTTAAGCGATGCTTCTGGTAAGGCTGTCCTAAGACCATTAGTGATAACTAGGTGTTAGCCCCTCAGCTGCCCCAGATTCTTGAAGGCTTTGCTCAACTACCTAAGAAATATTTTCTTTAAAATATAAACATAATATACACTTGGAGAAGTGGTTACTAGAAAATGAAAGCTGCCCCAGCTAGCCCCGTACTGCCTCTGTGCTGCCCCAGCTAAGCCTGTGCTGCCCCAGCTAGCCCTGTGCTGCCCAGCTAGCCCTGTGCTGCCCCAGCTAGCCCTGTGCTGCCCCAGCTAGCCTTGTGCTGCCACAGCTAGCCCTGTGCTGCCCCCAGCTAGCCCTGTGCTTGCCCCAACTAGCCTTGTGCTGCCCCTAGCTAGCTCTGTACCACTCCTGTGCTGCCCCTGTGCTTCTCCCAGCTAGCCCTGTGCTACCCCTGTGCTGCCCCCAGCTAGCCCTGTGCTGCCCCAGCTAGCCCTGTGCTGTCCCAGCTAGCCCTGTGCTGCCCCCAGCTAGCCCTGTGCTGCCCCAGCTAGCCCCATGCTGCCCCAGCTAGCCCTGTGCTGCCCCACCTAGCTCTGTGCTGCCCACTCCAGTTCTGAGGCCCACACTGTGAGTGGATGGAGCATCCGCCCTTGTGGTTGCAGGTAAGAGTGTTGTCTTATTGTTTTATGACAGGGTCTGGGTTTTCATTCCAGCTGAGAGAGAATACAGGGAAAGAAGTCTGGAAAGCTCAGGGAGAAATGTGTGAGGAACTAAAGACACAGGGTGGTTGGAATGTGTTTTAGCTTCTAGTTCCTTGGTACCTAAAGTCCTGTGACCTGTATCCCAACTAACAGAGTGGGACAGAAGTCAGGCTGGCGTTAGGGGTAGGTGGCCCCTATCTCTGATATGTTTTAGGACATGGTTGTAAACTTTAACAATTCTGGGAGCGCTCTGGCTTCTTCTCCCTAACTACGTTTGACTACGAATCCCTGATTGGACTTACTTTTCTCACCCTGTCTGCAAAACATATTCATCCAGTTGGAGCCCAGTTAGCACCCTATAAACTTGGGCTTTAGAACACTGGTCTTGGACACTTGTTACAGGAGCCAAAGGAGGAAGAAGAGAGAAATGCCTTCCTTCTGGGTCCCACCACAGTTTCATCTCTTCAGCCACAGAAGCCCAGGACTCCAGGTCTGACTGCCAGCTGGCCCACTCTGCAGAGAAGGAAGTACCCTCAAGACTCCCTGGAGACAGGCTCCTCAGAAGCTCCCTGTGTCTGAGGCTCCTGCATCCAACAGGGAGCGCCCTGGAGCCCACTCTACAGTTCACCATGCTTGAAGCTTTAGGCCCTGACCTGGATCCTGCTCAAGCCAGCCTCCAGGACCTCATGGTGGTGGCCATCAGTGTAACCAGGAGCTCACCACTCCCTCAGCCTTCAAGGTCCACACATCAGCTGTGGATGGGAATTTATGCCACAGCTTCCTGCAGCCTTCAAGCCTCCCATGGGTGACCTGGAGGTTTGTTCACCGAGGGGACATTCGTGGTTGGTGCTGAAGCCCTCTGAGAACTTCGGAGCTGAAATACTCCCAAAGCAACCAATGCTGTGTGCCAGCTCCCTGCCGCTCCCAAGAGTTAAGCCTGCTTCTTTCGAATCTTAAGTAGCAATCTGCTTTAAACTGTTGTTGGGTTTTGCCCTATTTTATTTTATTTTACTCTGTTTAAGGTTGTTAGTCCCAGACTGATAAGAAAGTACTGCCTATGTATAGTCTTCATTGCCCGCTCTTTCAATTAGTCTTAGAGGAGATGAGACAAGAACCTTGCTGGAACCCAGAGATAGCCTCTACTAACTGCCTCATCAGGCTCAGGGCTGGGCCAGCACTTGGCAGGGTCAGAGTTCTGGGCCAATATTTTCTGTAAAGTTTAGGATTTTCCTTATGGTTTCAAGGTTTTGTCCCATTTCCTGCCTCAGTGACCTCCCATGGGAACAGTGAAGTCATGAAGAGAGGGGACAGAGACAGGAGAGAGGTAAAAAGGGAGGGAATCTTCCTAGTGTCCTGCAAAGACTTCCCCTGATTTCCTTGGACACAGATGACTGAGAGGAGCTGCAGCAGTGTCCTGACCACAGGGTTGGGGTGAGCACGGAGGGGCCCAAGGTCCACAGAGGGTATCTCCTTGCTTTTCATAAAGATGGAGATACCTGTACTTAGAGAGGAGGGGATCACGATTCTGTCAGCCAAGAGAGATGGAGAGTGACTGTTGAGCCAAACTAGGGCTGCATCTCTTCCCACTCCAAGGAAGGCAGAGACTTGGGTCTCTCACAGATCACACCCCCTCACGTGACTTGCAGGGGTTTCCTGGAGCAGGTTGCTTTGTGGAGACGGTGTGCCCTTTGGGATGAGAAAACTTAGTTGGTAGTTAGTTGTAAGACTTATTTTTATTTGTTTATTTATTTTATTTATGAGTACACCATGGCTGTCTTCAGACACACCAGAAGAGGGCATCGGATCCCATTACAGATGGCTGTGAGTCACCCTGTGGTTGCTGGGAATTGAACTCAGGACCTCTGGAACCAGTCATCTCTCCATCTCTAAGACTTGTTTTTCAAGGCAGTTTTCCTATGTGTTCCAGGTGAGACTTGAACTCAGTATCCTTTTGCCTCATCCTCTTGACTTTTGGAATTGTGGGCACTAGCTACCATGCCTGGTCAGTTTTAAGACTGTTTGAGTGTGTGCTTGTGTGTATGTGCATGCATGTGTGTGTGTGTGTGTGTGTGTGTGTGTGTGTGTGTGTGCACGTGGGTATGTGTATACATGCATGTGTGCATGTGTGCATATGTGTATGCGTCTCTGTGTGCACGTGTGTGTATGTGTGTGCATGTGTATGTGTTGTGTATGTGTGCACACATGTGTGTGCATGCATGTGTATGTATATGTGTGTATGTGTGTGTGCATGTGTGTATGCATGTGTGTGCATGCATGTGTGCACGTGTGTGTGTGTGTGTGTCTGTGTGTGTCTGTGTGTGTGTGTGTGTGTGTGTGTGTGTTGCAGGTGCATGGAAGGCCAAAGGACAACTTTGGTTGTCTTTCCTCAGGTGGCATGCCCTTTGTTCTTTGAGACAGGGTCCATCTTTGGTCTAGAACTCACCAAGGTTGCCTGTCAGGTGTGCCCAGGGATTTTTCTGTCTTTGCTCTCTTTGCTGGGATTGCAGGCATGAACTACCACTGAAGGAGTCCTTTTCTTGAAGGCACAGAAGGCATGGACACTTTATTGAGCAAAGCTCACAACAAAAACTGGCTTCTTACAAGGCAGATTCTAAAGAAGTAAAGGTAAACTCTTAAATGATCTGAGTTGATAGATCTCAGTTCAGAGATCTCAGGATATTCCGTAAGCTCTCCTGCCTTGGTTTTGTGCAGTGTTCAGTAGAGACAGTGACCGGTTAAGGATGCTTGCAAGCACAGCTGCCTTCTGCTGGATCCTCCATTGAACAATAGGCCTACCATACAAAGCACAATCCTCAGACGCCCTACCGTCTGCCCTTTCCACCCTGTGGATCCCTCCCTCGAGTGTGGGTGCACGTGCTGGACCTCACATCCACGGAATGGCGTATGACAAGGGAGAGCAGATGTAGTTACCGTCCCTCAGGGGTTGGCTTTCTCATTCGGAAGGGTGAATCTGAGTCTTTAAAGAAGGTCTCAGCTTTCTGGAATCCAGAGACTCCAAGCAGGGACAACTGTGCCTTTTTGTTGTGAGCTTTGCTCAATAAGCTGTCCATGGCTTCTGTGCCTTCAAGAAAAGGAATCCTTCAGCCCAACCGAGGTGGCTTGAAAGGAGACTTCATTTGTCACCTCTGTGCAACTCTGACAGAGGCAGCCTAGGGAGGGAAGATTTAGGCTTGTTTTGGTTTTACTGTACCAGACAGCATCAGCCTGTCATAGTGAGAGAGCACAACAGAGAGGAGGAGACAGTATGAGGTGGAGGCTGTCCCCATTACAGCAGACCTAGAAGCAGGGAACAAGATAGGAAGTGACAGAACTACTATGTCCAGGTCTCACCCCTAGTGACTTGCTTTCTCCAGGTAAGCCCAACTGCCTGAAAGTTCTATTACCTCTCAAAGTAACAGCATCATCTAGGGGCCAACACACAAATCATGAACCTAGGAGAGATTACATATTCAAATCACAACAAGGATTCTTTTTCAACTGAGTGTGGGTGAGAAAGAACACGGCAGCCAGAACATAGTGATCTTAGCCTTGCAGACCCTGGGCAAATAGACAAGCCACTCTGCAAATCATTGACCCAGAGCAAGTAGGAGGTGGTATATGGGCTTTGTTTCTAAAGATTTGGGGAGGAATAATTAGTTACCAGGCAACAGGAATCTCACTTGGGCAGGGCGATCACTAAATTCTCCATGAGTCATACACACTCGAAGCTTAGCACATCCTTATGTGCTTGGGGTCATTGCCTCTCGGGGCTGATGTGGAACAGACTCAGATGGCATGATGTCCCTTATGTAATGTATGGATTGGATGGTCTGGAAGTTTGTGTCTTTGTGTCAGAATCCTAATCCCCAGAGCCATATGTTAGTGGTATTTGGAGATTGGCATCTCTGGAGGCAATGCTGTTATGAAAGCTCAGCCATCTGTTGTGTAGCAATTTCCCCGGGGATTCTTAAGAGTCAGCAAGTCAACCACCCAAAAGTCTCAGGAAGTCCCTGAAACCGATGAGCTACACAAGACTTTTCCCTGCCCAAGCTTATATAAGCAATAAGAACAGATGAGATTGGCCCAGCCATGTTGCAAGAAAGAAATTCTCCAATCTATTGAACCACCCACAAGACGCATAGTGAGCTCCAGGACTTTAGCTTGTGTGAGCTGTCATCCACACTGGGGTGGACTTTCAGGGATGAGGCCATCTTTGAGACATCCACGCTTCTGTAAATAACACCTCAGCCATATGTCTATGATTATCTGGAATAAATCCATTGGTTCAACAAATTGGACTGTGGTGGAATCCTTGTATCTGTTGTCAGTTCTGACTAGCTTGAATGCATGTTGTGCTGAGTTTCCTCAGAAATAGTGTCACGCAGCGCCATCACAGGTGGATCTTATAAACAGGCCAGTCTAGATTTCTTGTGTCATGACTCCCCTTTCTCATCAAGTGGACACCCTCCACACTGCTATGAAGCAGCCAGGCCTTCAGAAATGACAGGATTCCAGAGCCATGCTTCTGTATGCCCTAGCCTCTGGCCCTGTGAGCTCACAAACCTCTGTTGTCTACAAAGATCCAATCTTGAGTGTTTTGTTACAGGATCAGCAAACAGACCACATAGGAAAGAATCACCCTTTCTTTTCCGAATGGCTATCTGCAGGCATTCCACTCCCTTGGAGGCAAATTCAAGAAACAGAATAGAGACTTCATTTACCAATGCCTACCTTGAGTAGCAGCATGGCTGGTTGGGGGGGGGGGGGCGGTGCAGCTGGCTTCTTGCTGCCTGCTCCTTGAGGATTAAGTGTCACCATGAGTCATGCACACAGGGGTCCTTCCTCAGCCATCCTGAGCCGAATTGCACAGAGCTGATGGACTGGAAATGCTGGTTGGAATGGAAGTTGCAACGTGCTGAGGTTTTTCATCAGCTCGTGTTCTGCTGATCTCCAGTTGCAGCATCCAATTGGGGTTAGATGGAGTCCTGCCCAGTGAGGGTGTGTTGGAACAAACCTGGCATGGTGGAAAAATGTCTGTTCTGGGCGCTGCGGCTCTGGGTGGGACAGGGGACACTCGGGAAGTGGCTGCACGTCTTCCCACACAGTCCAACGGGCAGGTGGGGGCTGTGGGAAGCCTTTGTGGGCCCTGCCCATGGGTGGGGGAGGGGGCCATTCTCAGGGAACTCTTGACAGCCGTCTCCATGGGTTCTCTAGCCCGGGGCACCACAGTCACCACTGGGTGCCACAGACAGGCTAACCGGAGCGCAGCTGGGGTTCCTGCCTAGACCCGGTTTCAGCAGCTTGAGGCGCCGGGCTAGCTGCTTAGGCTTGGGTGAATGGGTACTGTCTGGGAGCACTGGGAAGCCCACAGTGGGTCCAGATGAAGAGACAGTCCATAATTCTAAGACTTTTATTTTCATCGTGTGGAGTGGTGTGGATGGAATTGTACCCCCACCTTTCTGGGAGAATAGAGGCAGATATAGTAACTGGGAAGGGGCGTGGTTAAGCCTTTAGGTGTCTCATTAACATGGGGATGGCTTGGGGCTGTGTGGCCACGCCTCTACCTGAGGAGGAGTGGTATGTTACCTGGACTGGAGCCAAAAGCCTCCAGGAAGCGTTGGCATAACGTTTTTCCAGTCCCTTGTGGATTGTTCCACTGGGTCGCCCAGATTTTACGCCTGTGCTCAACTGGGTGCCAGATTGCCTGTCACAGATCACTGCCCCACAAGGGTGCTTGGGTTCTCAGCTCCCCCATCTGGGATAGAGAGGAGGGAATTTTCATGTCTGATGATCCTATCGGCTCGAGCCTGGTAGATCTTTGAATGGGCTCACAGCTCATCCCACACTGCTACAGCTCAGAGCCACTGGGACATGGAAACTGGAAGGTACTTGGGTCTGCAGCCTGGAGCACTGGGTGGTGTTTGTTTGCTTGCTTGTTGGCAAACTCACAGTCAGGTGGATTTGGAATGGTCACAGGGCATATGTGCCTGGCTTGATTATATCTTTAAACAAAAGGGCAGTCCTCCCAGCTACCTAATATTGAATACTGACAGTATCTGATTTGGAGGCACAATCTCTTTAGAGAGAAAAGCAAAATGAAACCAGACCAAGGAAGCAGGAGGCAGATGGGCTGGACCCGTGGAGAGCAGGAAATGAACCCAGTACAAAAGAGCTTCTTCCCAGCAGTGTGTACCAGAGCTCAGAGCCATGTGTCCCACAGCCCCATGCCTTGTGCTGACTGGGAAAGAGTTCATCCTGTTCTCTGAGTTTCTGTGTGGACTGCTGTCCTGATTTGCCCTTATTGCTAACTTGATAAAACTTGGAGTCATCTGGGAAAAGAGAGCCTCAGCTGAAGAATCTTTCATTAGCCTGGCCAGTGCACTTATCTATGGGGGCATAGTTTTGATAGCTACTTGATATAGGAAGACCCTGCCCACTGAGGGAGGCGCCAACCCTAGGCAGGTGGTCCTGGGCTGTATTATAAAGCTAACTGAGCATGATCCAGGGAGTGAGCCAGCGAGCAGTGTTCCTCTGAGGTTTCTGCTTCTGGTTCCTGCTTGAATCTCTATCCTGACTTCCCTCAACAATGAAGTATGACATGGGTGTGTAAGCCAAATAAACCCTTTATTCCCAAAGTTGTTTTTATCACAGCACCAGAAAGCAAACCAAAACACCTGGGAGCCAGGAATTTCTCCTTTCTGAGGTGCAGACTGGCAGGCACAAAGGCCAGATAGTAGAGACTTACTTGCTGTGGGAGCTCAGCAGGCAACTTACAGGATTGCATTGCACAGCATGGGCACTGGGGACTTCTGAGGAATCGACCCCCCCACACACACTGGCACAAGTACACATGCACGCACAAACACTCACACACACATGTACAAGCACACACATGCACAAGCATGCACTCACATGCACACACACATGCACAAGCATGCACACACATGCACAAGCACACACATGCACAAGCATGCACTCACATGCACACACACACATGCACAAGCATGCACACACATGCACAAGCACATACATGCACAAGCATGCACTCACATGCACACACACATGCACAAGCACACACATGCACTGACATGCACACACATGCACAAACACACACACACATGTACAAGCACACACACATGCACAAGCATGCACTCACATGCACACACACACATGCACAAGCATGCACACACACACACACACACACACACACATGTATAGACAGAGAAGCCGCTCCCCAGCTCTGGTGTGTCCAGTCTGGGGTATCCCTGTCACCAGGCTTCCCTTTAACTGCCCAGTTAATATATCCATAGAAAGTCCCAGGGAACCAGGGTTTGCACTTCCCAAGAAAGCAGCTTTGAACTCAGTGTATAGAGGCCAGAGCTTCTGGAGATTTTAACCCAGCTCCTGGCCACAGGACCAGGACAGCATATCTCTACAGCTGAAGGTGGTGCAAGGCAAACTTCTCCAGGGTGCTGGTAGCCCCAGCTGCCCCCTGCTCTCTCACATCCGGACAATGGGGCAGTTTTCTCTCTCCTGGCTTCTGAGTTTGGATATGGCCTCCTGTGGGAAGCAGAGTTTCTCTGGGACATTGCAGAACTCTGCAATGCCAAGCCAGCTCTGCCTGGGCACATCTGCTTCTATTGCAAGGTGGGGATAAAGACAGAAACCCAAAGCCAAGTCTCACAAAAGAACAGGATGCTTCCCGTGGCCAGTAGGAAATGTAAGAGAACACCACAAGATTGATTAACCCATTAGCAGCAAGCAGGGTAGACTCACAAGACTGGCGGCTTTGATGAAGTCTGAATGGGTTGTAGAATGCCAGGCAGGTGAGCTTTCTTGCAGTTTTGAGATCTCTTAGTGACCTCCACTCCACTCCCTGTGCTCCATTCTGGCTCTGAAAGTGGATCTAACTTGCTTTGATTGACAAGGCCCGAGTCATAGACCTGTCTACTTCTGTATTGGGGTGGAGATTTTCCACTGAAACAGATATAGATGGTGGATAACCTCTTTCCCACCACAGGGAAGCAGAGAAATGAATTTCTCCTGCGGAGAAATAAGAGGAAGAGGATGCTAATCAAGCAAAAGCAAACGATGTCTACCATGAACCTGAACCTGGTTTATTGAGCTGTCTCAAGTTCTCCCCGTCCCTTTTATTAACATGCAATTAACCCTCCTTTTCCCTTACTTAACGATGTCTCGGCAGTCTTAATTGCTTTCTGGTCACTGCTGATTATTAAAATTGTTCCAATTTCGTTTAAGACTTTTTATGATTATGAAAATCTCTTGAAATTTTGACTATCTGTGGGCCGGACCCTCACCGAGGGAACTCGAATGTACGTGTGTGTATGGCTGTGAGATGGGCTGCAAGGGCCGCCTCTGTCCTTCCACACCTATTTGGGCTCTAAAACCTCCCTAGTTATGGACCCAAGAGAAAGGGAGCAAGGGAGGGTGTCACTGCAAAAGCCACTGTCCCCAGACAGCACAGTGGTGAGCTTCCTCTGGTGATGGGTTGGTTTCCCTCAGTCATGTCTACCGGGATGGCCTCTGTTGATCGGTGGTTCCTGGACTGAGGGCAGCTTTGTTGGTTGTCCCTGGACAGTCTGAGGGCAGCTTTCTTCAGAGGTGGCTTTCACAGTTGTTACAGCAGCCTCATTTCTGAGCATGGATCAGAGAGAAAGGCAGGTCTCCATGTCTCTCTAACCACTATGATTGCATGGAGCCCAGGGTGCCTTAAGGTCCCTTAAAGCACCATCAGGGTTGTTAGGGCCAGGACGGAGTGGAGACTGCTCAACTTCCTTCCAAGACCTGTTTCTATCTTGCCTTGTGTCTTACTGTCACCTCTGTTGCGGAAAACAAAACAAACAAACAAAAACAAAAAACAAAACCAAAAAACCCTGGAGACAACTTAGGGGAGGAAAAGGTTAATTTGGCTACTAGGTCACAATCCATCATGGAGAGGAAGTCAAGGTGGGAACTCAAACAAGACTCAGTCACATGATACTCACATTCAAAATCAAAGAGAGATTGTGCACACCCTTGTTTGATTGCTAGTTTGCTTGTATTTAGCTTTCTCCATTTTTATATAGTTCAAGGCCCTCTGCCTAGGGATTGGCGCCTCTCATAGTGGGCTTGAATGATGACACTCAAAGATGCCTGGAACTGATGACTATAGGACCCGAGAAAGCAGAAGGGACTTTGGAACTTGAAGTTGAAATGAAATAATAACCACACGTGATCCGATGGGCCTCTTGTTCTCTGAACCCATGTAAGGGGGGGGCATGGCTGCAGGATGTAAGGAGAGATGCTATGGAAGTGGGTGGAGGAGCTGATAGAGGAAGAAGTCTGAAGCCCAGGAGCGCAGACAGCTTCTAGCAGCTGGAAAAGGTTCAGAATGGAGCCTCCGGAAGAGACCTTAAGTTTTCAAGCTGCCACTGTGAACATCTTAGTTAGGATCTCTGACTTCCGGGAGTGTGGGATGATTAGTCTGCACTCTTTCAGGCCACCAAGACTGTGGTGGTTTGTTCTAAAAGTCTCAGGAATTCAACGCCCTCTTTATGTTTATGTGATGTATGTGACTGTTCTCCTGTTTGTGTGTTTGTGTGTGTATTTGTGTGCATTGTGTGTGCAGTGTGTGTATGTATGTGTGTATATGTGTGTGTGTGCAGTATGTATGCGTCTATGTGTATACGTGTATGCAGTGCATGTGCAGTGTGTGTATGTGTGTATATGTGTGCACAGTGTGTATATGTGTGTCATGTGTGTGCAGTGTGCATGTGTCTGTGTGTATTTGCAGTGTGTGTATATGTGAGTGTGTGAAGTACATGTGCAGTATATATGTGTGTGTGCGTATGTACTATGTGTGCAATGTGTGTGTATGTGTGTGCAGTGTGTATGCATGCAGTGTGTATATGAGTGTGTCATGTGTACTGTGTGTGTGTGTGTGTGTGTGTGTGTGTGCGCGCGCGCATGTGTGTGTGTGTGTGTAGGCCACAGCTTGACCTTGGAGGTCTTCCTCAGTTGCACTCCATTGTATGTTTGAGACAAGGTCTCCCACTGAAGCAAGAGTTCATCAATTGGCTAGACTTGCTGGTCAGAGCTCCAGGGATGCTTTCTGTCCCCACCCCACCTCTACATCTGGGATGATGGGTGTGTGCCACCATGCCTAACTGGTTATGTGCATTCTGGGGACAGGAATTTATATCCTCAGGCTCCTGAGGCAAGCAGAGTCTGTAGAGAAAGCTTTTGACGTGTGTGTGTGTGTGTGTGTGTGTGTGTGTGTGTGTGTGTGTGTGTGTATGCGCACGCGCACACACATGACTACAGACGTGTTGTGGCCATCACACAGAGGTCAGAAGACAACCTTCTGTGGAAGTCCCCACCCTCCAGCATGTTGGAGAGAGTCTATTGTTTCCCTGCTGTGTAAGCCAGGCGGGCTGCTCCACGGCTTCTGGGTATTGCCCTGTCTGTACCTCTCATTTCTCTGGAGCAGCACCGGGTTTCCAAAGTGAACTGCCATGTCTGCTTCTGTGTGTTCTGGGGGTTGAACTCAGGTCCTCACGTTTGCACAGCAAGCTCTTTACCCACTGAGCCATCTTCTCAATCCCTCAAAGTCACTTGGCTGTAACTGAAGATTTCTCACATGTATCTATCGTGTGAGAAGCATCACGTGAGAGGTGTCACGTGAGAGGTGTCACGTGAGAGGTGTCATGTGAGAGGCTTATTGAACGTGTTGTCTCTTCCAGTCCTGAGGACCCTGCTTTGATTATTATCGGCAAAGTATGAATAAGACAAACATTACTCGTCTGTTTTCAACTATCTATCTTTTAGATTTTTGAGAGTTTTATACTTGCATAGAATGCATTGGGACCAACCCCATTCTCCCTCCAACTCCTTCCCTATCTCCTTTACCACTTCTTTCTTACTTCAATTTCATGTGGGTGCATGTTCATCCTCTCTGTGTCTCTGTTTGTCTCTGTGTCTGTCTCTGTGTCTCTATCTCTGTGTCTCTATCTTTGTGTGTCTCTCTGTGTCTCTGTCTCTCTGTGTCTCTCTGTCTCTGTGTCTACATCTCTGTGTGTCTCTCTCTCTCTGTCTCTCTGTCTCTCTTTGTCTCAGTCTGTCTCTCCCTCTCTTATTAAATCTCAGCTGACTCCTCTTCGCACTGCCTGTATAAGCACGGGTGTGGGGCCGTTCGCTGGAGCACGGGCAGTCTCTCGGGAACAGTATCCCTGAGGAAAACTGACTCCCGCCACAGCAGCCATCAATTGCCAAGAGCTCCTTGGTGAGGGGCATGGTTCATGAGCCATCCCAGATCCACATTAGGATTTAAGATAATCTTACATCGTAGCCCAGGCTGGCCTGGAACTTGTGGTCATCCCTTTGCCTCTGCTTCCTGGTGTCCCTACAGGCATCATTAAGCCAGGCGTCCTTTGCCTTTGAACACAGCTGTGTCCCAAGGACCAGTGTCACAAATGTACCCAGCCTCTGGTATTTGGGGGGGAGGGGATGCTAACCCTTTAACTCAGTCTTTGTGGAAGCACGAAGTAAAATCAGCCAAGATGCCAGTTAATAAACGGCACCTGGGAAACTGTTTTCCTTGACTGGGCAGAACTGGAGGATGAGCTGGCCTTGGTTGGGGCCCAGACTCTCTGCCCAGAGCTGAGACTTGAGACTGTCTCTGCTGTTCATCTTCACTCAGCTGTTCAATAGCTGTCAGTTGTATTTGCACTCTGCACTGCTGAGAGATGCCAGGAGAGTAAAAGGTAGGGACAGATGATACTTTGGTGAGTGGCTTGTGGGCCAATGAGAAAGGATTCCTGGAAATCCCCTCACGAAAGCCTTAGAAATCTAATTGATTTAATTACAGGATGGAAGGAAGGGAAATACCACACACATGCCATTGGGGCACCCAGGTGTCACTTTGAATCATTGTGCTTCCTGGTAAACTGTTTTTAAGTCAGAAGAAAGGGAAGACTTGAAGCCTAAACCAAAGCCACTCCTCTGGAAGCAGATGTGTCTCTGACACTATGGCAACGCTGGCTCACAGTCGCTCACGTCCCCAGAGAGACTGTGTTCAAGGTCAAGTTGACAACACACTACATCGTGCGTTGCGCAGATTGACAACGGGTGACAGGGAGCTGTGAGCCAGCAGGGCACACTCCCAGAAGCAGCTCCTCATGAGCAGCGAGGGCAGCGTTAACGGGGCTTCCTCGCTTTCAGATTCCATTGTTCCAGGAAATGAGCTCTCACAGGGGCTCAGGCTAGATGCTGAAATAGACTTCATGGGTTTAAAGTCATATGTACATATATGTGTCACATGTATACACGTTTCTCCTAGGCATTGCAGAAATGTCACTAAGAAAGTGGACCGGGAAAACACATAATTTTATCAAATGCAGGTGGAAGCTATGAATCACTATCTGGCATGAAGTCTCCATCTCTCTCACCTTGACCTGTGTCCAAGGAATCACCTCCTCATTTCCCAATGAGCGTCTCCTTCAGAACTGGGCCATGGTGACATGTGTTGTCCCACGAGACTCACAAAGGGGCGACGAGACTGAGACTACAGATCTGGGAGAAGCTGGTTTTTCACTCAGCTCCGCCCGTCACTGCCCACAGGATAAACTTGCTCAGCCAATGAAAACATGTCTTTCCTAGCATTTAATCTAGTACAGCCTCTAAAAGACAGAAAATGGGCAGGAGGCGTGGCTCAGTGGGGAATGTGCATACCACGGAAGCAGGAGAGGCTGAGTTTGGATCCCCGGCATCTAAAAAATTTGTCTGGCCTGGTGGCATGTACCTGTGATCTCAGTGCTGGGTGGGAAAAAGACATAGACCCTGGAACTAATGGGCCAACCAACCTAGCTGGATTAGCAAGCTTCAGGCTCAATGAGAGGCCCAGTCTCAAAATACAAGGTGAAGAACGATTGAAGAAGACACCAGGTCTTGACCTCTGGCCTCATTATGCATGTAGACACACACACACACACACACACACACACACACAAACACACACACCACACACATGCACACACACACGCACACACACGCATGCACACACGCACACACACGCATGCACACACACACATACCCACATACATGCATACCACACACACCACACAGACAAACACACATACTCACCCACACACACCCACACATGCACCCGCACACCACACACATCACACACACATGCACATGCACAAGGGGAGAGACAGAGAGACAGAGAGACAGAGACAAACAGAGACAGAAATATACAGCAGGAAGGAGAGGGAGGGAGAGAGAAAAGCATCCTGGGTAACATGCTTGTACCACCGCTGGTAGCAGTCCTAAGGATGTGAGCCCAGGCCTGGGGGCACATGCGCATCTCTTGTGTATAGGGAATCACTCGCTTGCACACTCTGGCCTCTAGATGATGTTTTCATGGGTAGGGATCACGTTCTGCTCATCTTTCATTTCCAGCATCCAGCTCAGTGTCTCGAGTCTGCCAAAGGAAGGTTCTGGTCTAGCATTCAATAATGAACTCCCGAGCTGAAGTCACTCTGTGCCCACTCTGCACACTCTCAGGACCTCTGTAAATTCGGGGCAGTGGGAAAGATGCCAGATAAGCCCCAGACCTGCTAAAGCCTAATATTAATTTAAGTCGAAGGAGATAAGACAGAACCTTTATCTGAGAGACCACAGGAGTTATCTTGTTCAAAATATTCTGTCCTGTTGTATTCTACTAGGAAAGAAAAAGATAGAGAATAATCTCTCTCCACAGACCTTAGAGTAATTAATCGGCCAGATATAGGAGAAAAGGGGTTCTGGGGTCCTGGGGGTGAGTGATCTCCTCACAGAACATGACAGACCTCAGTTCAAACAGAATGATAAAATCGAGGCTCCAAGAGAGCTCAGCCAGTGTTCCTGAGGGACTTAGTGCCTCGCTGAGATCCAGACCATGACCTGGGGGTGGAGAGACAGTTCAATGGCTAAGAGCAAGGACTGTGTCTGTGGAAGACCTGGTTTTGTTTCCCAGGATTACACGGTAGCTTATAGTCACCCATCACTCTGCTTCCAGAGGACCTGATGCTGTCTTCCGACTTGCACGGGTACTGCATGCATGTGGCACACACACATATGTGCAGTGTTCTCTTAGCCTAGAAGAGGCGGCTTTTGGGCAAGCATTCAGTGCAGTGTTCTTTGGCATTAGGGGAGGTGACGGAGTAGATCTGGGTGACCCAAGGCACTGGGAAAAGGCTGTCTTGTTCCTTTTGTATATATTTACTTAACTTTATTTTATAATGCATTATTATAATAATGGGGTGAGGATGTCAGATCCCCTGGAACTGGAGTTACACACACACACACACACTGGGAATTGAACTCAGGGCCCCTAGAAGAGCAGCCAGTGATCCTAACCACTGAGCCATCTCTCCAGCCCCAGCAGGCTGTCTTAAAGTAATTCATTGGACACTTAGATGAGAGGAGGAGAAGCAGCCAATACAACTCACTTATCTGATATTCTTGAACTGGACAACAGAGATGGCGCCAGCACAGGGTGTCAGATGTAAACAAGGAAGGATCCTGTGGTGGTTTGAATATGCTTGGCCCAGGGCGTGGCACTATTAAGAGGTGTGGCCTTGTTGGAGGACATGTGTCACTGTGGGCATGGGCTTTGTGACCTTCCTCCAGCTGCCTGAAAGCCAGTCTTCTCCTGTTTGCCTTCTGAACAAGATGTAGAACTCTCAGCTCCTCCTGTGACGCACCTACCTGGAAGCTGCCATACTTCCTGCCATCGTGATAATGGACTGAACCTCTGAACCTGTAAGCCAGCCCCAATTAAATGTTGTCCTTTATAAGAGTTGCCTTGGTCATGGTGGCTGTTCACAGTAGTAAAACCCTAACTAAGACAGATCCAATCTGTTCCCAGTGAATAGACATTGTGTCTTCAATAAGTAGACATAGTCTCTTTCCAGACCATGAATTGACATGGTCTTTCACCACCAAATAAATGGATATTATATTCTCTCAATGTGGTGTAGACATGATCTCCCTGATAGTGGAAATAATCTCTACCCAAGGAATGGATGTAGCATCTCCCAAGAAATGGACATGCTGTCCCACTCAATGAGAGGGCGTGGTCTTTCCCACTTAGACACATTCTCCCCCAGTGAGTAGTTACAATCTCTCCATGAGTAGACATGATTGACCCATAAATGGATGCGATCTCCCTACCGGGTGGACGATGATCTCTCCGAATGCGTGTGGTCTTCCCAGAGGGTGGACATGATGTCTTATTAGGACTGCCACAGTGCAGGCTCCAAGCCAATGACTTCAGTAACAGGTCTGCTTGCATGGCTCTGCCCAGCCCAAGGGGGTATTTCAGCAGTACCCTGAGTCCCCGATCTCCCTCAACCCAGCAGTGACACTGCCCTGAACTTCACACAGCTGTCCCCCCAGGACCAGCAAGGCTGTCCTCCACAGGTCTGTCTTGACACACACTCCTCTGCTGTGAGTCCATGACCCTGGACGCTTGTGAAGTTTGCAGAGGCCCCTTTCCACCTCGCCACTGGCTCTCTCCTCAGTTCTTCCCTGCCTTTCATGTGTCTTCTGTGGCTCTCTGTTTCTGATGATTTCAGCCACCACCGGGTTGTTCTGCACTTTCTTCAGAGGTTCCTTCGCTATCGCTGTGCATTCAGTGTGGTGATGTGGTTGCTTTGTCTAGAGTCAGCATCCTAAGGGCAAAGAGTAGGTGGCCACTCACTGAGATCAAGCTTTTGAGCCATGAGCAGAGCCAGAGGATGGGTGAGAGAGTTAGCAAAGGACAGGGAAGGGGAGGGAGGGAGGGAGGGACGAAGGGAGGGAGGGAGGGAGGGAGGGAGGAAACAAAGGAGGGAGGGAGGAAAGGAGGGAAAGAAGGAGAAAGCACCTGTGTCAGAAGCTGATGGAGTCACGTAACCACCCCCCTCCAGCTAGGGCTCCTGGGAGAGTCTAAGGGGCCCAGCCTCTCTCGCCCCCTTGTCTATCTCTCAGTCTCTGTCTCTCACTTCATCTCTCACCCCCTCCCCTCTTTCTCTCCTCCAACCGATCTCCTCTCTTTGTCAAGGTCCTGATAACCCCTGTGTCATTCCCTCACAGTAGATTTTGTCTGAAGCAACAAGAAGGGAAGACACAGGTAGTGGAAGCTACCAGGGCAACATGGCAGGGGGAGCCTGACACGAAATAGCAGGAGACAGAACTCATGGAGGAGCTGTTGGTGACCCCTCCAGGAGAAAGGAGAAAGCCTTGACCCAGGGAGTAGGAAGCCCTGCTGGAGAGTGGCTTTGATAGGGCAAAGCTTGGGGAGCTTCTCTGTGGTCTCCTTACCCCAAACTGAACCTGTGTGCTTGCTCAGCAGAGGAGCTCTGGGCTGAGTCCTGAAGCCACCCTAGTCCCAGAGAGATGATACTTGCAAGCCTTGAGGACTGTCTCTGAGCGGGTGACCTGGGAGCTCAAGAGTCATTCTGTGTTCATCTCCAGCACCATCATTCCACGTATCCTGGGTTAATGAGGGTATAGCTTCCATTGAGGTGTGTCTCCCAAGGCCTGGGAAATCCGCAGTGCAAGAGCTGTGCTTGGCTGGGCTCTGACCAGCTCTCTCCAGCTTACCGCCCAATGGTGCAAATCACACAGCAACTTCACCGGGACCACAGGCTCGCCAGCTGTCTGGAGTGTGCTCTGACCTCCACACAATTAGTGGGTGAAAGATTCGTCTCTCTTTTTCCAACCTTTTCCTTGGAGAGCTATCAAGGAAAAAAAAATTCAAGAAGACAGGCCTTCCTGAGCTGCAGTGGGAAAGCCTTGTAAAGATCGATCTACAACGGTAGAGTCACAATCTATAAAGAAGTTATAGTCACAGGGGACAGGATGGTGGAAGTTGCCAGAGAAAGATAACACAACATCGTGAGAACACAAGACACTATCAACACTGCACTGCCATGGGCGGCTTCAGCAGGACTCCACACATAGGCCATTTGTCTCCATTCCCTCTGATGGCCTGGACTGTGTTACTTTAGCGAGACTGGTTTCTCTTGCCACGAAGGATGGTTCTAATGTGGCAGTGCTGTCTAGTTAGAGAGGAATTTTCTTCCCAGAATTGGGTTGTGCTTGGACAAGAACCAAAGAACTCCTGAACTGGAAGAGTAGTGGAGGCGCTCACAGCTACTTAGGCCAAACCCTCTAAAGCCCACCAGAGCCAAGAGCAGCGTCCTCTTGGAGAGGGAGATGAGGTCATCAGTTCAGGGTACTGAAGTCCATCTCTTGAAACACTGGAGGAAAGAAAGCCTCAACTACAGGGAGAAAGTAAGCTTCAAAGTGAGATGAGTTTCTCTAAATGGACAGAGTTCTGAGGAAACTGCAGGCATGTGTCAGAAAACACCCATGCTCTTATATTTAGGGAAAATGTCTACATTTTGTTGTTTGAGGAAGTGCCCACTCTCTCCCCTGTCAGGAAGTGCCCACTCTCTCCCCTGTCAGGAAGTGCCCACTCTGTCCTCTCTCAGGAAGTGCCCACTCTGTCCTCTCTCAGGAAGTGCCCACTCTGTCCTCTCTCAGGAAGTGCCCACTCTGTCCTCTCTCAGGAAGTGCCCATTCTCTCCTCTGTCAGGAAGTGCCCATTCTCTCCTCTGTCAGGAAGTGCCCACTCTCTCCCCTGTCAGGAAGTGCCCACTCTCTCCCCTGTCAGGAAGTGCCCACTCTCTCCCCTGTCAGGAAGTGCCCACTCTCTCCCCTGTCAGGAAGTGCCCACTCTCTCCCCTGTCAGGAAGTGCCCACCCTTTCATGGCATTCCCCCTGTCCTGTGAGACACCCTCACCTCAACCCATATTTAGGGTTATACATTCAGGCACATCCTCAGACTCCAGAGATCCCTCCCTCTTTCATTTACCTCATGTCAAGTCTTCACCTCTTAACTCTTGAAAACGTTGTCTTACTGTTAGTAAACCCCCATGGTGATTCTTCTGGTTCCAACTATCTTCACATGCCCACTCACTCAGACATTGGTTCATTCATCCAACAAGTAAGTATTGCGCGTCTTCCATATGTCATGCCCTTGCTTACCGGAGCTGTTAGGAATCCCCTGAGTTCCCCAAACAATTCTTAGCAACCGGATGTGTTTAACAAGCATTTGAAGCATTCACTGAGGGATTGAACCTGTGTGCTTTGGTTTTACATTCAGATCTTTATAAGCATTTGTCGTTGTTGAGGCAGGGTCTCTTTATGTAGATCAAACCTGGAACTCATAATTCCCCAGCCTCAGCCTCTGGGGTGGAGCGATTACAGGAGTTGGCCACCAATGCCTAGCTAGAAACATTTTAAGGGAAGCACATATATGTTACATCTACTCTGCCCTCTGTATACCAGACAGTTGATACAATGTAACAAACTGGGCAGAAGAACTCTGAAGTCAATTAAGCCTGCAAAAATCCATCAGCTAAATTAGCCATCATTATTTACTACAATTAAATTAATCAGAGGGGTGGTATGAGCGATCAGTGGTTAGTACACAGCTCTCGATGCTCTTTAAGTCACTGTTTGCCACGAAAGGTCAACTATTCTGATATTCCCACATCTCTCTATTCATTATCTGACATGATTAGGAGCAAAGACTCTGATACAGATGAATGTTTAGCATTCTGAGCTGGCCTCTTCTCTGCGAGGTTATAAATGCAAAGCATTTGAATATTTCACACAAGGCTGAATTGGACTTCAGCTGTGCACTTCCATCTGACAGCCAATGTATTTGGAGGATGCTTGTTATCAGTGTTGTGTCAAGGCACCCGTTTCAGTGAGGAGTCCCTGTCACGTACACCCCATCTCCTGTGTTGCAAGCATAAACTCTCAGGAGTGGAAAAGGAATTCCAGATACTACTGAACACACTGAATAATTCAAATGAAAGCCAAGAACAGGGTGGGGCCTGGAAGTCACTCCTGGACCCTGAGCCCAGCCTTGTATACCAGGGTCTGTCATGAAGCAGAGGCTGGCTTAGGACCAGTCTATGCAACCAGTCTATGATGCTCACAACCACAGCCGCTGACACCCTTCTTCCCTTCCCAATGAAAGAACAACCCTGCCTCCTGTCACCTGAGAGACTGAGAGTTTATTGTGGAAAAGGACTGCTGTTGCTCCAACTCAGGTCTTGCAAAACCCCAGCACACTCTACAGGCAGGCATTTGGTCACTTTGATGGGTAAAAGGATCAATACCGCATCCTTTAGAAAGGCCACTGACAAAGGATTCCCACAATGAGGCTCAGAGCAGCCAGTGCTACTCTATTACCATGAGGAGGGTTCCAGCTTTCCATTAACCAGAGGCAGCTGCTTCTCGAATGCCAGCCTGAGAGCAGGATGCTCTGTAGATTAGAGATGTTTGCTCCAAAGGCACCTCGGATCTGTGAGGAGGGTTGGCCGTTTTAAGTGTCCCAAGGCACCAGGTAACTTAGGCTTCCGTGCCTTGTCTGTACGTCAGATTTTAACTCTGTTGAATGTATTGCAGCATGACCACCCTGTGGAAACCCTCAAATTTCTGACCTCTAGCATTCATAAAGGTCATGAGTACAGCCCTGGCTTCCTATAGGATGGGGTATGCATGTGTGTCTCTCCCTAAGCATTTCCACATGATCCAGCAAGACAGATTCTTGTCTTGGCTCTGGGCTGTGTGGTGGTTCACAGCAGCCTCTGGGCATGTCTATGAGAGATTTTCTGGATTAAGTTCATTGAAGTCCCACCCTGACTGTGGAGAGTACCATTCCAAGAATCCTAGTCCTGGGCTGTCTGAAAGGTAGAAAGCAGGCTGAAAACTAGCATCCCTCTTTCTAGGCTTCCAGACTCTGTATAAAATGCAACCAGCTGCCTCATGCTCCTGGCAGCGTGCCTTCTCGGTCATGATAAGCTAAGCCCTCAAATAGTGAGCCCAACAAATCCTCCTTAAGTTGCCTTGCTCAGGATTTTGCAGCAGCAACAAGGAGATAACACAGGACAGGTGGGGATGCCCAGCAAGCTAACCCCTTGTTCTTATTTTACTCAAGTGGTAGCTTAAAGTGTTAGAAATCAAAATGTAGAAGAGTTCACTTATGTCTCATGGAAATCCAGGAGCCTGGAGCTTGGGGTGAGGGCAACTCAGTACATCCACATGTGAGGTGATTCTCCAGTGGGAAACTTCATTTCCTACCGAGCAGGTCATTCAGCCTGCATTAAACACTTAGGGGGCTGTGAGAGAATGAGAACACCCAGCACTTATACAGGGTGGACAGAGCTTCTCACCAGGAGACTGACTGGAGTGGTTATCCACTGTATCCAGCTACATCACTCTTAAGGGCTTGGGTTTCCCATACTCATTGGAGATCATTAGCTCCAGTCTGCATGCTGCTGTGCCTGATCTAACAAGCTTCCAAGAAGAACTGGGAAGGTCTGAACCATTTCTAACTAAACATCCATCTCCCAACACATAAAACTCAATATCTCCAAAAATTAATAACAGCAAGAATATGACATGCTAGGAGGAAAAGCCATAACTAAAACTGACCCAGAGCTTATGGAAATGATAATGTTACCAGACAAGGAGCTTAAAATAATCACATACTATTCTAGGATCAGGGCATAGAAGAAGAGTACTAAAAGATGTAATTTCTAAGGTGGAGTGGAGCTACAAATGTACCTTATAACATGAAGAGTCCATTAGAATTTGCAGATGAAACAATGGGGAAATTTGAAAATTTAATAAAGGATTTCTGCTTTAGTTTTATTTCTGTTGCTGTGCTAAAATATTTGGACAAAAAGCAATTTAGAGGAGAAAGGGTTTATGCTAACTTACAATTCCAGGTTAGAGTACTCTAAGGCAGAAAAATCAAGGCAGGAACTTGAGGTGGCTAGTTATATACCTCATGGGGACACTCTTCCAGGTTAACAGTTAAAACTGACCATCAAATATTCAAAATGAAATACCCAGAGGAAAATAAACCATGAAAAAGATAATCTGTGAGTGGCCTTATGGATGTATAATGAGAGACCAAGAAGAAGAGAAGGGGAGAATCGATGAAAAAGAATGGACAAGAAATGTTCTCGTTTGGTCAGAATTCTAAACCCTCAGAAAGATAATGTTCTGTAAGGAGCGGTTAGAATATTCGCCATCACTAGATGGCGCTGTCGTTCTGAGGAAACTTGCGGGTAGCCCGCGAAAACCCCGAAATGCATTATGGGTGTACACGTCTAATCACCGCCCATTCCCGGGGCACACCAACC
>CM052702.1:136976918-137072428 GCA_028551405.1 Uromys caudimaculatus
CCGGGACTATATAACGCCGCCATGTTGGGTCCCGCGCGGTTCTCTTACTATCAACAACAACATTAAAGCTGAACTGTAGAAGAAGCCTGCCGTGTGTCCGCGTGTCTTCTTGCCGGCGAGAGGCACGCGCGCCTCACAATGTTCAACCAAATCATTGAAAAGCAGGAAATTCATGCTAACCAAAGTAATTCAATAATGGCACATTGTAACCAATAATGGCACATTGGAAACAATAATGGCACATTGGAAACAATAATGGCACAACGCAACCAATAATGGCTTACTGTAACCAACAATGACGCAATGTAACCAATAATGACACAATGTAGCCAATAACAACACAATGTGACCAACAATGACATTGTAACCAATAATGACACACTGTAACCCAGATGTTCAGAACCCCCCCATTCCAAGCGAAAACTCCTAAGAGCAAAAGTAGAGGATGGAAAGACTTAGGTGCAGAGAGAACAAGTTAAGGGTGAAGGGGAATTACACTCAGATGCCATCAAGCAAGACAGGGAAAGACAAAAGATTTATCACAAAACTTGTGTAAAAGGAATTGCTTTGGAAAGAAGGAAAGGAATTCAAATGGTGGAGAGCACCCAAAGCATCTTTTATTACTTACATCTTTTACAATAAAGTCATCACAAATAAAACAAGTTGATGGACTCAAGCTTAAGTATATCAGTAATCAGATTAAATGTAAATGGCCTAAGCATACAAATTTAACAGCAGAGATTTCACTGTTGAGAATGGACTGCTTAGTCCAAGGGCCACCAGTCTGGCGCTGTATGTCTGGATAGGTAGACCGTGCCTGAGATGACCCCTATCCCTGTGCCATAGAGTTCCAGGTAGGGAGCAAGCCTGAGACAACCCCTGCCCAGTGCCACTCAGGCCCAAGCGGGCAGACCATACCTGAGATGACCCTTACTTGGTGTGACAGTATAGACGGGGCAGAACATTTCTGAGACCACTCCTGAGATGACCTCAGGCACCCAGAGACCCAAAGCATCACTAAGATGAGCAAGTAACTAGTGGATAAATACAAGAGAAAGAAACAGAAGGGTGTGGATATAATGAAGAGAGGGAGAACTGGAGACTCAAGGATAGTAAGAACAGCCTGATGTGAGTAGCCAGCCATGCCACCTAAGGCCATGGTGAAGTCCTGGCCTGTACTGCCAGAGGGCCATGTCTGGGTCCATGGCTCTGCAATAGCAGTGGTTTGTTACCACTAAAGGCCAGGCAGATGTCCCTTTTCCAGGATGTTGCCTAGGGCCATTTTGATGTGTGAAGGCTGTGCAGAACTGGCCCCACCCCTCACCTTGGCATCATGGGAGAGCTGGCCCTGAAGGTATGAGAGGAGGAGAGCTGGCCCTGACCCTTGCCGACTGCAGTACTTGGGAAGGCGCTATCTCTTCCCCATACCTCACCCAGGAAGCACAGTAGGGCTGGCCCTGGTGGTGGGGGTTGTGGGTGAGCTTGCCTGCAGAGTGTGAGCATGGGAGAGATGGTCCTGCCCCTCACTGGCTGCAGCACATGGGAGAGTGGGCCCTGCATTTCACCTGGGCAGCACAGTTGAGTTGACCCTGTTGGCAGGAGCTTGGTTGAGCAAACCCTGTGTGCGTGAGCATGGGAGAGATGCCCCTGTAATTTGTCTGCTGTGTAGTGGTGAGGGCAAGGGAAAGATGCCCTCCTCTGCTGCCCCCTTGCTCCTTATCAGTGATGGCAGGCAGGAGATCTGGCCCCATCCCTCACACGGCAACATTTTGGAAGAGTGGCCTGGCACCTTGAGTGGAGAGCACAATAAGGCAGCCCTGTTGGCATGTGTGTGGGTGATCTGGCCTCAAAGGCATGAAAGCAGGAGAGCTGGGTGTACCCCTTGCTGGCTGTGGCATTGGGTGAGCTAGCCAGGGCAGTGCTGGACAGCTTGCCCTGGAGGCGAGGATACAAGAGAGCTGGGAGACGGACCAGCTCAGCTACCCCTGAGGCCCAGATCTAGGGTTTTGAGTTGGCCCACTCCAACGTCTACCACATTGATGAACTGCTGGAGTGGTGAAGGCGCTGGTCCTACAGATCCAGAGATGCAGGACCTCCATGACACAGAGCAACAACTGGATATCTGAGAGGAGTCCCCATGAGGATTCAGTACTGACAGCAGAAGCTAGAGGCCTGGAACCAGACCAATGATTCAATGCAATGAACATTTGCAAGCAAAGAAGTGTGGACCAAAGGGTGAGCTGTGGGATACACTTGTGGGGACACACTACAGCTTTCACAATGAGATTTTTTTTTCTTTTGTGTGGGGGTTGCAAGGATGGAGAGATGAGTGGGGCTGGGGTGCATGATGTGAAATTCACAAAGAATCATTAAAAAGTTAAATAATAAATAACAGCAACAAAAGGAATGGGCTGCTTGTATTTCCATAAAAGTCATATGTTGAGGGCCTGGAGAGATAGCTCAACAGCTAGCACCATGGGTTGCTCTTTCAGAGGACCCAAAGTCAATTCCCAGCACCCAGGTTGGATGGCTCACAACTGCCTGTAACTCCTGCTCCAGGATGTCAGATGTTCTCATCGGGCCTCTAAAGGCACCTGAACTCATGTACACATGCCACACATACACACATACACATACTTAAAAATAAAATAAGTCTACACCCATGCAAAATCCTACACCTATCCAAATATTGCAGCATTAATAGTTGAGGGCTTTAGGAGAGAATACAGATATGGAGACTAGAGCCTTCCCCAACAGGACTGGAGGATCCCTGGAGAGTCCTCTGCCTTTTTCTCTACTGCATAAAGGCTAAAGAAGGCACCAGTGTCCAGCAACACATGCAAGGAAGCTCTCACAAGAGCCCTGCCCACACTGCACGTACCCCAACCTCAGTAAGAAATATGACCCCATGTAAGAAGCCACATTTTCTTGTTCATATGCCTCACAGTTTAGGGTCTTTTATTATGGCAACACGTGACTGAGACAGATTCGATAATAAAGCTCAAGACCTAAGAGCAGGTGGCCTAGAGGATCTAATTTAAACATAGCAGCACCAGAGAATCTAAATATGAACGTTAGCAAAGTGTCTACCATGCTAACTCTGGTCAGCCACCATGCAATGAAATCATACTCAGGCCTGCCTGCCTGAGGGAAATGGGCCTGTGGTGTGTGTGGCAGTACAGTACTGGTGACTCCCAACAGGGAGGAGCCAGGCCTGGAGCAGGTGCATCAGGTAAGATTCCATCAGACACCAGAAACTACAACAGCACAGAGATCTATTGGCTATCTGAGGATGAGGGACACAGGAGGAGGAGCCGTGGGCATGCTGAGGCGTTCGAGGGCAGCTGGTGCCATCTTTAGCCTGCTTATCAATGTTTTGTGATCACCTATAGATCAAAATACCTCAAATGCACACCTCAAATGCGCACCTCAAATGCGCACCTCAAATGCACACCTCAAATGCGCACCTCAAATGCACACCTCAAATATACACCTTGAATGCACACCTCAAGTGCACACCTCAAATGCACACCTCATATACACACCTTGAATGCACACCTCAAATGCATACCTTGAATGCACACCTCAAATGCATACCTTGAATTCATACCACAAGTGCATGCCTCCAATGCACACCTCAGATGCACACCTCCAATGCACACCTCTTGTGTGCACTCCTCAAATGCACACATTTTGCTCACATCAGCTATGCCCAAGTTAAGAGTTGCACATGAAGTCACTCAAACGTTATCTGATAACTCCGTAGTTTTAAACTGTATTTGACAAAGAGGTAATAGGCATCTGCCAGCGTTCTCCAAATGTTCATATATTGAAGCCTATATCCCTCTGTGACTATGTCTGGAGACAGGGTGTTTTAGGAGGTCAATAGGTTGGTTAAGTGCTAGAGTGGAGCCTAATCCTTAAGAGCCTAATACTAATACTTAATAGAGTGGAACCATAAGACTGATCCTATTATTAGCAGAAGATCACCAGAGGTGTATTCACATACAGAAAGGCCATGGAGGGCACAGTTAGACAGTATGCTCAGTAAACTGGAGACACTAGCCTCACAAGGAACCAAGCTGCTCACAGCCTGACTTAGGGCTTCTCCCTCTAGAGCTTGAGAAAAGACGTTCATGTACTTGAAGCCACCTGCTTGTGGCAGTCCTGATGGCAGCTGAGCACTCTTTCAAGGGGCTGTGGTAAGTGGCATTTGACTGATGCTCTCAGGTGATTCTCAAAGGTGGCCAAGATGGTGGAGCAGGGCACCAGGGCAGTGCCTGGCTGGTGCTGGGTAGAAGCTCACTCTGACCCTTCTGTGGAGGCTTGATCAGCTCTCTGTAGGTTCTCCTTGGCTCTGTATCCAGAAAACTCTTTCTACAGTAATCATTTGGACAAATTATACACCAAAAAAAGAATTTTTTACTTTCATTCAGGTCAACAAATATGGAACTCTTGCTGCACCAGTTCAGAAGATATGTGAGGTAGACACGGACATACGTCTTAAGACTTGGCCTGAATGGAAGCAGACCCTCTTGATGTTCAAAGTCCAAACCCTACCACAATATAGACACCTGACCTCACAAAGTTGCTGAATTATAGAAAATTACTGAATTTCATATTTATTTAGAATTGTGTTTATGAGAAGACAAACAAGTAACTTATCTAAGAACCTCTGAACTCTTTTTTGAAGACAGTCAGGTTTCCAAAATGGTTTCAAAGAACTCACGGTGCAGAATGGAAAAGCAGGTTCATTCTGAGCCTGTGAGCCAAAGATAATAAATGTACATGTCATAGAACTGTTTTTTAATTAAATAAGGTATGTAGCAATTTCCTGAATTGAAATATTTCATCCTGTAGGGAGGCTAGATACAATTCAGAAGTCAACAACTTACAAGTCCCAGGAAGCCCCTGAAACATAACAGATTCACAAGATACCCACCAGGTTATATAAACAGTCCTGTTGACAAGAGGAGACTCTCAAAGCTGTTGAGCTGCCTGCAAGTTATACAGAAAGGTCCCAGGATTCTAGCTTTTGTGAGCAGTCACCAATGCTGGGGTGGGCTTTCCAACATGCAGCTGCCTTTGAAACATTGCTGCTCTTCAAGTCACCCCTCCCCCACATTCCTGTGTCTGACACCAACAAACCCAAATGATTTCACCAAGTCATACTTAGGGAGAATCATTACTTTGTTCTCTTGTCAGCTTTTTTATCTGGGATGAACAGACACTTATTCATTTCTCCCTGGACATAGGATCACAGAATAAATAAGGTCTTTGGATAAAAAAGCATCTCATGGAATATACTGCATGTACAAAACTTTCAAAATGGCATGATAACGTGCCCAGCACTCAGGGGAAGTTTAAAAATATAATTCATTTTTAAACCAAATCTCAGCAAGAGGGCTACAGTTTACTGAGACACATCCTGATTATTTGAATTTGTTCTTTTTATTTTTTATTATTTTTAAGTGTGTGTGTAGGGTTGGGGGTATGGGCACATGAACGCAGGTGTTCATGGAGACCAGAGGTGTCAGATACGTTAGAGCTCTGCAGACAGCTGTGACCTCCCTGGCGTGGTTGCTGGGAATCGAACTGGAGTCTCTGGAAAAACAGCCAGTGCTCCTAACTGCTGAGGCATCTATCCAGCCCCTGTTGAATTTATTCTAAAATGCTCACAATATCTTCTGGAGGCTTCTCCAGTGGCTACACTGTGTCTTGTGGGTCATCAGTTCCATTTTGCCCGTGGCGTGTTGTTCAACACAAAGGGAGTACCTGCTAAAACTCTACAGGAGTAAGCTTTGAGATGTCATTTTTTTTAACCCATCCAAGTCATTCCACAAAGGGTCAGATGGAGAAAAGTTAGAGGCTGCCACTTTAATATTTTATGCCCAGAGAGCGGCATTTGTCATCTAGGTTCGTGGCTCTGTTACATTGTTTCCAATGAAGATGGTCCTAAATGAATGTTTAATGACAGAACATTGTGTCTCTGCAGATTTAGAAACTGCAAATTAGTCCGGCCATCTCCGTCTGAAACATCTGTCTGCTTCCATATGTGTCTCTCTTCGACGGAGAGAGGCGATCTTTCCCCGGGTCCCTGCAGATGTGGGTCACATTTGGTAGCTCCTTAAAGCCCTGCTCTGAATCCTAATGGTACCTGAGCAGTTAAGCTCTGCAAAACGAGCCAGCTTGCTTTCCTTATGGCTCCTGCTTGACTTGTCGGTAGCTGACATCTTTGTGGATAAATTGTAGAGAAATGGAGGCCTCCTGGCCCTGATAGCCAGTGAGATGCCCACTCGGTGCAGAATGACAGTGGGCCTCCTTGTCCCTTGGTGACCTGGAAATGCTGTGAACGAGCCCCTCCCTCTCTGAGGACTCAGCCCCCCTAGTCAGCTCAGATTTCCTTAACCTCAAAAGATAAAAGTCGGAACACAAGACGCCCTGTCATACACACCAAGAAGGAGCAAGCGAGTTTTCTTTAAAATTCAAAATTCACTTTCAAATGCACTTCCTATTTGGCAAATCACTTCTGGCCCATTCTTACCGCATACAATGTAATACAAAAAACAACATTTATTTGATGTGACAATGCCCGTGATGTCCTGTCTAGTCCCATGAATAAACAGTAGCTTGCAGCAAAGATAAGGCACTGCTCACACACTAACAGGGACTGGAATTACGGCAAAATCCTAAATGGACGGTACTTATGGTAATTAGTAAAAAAAAACCACTGACAGAAACAAAAGTCCTCTTCGAGAATAGCACCATCCAGCCTTCCGCCTTCATTATGACGGGAGCGGCTCATTCTGCAGAAAACGGGCTTTATAATTTCTTACTTATCTCCACACAAGGGGAGGGCCTGCAGCTGCCACAGCATCTGCATCTAGACTGCTCCCTGGGGGCTCCCTGCCCCCACTGTACCTGCTGCTGGATCAGCTCTCCTAGAACCAGGACAGCAGTCTCTGCTCTCCCATCTCCCTTGTTCAGGGAAGCTTAGACTTCAGCCTTCTCTTTGGCCTTCCCTTCCACTCATTTTCCTGCAGTTGCTGTAGTTGGCTTTCTGTCAATTTTACTGCAGTCTGAATAAAAGCCAAGCATATCTCCGTGATCAGAGAACCCAGAAGGCCAGCTTTGGACTTACCTTTCCCATGTGTCCCCGGCCATTTCATCTCTACCTGTTGCTACCTGCACACCTTCTCCCAGCCTGCCACTCGGCCAGCTGGCTCCCACTTTCTGCCTCTTCTCCACGGGATGTCTTATTTCTTGGTCGGCTTCTTGGTGGATTTTCTGGGCATCAGACTTCCCACTGCATCTCTGTGTGGCCTGCGATCTGTCCCTAGTGCAACATGTATGTGGTTATCTGTTGCACTAGGGACAGATCTTCAGTTGGCGGCATTGATGAATGACAAGATGCAAATGGGATCTTGTGAGCACTGGAGTATCCCCTTGTACAGATGTGTCAGATGTCAACACCTCAAACAACTCCCAGAAAAAACTGAGACCAGCAGATTGATCAAGTGCCATGATTATACAGAACCTTGTCACATTCTCCCATGTACTTTAAACCATCTGCAGGTCACCTGCTGGACCTGGTACAATCCAATGTCTGTGTGCCAACTGGGATTTGTCAACGCGACACGAGCTAGGGTCTCCTGTGAAAAGAGACCCTCTATTGAGGAATTCTTCCCTCAGTTTGGTCCGTGGGCATAATGGTGGGGCATTTTCTCGATTAATATCTGATGTGGGAGGACCTGCCCACTTTGGGCAGTGCCAGACTTGGGCAAGTTGGTCCTGGTTTGTATAAGAAAGCAAGTTGAGCAAACCCTGACGAGTAAGCCGGCAAGTAGTATCCTTTTGAGGCCTCAGCTTCGGTTCCTGCCTTGAGTTCGTGCTGTGACTTCTTCCTTCAGTGATGGAGTATGTGATCGAGAGTTATAAGGAGAAAAACCGCTTTCAGCCATAAGTTGCTTTTGGACAGTGCTGATCACAGCAACTGAAGAAAAACTAGAACAGCATGTGAATTGCTTTCAGACTGTATTGTTATGGAATGGCGACAGGAAAATATGTCTAAGTGTTCAGAATGGTTGCATTGGGTGGGTGGGGGTGGGGGAAACTGTAGATGTTGAGAGCCAATGGCCATATCAGGGTGGTCCTAGATGAAAGAGCTCAGGTGTGGTATGGAGCCTGTACTTACCTACACACCCCTTCTCTGTCTGTCCATCCGTCTGTCCATCTGTCCGTGTGTCTGTCTGTCTGTGTCTGTCTGTCTATATGGTAGTATGGTGTGTACATGCATGTCTGTAGGTTCACATGCATGCAGGAGCCTGAGGTCAACATTGAGTGTCTATTATCAATTATTCTCCATATTTTTAATTGTTTATATTTATTTTTAGTTTATGTGCACCTATGTGTGGACTCCTGAGTTCAGGTGCTGGAAGAGGCCAGAAGCGTACACGGGATCCTCTGGATTGGTACTTACAGGGGTTGTGGGTTGTTCCCCTTGGGTACTGGGATCTGAAACTCTGGTCCTCTGAAAGGAATGGAGATAAGCATATTTATTTTTGAGATAAGGTCTCTCCCTGAACCTGACTCTCACAGCTTCAGTTAGGATGGCTGATCACTAAGCTGCAAGGGTCTACCTGCCGCTGCCCAGCCCCGCTCCAGTGCTGGGATCACAGAGGTGTGCGGACATGCCTTTTCTCATGGGTGCCCGGGGTCTAAATCCACTCCCTTGTGCTTACAGTGAAGAGACTGTGCTGACTGAGCCCTCTCCTCAGCTTTTAATGCCCGTTTTCATCCATAGCTCAGGGAAGTGAAAGAGAGAGAGAAAGGGAAATGAGGGATGCCCAGAAGAATCAGAGACAGAGCCTCCTCGGTCATCACAGGAAGCCGTGGCTGAGAGTGGGTACCACAGGCTGTGAGCTGTGTCAAGTCACTTGTCTCAGAGGTGAGTGTTCCATGACAAAGAAGATGCAATATTCATAAAGAGTCCAGCCTTCAAAGGACATGCTCCCCAAAGACCTCAGCTAAGGGGCAGATCCACAGTTACCATCTTGAAGCAGTCTAGAGTGCTCTGTACGCAGCAGAGAGCATGCCTTCCTCCGCCAGAACAAAGCCCTCAGTGATTTGATTCAGATCAGAGGTCTCCAGCGATGGAGGTATGATGCCCCTGGTAACCGACTACCTGGTGTCTGCAGAGGCGACTTCACAGCCGGCCTGTCTTTGGGGAATCAGTGTCTTTGAAAGTTATGTACCAAAGTGAAGGCCCCTAAGTCCTGTTTCCCTGGGAACTTTCCAGGGCTGCTCTGGGGGAGAAGAGCGGGCAATCCACACTAATTCTAGCCATCAGGTTGGGATTCATAGAGCTGGCCGGGTAGCCTTATGGGAAACATATATTAACCAGTCAAAAACATGACAGGGCAAGAAGAATTCATCTCTTGCCAATAAGCTGTAATTTTAAGTAAATGATTTCTTGAAATCAATACAAATCATGCAACTAGTTCAATAACTAGATGGGCAAAAATTATAATAGTTCATAATAGCTGAGCCAAATGGCTAAAGCACATGTAGTGTTCATCTTAGTTTATTTGAGATGCCGTTAAAAAAATACCTTTAGGATCTGTGGAGGTGCTCAGAATGCAGATCCCCTGCACCCAAGTAATTCAGGGTGGGCATAGTGACCCCCTTGTAACCCCATTACATGGGAAGCAGAGACAGGATCCCTGGAGCAAACTGGTTACCTAACAAGCCAGGCTGTTGAGCTCTAGGCTCAAGCAAGAAAACCTGCCTCAGTGTACAAGGTGGAGAGGGACTGAGAAAGACACAAGTGTCGATTCCTGGCTTCCACACACAGGGGCATACACACACAGACACACACAGACAGACACAGAGAGAGAGAGAGAGAGAGAGAGAGAGAGAGAGAGAGAGAGAGACTCACACAGACACATGCAGACACACACACACACACAGACCTCCATACACAAACACACACACACAGGCCCACACACACAGAAACACACAGACACAGACACATACACAGAGAGACACACATAGACACACACAGACACACACACACACAGGCCCCCCTCAGAGACACACAGACACATATAGAAACACATATTGACACACACACAGACAGATGACAGACACACACATACACACACACACACACAGACACACACACACACAGGCCCCACACAGAGATACACACACATACATACACGCAAGCCACCCACACACACACAGAGACACACATAGACACAGAGAGACACACACAGACACAAACATATATACAGACACAGACACAGACAGGCTTACACACATAGACACACATATTCACACACACACACACATACATACACAGACACACACACAGGCCCCCATGCAGAGATACACACACACACAAGCCTACACACACACACACACACACAGAGAGACACTCACAAGACACACACAGACACACACAGACACACATAAAGACACACACAGATACACACAGACACACACATGCTACCCCCCAGACACACATGCAGACACACACACAGACACACAGAGACACACACAGACACACAGGCCCATGCACACACAGACACACACAGACACATTAACACACAGACAGACACAAACATATATACACATGCAGACACACACACATGCATAGACACACACACACAGGTATGAGCATGCACATATATTGCACACAGACATACCATGATTAATTATTTGTCTCTATTGTCCCTTCATGGGATATGGGAACAATTGGGGGACAAACCTCTAGAAATGTCTGATAGAGCTTCCAGATTGTGTTTAATGATTTAAGTGGGAAGTTTGTAGTCATTTGATGAGAAATGTCCCCTATGGGCTCAGGTATTTGGTGGAGCAGTTTAGTAAGGTTATGAACCCTTTAGGAGCTAGAACCTTACAGGAGGAAGTATGTCACTGGGGGTGGGCCTTAAGCGTTTGTCGGCCATCCACTTCCTGTTTTATCTCTCTGCTTCCTGTGTCCAGACAAAATGTGAGCAGCCAATTTGCCTCTCCTGCTTCTGTTAAGGAATCTTGCTCTGAAGTTGGCAACTAAAATAAACTATTTCTTTTTCACGTTGCCTTTGGTCACAGTATTTGGTTACAGCAACAGAAAAGTAACCAATTCAAAGACGCACCTTAACTTCAGGCAGCATCCTTCCGTGGGCCTCAGATCCTTTGTGGAAAGAGGACAGCGAGCCGAGCACCAGCATCCACCTTCCTGACTGTGGATGCAATATGAACAGCCGCCTCATGCTCCTGCTGAAGAACCCTCCCTGCCATGAGTGGACCGTGTCCTCAACCTGTGAGCCAAAGCAGACCTTTCTTCTTCCTAAGCTGCTTTTGTCGGGTGTTTTATCACAGCAACAAGAATGTAACTGTTGTACCATCCTGTCTGATGGTGAGGACAGGGATGCATTCATTGACTTGGACACACTCACAAGGTGGGTTGTGTCACATGGTGGTTGACACAGATGATCCAGATACAGAGGTACGGCATGAAGGAGCATGGGAACAAGAGGTAAGATCTCGTGGTCATGGAGAAGAAAAGCTCCTCGGAGTACTGACATTCGGTGTCTGAGGAATAGCGACATCGGCCTTCCATAATGCTATCTGTTTCCCTCTGTATTGACACGCTGCATACTTATCTTTACAAAATGAGGTTTACATTGGATTGCCTGCGCATTGTTACCTCTCTTTCAGTCATAAATTCCTGTCACATCTCCCCATGCTATTAATATTCCTCAGGAATGGCCTCGCTGGCACGCCTTGATGGGCCCGGCTTTCAGGAGTTTTCACGTCTCAATTGAACTGTGTCTGCACTGAGAGTGATTTTCCACCGTGGGGCAGTGGTCACCGCGAGTTCACAGATAAGGCTCCATTGAATTAATTCCCTAAGTGCCCCGTTGCTTCAGGAAAAGATTAGAGGTGAATTAAAGGAGAAAAGGGAGAAGATAGCTGAGGGACAAAATCTGAGTGACTGATTTGGGGGCAGGTGAGAGAAAGAAGGAAAGTTAATTGTGTCTGAAAAGTTCTTAAGCTGGAACCTGTTTTGACAGAGCATAAAGGCTACTTCTAAATTTCCTGTTAGGCAGGTAGCAGCCATGATGGGAGGGGCAGGAAGCATCCCATGGTGGGTGGGGCAGGAAGCGTCCCATGGTGGGAGGGGCAGGAAGCAGCCGTTGTGAGAGGGGCAAGAAGCAGCTGTGGTGGGAGGGGCAAGAAGCAGCCGTGGTGGAAAAGGCAGGAAGCATCCCATGGTGGGAGGGGCAGAAAGCGTCCCATGGTGGGAGGGGTAGGAAGCAGCCACGATGGGAGGGGCATATAGCCTACAGCATCTACTAAGAACCTCTAACCCTTTAAAAAGGCTTGGCATAGGAGCCCCTGGCTAGGTGCAGACGCTTCTGAACAACCTACATCTCCAGCCGAGGTTTTGCAAACCACACAGATGATAGTGTCTGACTCTGACCCTGACACACCATCAAGGACAAACTCCAATGTGTTGGAGATCAGGGACCGGAAGCAGAAAGACCGTGTCCATGGGAATCCTGGAACACCAGCCTTGGCATAAACTACTGGCTCTGGTAGCTGAGTGCAGCCGGAGGGGACCCAGCCTCTAGATGGAACACCTAAAGAGTACTAGGCACGTGGTATTCTCTTTTGTCATGGTCTTAGCCTCAAAGTGCTGTCTGCAGGGGGACGGCACTAAGCTCGAGTCCGGTCTCCTTTGAGTATCAGGAGTGATTGTTCTTCTAAATCCTTATGTACAGCAACATCTGTCCAGGCCACGCCCATCACCCTGTGTTTTAGATTTTCATATGCCTATTGACTCTTGGAGGGCAACTTGAATGCCTACCATTCTTACTGAACTTAGGGAGGTGGTAAACACTGAAGGAACATGTTAGGGACAGTGTTGGTATTTGGAAATTTGAAGACTCACCTCATGTCTTGCCGTGATGGACAGCGAGCCAGCTATCTCTGGCAGGCTTTTCCCAAGAACCACGATGAACCAGATAGAGGGATGCTGAAAGCAGAATTCACCCAGCATCTCTTGCCATCATGATGTCTTGGCAGCCTTACCACACCTCATCAGCTAACATTTGACCCTGTTCTTTGGACTATTGCAGATCCAGCCCCAAGCAGCAGGACAGACTCACCTGTGCAGTGGATGGAACTCTTCTGACATTGATCGGTGATGCAATCTGCACTGCACCTGCAGATGCATGCCGACTTCTTCCTGAGTGGAGCTGCTAAGTAGAACTGAAGGGTGCTCATCCCTGATATTCTCTAGTCTCAGAGCTCTCTGGGAAGCTTTCTTCACCAAGAAGTTACTTAAGAAGGAGGGGCCTAGGCTAGGGAGATGGCTTAGTGGTAAAGCACCTGCCCTGCATCAGGTCAGATGCAAGTCTGACCTGAACCCACACAAAATGCCAGCCATCATGGGCCATGTCTCTAATCTCAGTGCTGGTGAGATGGTAGAAGCAGACAGAGGCCTGGGGCTCTATATTACTTATTTCTACTGCTGGGGGAAAATACCATGGCCCTTATAGAAGAAGGGCTTACTTGGAGTTACATTTCCTGAGAGTTAAAGTCATCATCGTGGCGTGGGGGTGTGACAATTGATGATTGCAATTGGTGTCAGCAGCAAGCTGACAAGCTGAGTGCTCACATCTTCAACCTCGAGTAGGAAGCAGAGAACACACTCCAAAAGGCACACAGCTCTGAAACCTCAGCGCCCAACTCCAGTGACATACTTCTTCCATGGAGACTATGCCTCCTAGACCCTCCAAACAGTGCCACCAACTGGTGAGCAAGTATTCAAATACCTGAGACTGTGGGGGACATCCCATTCAAACCAGCACAGGCCCACTGGCCAGTGAGTCTTGTCTACTTGGCTGAGTTCCAGACCAATAAGAGACCTGCTCTCAAACAGGGAAAAGTGTCTGAGGGTTACCATCTGTGGTTCTCCCATGACCTCGTGTGTGTACCAACACACATAGACACATACATCGGCATACGCATACACCAATTTACAAAGTCAGGTGACTCGAAACGCCTCTTTCCTGGATCTACATTTTGCCCAGACTCTCTCACCTCCCCCCCCCCCCCCATATCAGTTGTGATGCTGCGGTATGTCAGGCCTCAGTGCCCAAGAGAACTTTTATAACTTGGTTCTTAACTGGTTTCTGTCTATAAAATTAAAGACTGACAATAGATTAGTGAGTGCCGTAAAGCATCTTCAATTCTTAAACACTGCCTCAATTAGGGTGAACACATAACAGTGTGTAACAGCAGATCGGCTGTCTCTGGAAAGAGCGGTAAACATTGTGGTTTATGGGGAAGAAACTGGGGCAGGAACTTAGGAGAGAGGCGGAGGGCAGGGGAGGTCTCTCTGCTGTGTAAGCATCAAGTCACCATTTGATCTGCCCATCTAAGTGTCTGCCCTGACAGAGACAGCTCTCCCAAGATTTGGCAGGGCCTGCAAGTGAGGCTGCTTGCTCTCACCCTGTGGCATCCATCCAGAGGCACCGTCATGAATCCTGGCCAGATTCGGGTTCTTTTTGTCTATCAGTCCCTATCAGGTCCAAGGCACCTGTGTGGGAAATTGTTTTCTCTCAGACACAGAATTTCCTTCATTCCCTTTTTTCTCAGACCTGGTGGGATGTGAAGACCCCTCTGCCCTGTCAGACCAACTGCACTTGTCACTGGACTTGGGCCCCGAGTCTTTTATAACGAAGCCACACTTACAGATCAGCATCTGCTTCCTAAGAGAGGATGCAGTGTGACCAGCCCGTCTCCTGCTCCCACCACTGCGGCTTCCCTGCCTGCTGCTATACCTTCTTCACCATGATGGACTGTGTCCCCTTTGAACTATGAGCTGAAATAAACCCTTTCCCTTTTATCACAGCAAGGAGACAGTCGATAAGGCCCTTGTCTATCTGGAGCCTTGAGATTTGGTTTCTGTGACTGTCAGACCCACGTGGCTTCCCCTCCTATTACCAACCAGATGTTGTAAGCACTCTCCCTCCATTGCCACTGGAGTCCTCGCTTCCCCCCCCCCCCCGTCCCATTATTCCTCTGGTCTCATTATTTCTGCTCAATCCACCAACCCATTTGTTGCATCCCGATGACATCAGGTTATTAAGTTTTGCACCTGCTGTTTCCTCTGTCTGCAGGTTCCTACCTGTTCACTGTCTTTTTCCTCCACATTCATAAGCTCCCCTATGGAAAATGTCAGTAGTCCTTGTGTGGGGGCTGGACTGGTTGTGTGTTTGTTTAAGATTTATTTAGTATACAGTATTCTACATGCATGTATGCCTCCACACTGGAAGAAGACACCAGATCTCATTATAAATGGTTATGAGCAACCATGTGGTTGCTGAGAATTGAACTCAGGACTTCTAGAAGAGCAATAGTGCTCTTAACCACTGAGCCATCTCTCCAGCCCCTGGACTGGTTGCTTTTAACTTTTGTTTTGTCAACTTGAGAGAACGCCTCCATCAGATTGGCCTGTGGGCAAGTCTGTGGGGGAATTTTCCTGATTAATGACTGATGTGGGAAGGCCCAGCCCACTGTGGGCAGTGCCATCCCTGGGCAGGTGGTCCTGAGACGTATAAGAAGGCAGACTGAGCAAGCCATGAGGGACAAGCCAGTAAGCAGCATTCCTCCATGGCCTCTGCTTCAGTTCCTGCCTCCAGGCTCCTGCCCGGACTCCATTAGTGATGGATTGTGCCCTGAGAGTTGTAAGAAGAAATCAGCCCTTTCCTCCCCAAGCTGCTTATGGTCAGAATGTTTCATCACAACAGTAGAATCAAAAACTAAAATACTCAGGCCTGACAATTTTTAAAAACTTCTTCCTAGAACTTGCTGTGGAACTCCTGTGTATCTTACTAGTCTGTTCTTGGATAGAAGCACTCCAGTAGACACTCTAAATAGACACTCGAGGCTGAGATGGTTTTCGTTCAAGTTGTTCCCAGTGGCTGGAGGTGTGGTGTTCTCCCTAGCCCAGTGGGGCTGGTGGTCAGTGAATCTAAACAGAGCGAAGTCTTTGTTCTTCTCATTCACTGTGGGCTTCAGCTGTGGGGTTCCAAACCCCAGTGTTGCTCTGAGAAACAAGACAGGTCAGAGCGATAGAACCCAGACAACGCTCAGATGGTGGGTACAGTGTGCTCCTTGTCTATTTGCTGTGCTGTGACAAACACCATGGCCATAAACATCTTGGGGAGGAAATGATTTGTTTCTTCTTACAACCTGTGTCCGTTATCTAGGAAGGTCAGAACAGGAGATCAAGGTAAGGACCTGGAGGCAGCAACTGAAGCAGAGGCCACGGAGGAAGCTGCTTACTGGCTTGCTCCTCATGCCTTCTTCAGTCTTATTGTACCCAGGACCGCCAGTCCAGCTTGGCACCGCCCAAAGTGGGCTGGGCCCTCCACATCAATCAATCAGAAGAATGCACTCCAGGCTTGCCCACAAGACTGTCTTGTGGTTGCATTTTTTAAATTAAACTTTGTCCTTCCCAAATGACTCAGTTTGGGTCAAGTAAGCACAAAACTATCCATCACATGCTATGTGGTTGAAAACCTGCACACAGCTTATTGGGTCACAAGTCCAGGCAGATAGGCAACCAGCATCCAAATATGGGATGAAACCCACTTTGCAGATGTGACATGATCACATGCCATAATCGGATAGAAGTGTATGCCCACAATTTAAACTTCCACAGAATTTGACATCACCTAGACTAAGACTGCAGAGCTGGGATCTGTGTGCTACACCCTCAAAACTGGTCAGGTGCTCAGTGGCACTGCTGTTGGTTCTGGGTTCTGGGTGCTGGGTCCAGGGTGCTAGGTGCTGGGCACTACACACTTATTTTCTATGTGTTATTTTACTGAGACATTGACAACAAGCTTGTGGGGTTGGAGAGACATCTTTTTCCTTTTTATAGAGAATGAAACTGGGGCCTCAAAGTGTCATCACTTTCAGGGACATTCAAGGTCAAGACTGACCTTGAAGCAGGCTGTCCTAACACTTTTATAAATGGTGGGTCCACAGGTGAAAGTCTAGTCTCTCTGACCCCCAAAATCCTATATATTTTATACAAAATCACGCTGTTGCCATTGTTGGATCTGAGAACACAGGGACCCAAGATGCTCACAGCCTTCAAGGTTAGTATTTTCTTCTGGTGGAAGCCCCTTTTCCATTTCAGGGTCTCTTCTCTGCCCACCCTTCTTTCATTGCTTCCAGGCAGCTCTATTCTTAGAACCAAGGGGCACCACAAGCTTATGACTAAATCTCCTCAGCTCTTACCACGTGGTGGTCCTGGGTCTGAGAAGCTCAGACTCGTGTCTGTTTGTGGTGCCTTGGACAGAAGGACAGCCTGTGAGCACTCGTGACTCTGAACGACATGAAGCGCTGTCAGCCCTGTGGAAATTAACCACAGAATGCAATGATGAAGAGCCTTGTCTCCTGCCTTAAGATTTCTCTTGAGGGAAGGCCATTTGTCAAGTATGGGTCCAGCTGAGTTATATTGTTTCCTATTAAGATAAGTCTAAATGAATTTTTAATGATGGGACGCTGTATCTCCCCAGATTTAGAAACAGAGCACTAAACTGGCTGTTCCCATCTGGAGCATTGGTGTCTCTCCAGAGCCATCTATCACCCGGAGTGCGAGGGCAGATGACGGCCCCTGCAGATGTGTCTGCACAGCTGGAGGAGGGCACTCGATCTGTCAGTCACTCTGGTACTGTCCATCTGGGGGAGGCTTCTGGGACCCTCTGGGAAGTGATGGCTGTGTTGGGGTTCCAGGCACATCCCTGAAAGTACTCAGGCTATTAGGACTGAAGTGTTGACACCCCTGGCCTGGTCATTGCCCTTGGTCTTCTAGCTGGGGTCTGTACCACACCCCTGCCTTTATTCTCCCTATGGTTTGGGACCTTTTCCTGAGGCAGCACTATTGATGTCACAGCCCTTTTATCATTGGGGGAACTCCTTCCTGACTGCTCCGCCCCTATAAACTCTGGCCTCCATCCTCACATACTCTCTCCTGATCTCACAGACCCCGCCTCCCAAGGTTGCCCTCTCCTATCCCTCTCCATTCAGGGACATGGATCCCCTGATGTCTCCCTAGACACCCAGAGCAGGGGAAGTCTAGGGCTCACTCTGACTGCATACCTCCAGGCAGCATCCGCCCCACTCGGACCAAGCACATGGATATCTGTGCTGAGCGCGATCGCATGGGCTGTTCCAGCTCTGCCTGCACAGCCCAGCAGCCACATGCACCTCCACCAGGCCATGGAAGAATCCCTGTGGCTGATGCCAGTGCCAGCCAAGCCATGTTGTGCCTCTCCTGACAAAGAACAACGGAACGCTTTTCAGCAGCCCTCCTCACCCTTCTTGCTTAGATTCATATATGCAAATCTGGGATGAAACGCAAATTAAAGACTGCAGACAGAAGATAAAGGAGTATTCCTCGGCTGAAGGAGCTACAGACGTGGATTCTGGCAGGGCTGCTGAACAGCTGTGCATCACCGGGCAAGTGGTTCACACTCTGGTCGGTCCTCCAAAGTCAGCCCACAATGGCAGTGCTTGCTTTACAGGCTCACAGGGGTGTCCTTCCAAGTCCCCAGAGCTACAGCAGAGCTCTGTAGGTGCAGGAGAGATCTCTGGGTTCGTTAATACCAGCATCCCTTTCTCTCTTCGTGACTCACTGGTGCTGCACACAGACATCATGTCTGCATTTTTTAGGGAGTCAGAGAGCGTTTGGGCATGTCACTTCAACACAGTCGGTAGGAACATGGAACTGAAGAACTGGATTTCAGAGGATCACGAGCACAGTGTGTGTGCTACAGTCCCTAGGTGCAATGTGGCTTGGGAGGAGTAAAAATTCCCAGCATCCTTGTAACACAATGGATCCAGAACTGTCCAAGAGACCTACTGGCCTTCACTTCATGTGTGTTTGTGACTTCTTATCCATGGAGGCGGTTGAGCCAAAGCAGAATCCAAAACCTTTTAGAGACTCATTCCTCAAGTTTCCTGAGAGAAGGGAGCACCCAGGGCCATGCCGAGCTAGGTCATGCCACCCAGAGGCCCAGTACTTGGGAATGTGTCATGCCGCCCAGGGGAGGGATAGCCTGGGAATTCTGGAATGTCTTTGAGAATGGCAGCCTTTTTTAGGGTTTTAAGGTTGGCCTCAGATTAGATATCAAAACTGAACAACCCCCAAGTTGCCCTGGGCTAGTGGCTTTATGTTCTTGTGTGCTGATTTCAATACTCCAGGGGCCTCTGGCTGTAATACATTGCTCTTTGGTTATCAGAAACTGAATGGTGGCCCTCTGTCGTTAATAAAGCAAGTATGAGCCTAAACTCTCAACACTGGTTAGCATCATGAACGATGTCAGAAGAAGCATACCAAAGGTGGTGGCTGGGGCACAGGCTAGGAAAAGTTGGCTTGTGCATAGAAGACTCTTCCCCCACAGGGATGTCCTGTGCAGCCATGGAAGGCCAGCCCCTATGGGCAAGCAAGATTTTTTAAAGAAGTCAAACATCCCAAGATAAGAAGAATAGAAACATGGTGGATACAGCTTGCTGTAGACATGAGAGTCCAGGAGGAACCGTGCCCTCAAAACTTCTCACAGAGGGTGAGGGATGAGGCTGGAGGAGGAGATCCTAGCTCTACCTCTGCTCATTGCCCAGCAGGCAGGCAGCACTCTGAGCTGCAGACCTGTCATGTCTTCAGGATTCCCATGTTTCCTCTAAAGAAGATGGTTACAGCCCGGAGCCCCAACCTGATCCATTTTCTTGGTTTTTTGCTTGTTTTGTTTTGTTTTGTTTTGTTTTGTCTTTTCTCCTGGTGCAGTGATAAAATACCCCAAGAGCTAATGAAAGAAAGGGTTTACCGTGGTTCACACTTCACGAGTGTGATTCACGAGGCGGCAGGGGCCCGAAGCAGCCAATTGCAGCACATCCACGGTCACCAAGCAGAAAATGATGGCTGCATGCTGCAGCTCTACTCCATTTTTCCATTCGTGGGGATCAGGATCTCACCTAGGGAATGGTGCCACCCACAGTAGGTGGCTCTCCCCATGACAGTGAGACCAAGATAACACCCAGAGGCCCATCTCCGAGGCAAGGGGACAGAGTGGGAGCAAGAAGGGAAGAGCAAGAGCAAGAGAGAGAGGAGGGGGCAAGCAGCCCCTTTTATAGAGGGTCAGGCACACCTGACTGTTGCCAGGTAACTTTGGGGAGGAGCCTACCTGGCTGTTGCCAGGTAGCTGCGGGGCGGAGCTTAGAATGCTAACATCCAGTGTCTCAGGTACTCGTTCTCATGTACGCACACACCCCTAATGCACACTTGCACATAATTAAAAGTAAAATCAATAAATTTTAAGAGAAATAACATAAGAGATCTCCGCCATGACTGGGGAGAAGCTTGGAGAAAAGCCTTCCTCTAAGCCTCCCAGACACAGGAAAACACCCAACATTTATACCTGGTTAGAGAGTGACTGGGAAGCTCACAACATGTGACCTGATCTGGGACAGCTGATGTGTGACAAGGAGCATGGAGGAGCTAGGTACGAGGAGCCATCACAGCATGGCTTCTTAACTCTGTCTCAGAGAAAGAGCTACAGGGATATATGACCTGATTTCTGGGGACTGTGGGATCTGGCCGCTTAGAGTGTCAGAGTCCTTGAGGCTAATGACTGTGGTCTGCAGCCTGTGTTCAGTCACGGTCTGTCCCTTCACTATGTCTTCTGTGAGTGCCACCTCTGTTTTACTATTTTTAAAAAAGCTTTAAACTTCTCTCTGTGTCAGTGCATGCAGACTCCCTCAGAGCTCACGAGAGTCTGTCAGATCTCCAGGATCTGGAGTTACCTTGGTTGTGAGCATCACGTTGTTGCTGAGAACTGCATCCCCGGACCCTCCCCAAGAGCAGCAAGAGCTCACTCTCAGCCTTTGAGCCCTTTCTCCATCTCCTGCCTCTGTTACAATGTCATCTGTATTAGACTTATTTTTTCTGCTGTTGGACAACGCAGGTGTGTTCCTTTTAGCAGCCAATCAGAACGGTTTCTTTCAGCAGCCAATCAGAACGGTTTCTTTCAGCAGCCAATCAGAACAGAAACCAATGAACCCTGAGAAGAAGCTTGTAGAAGCTTACTAACAAATCCATCCATGGTTTGAGTTTCCTCCAAAGCCAGCAGAGAGGACTTGCGCACATATACAAAAGTCAGCAAAGGAAATTAGGTAGGAGTCCTGTTTGCTTCTTTCTTTAAATAGCCATTGCCTTAAAAAAAGAAAGAAAGAAAGAAATTATTCCAAGGAGAAAAGTAGTGAGCCTGAGAGATGCCAGAGGGGAGGAAAGCGATCCAGACTCTTGTTGCCAAAGGGCCTCAAGTCTCAGACTCGGACCAAATAACCTGATAATAGTGACTTCCTGTCAAATCTCTCCTTGTATATTTAGATCGCGCACTGGGGGACTCTCATTTTTAAGTTAAATTTAAAATCCCATTTAAAAAGTATCAGTCTGTGCCAAGTATGCGGGGCTGCAGTTCTACAGTTTAGAAAGACTCCTAGCTCCCTTAGCTCGTGCCTGCGGATTCCATCCAGCTGGCGCCTTGAATATCATTTTACCTCTTAATGTAACACGAGAGCACGGAGGTGATTTCCACATCCAAAAATCACAGGGCATAAAAATGCCCAATTTCCTGGGAGGGCGCATTAAAGGCGCATTCATGAGATAGCAGCATCCCAAACTGCAGAGAGCGGTGGCATGATCCCACCTGCTGCCCCTGCCTGCTCTGGTTCTGCATTGACAGTTAGAGAATGATATCCACAGCTGCTGTCTCCCTTGCATTGTGCGTCTGGGAATGGTCTGGGCCAGACACAGGACCCTGGAGGAGTTCCCCACTTGTCTTTACGATGAGAAGTGAGTCCTGGGCCAAAGTAGCAGCAGCTGCTGCTTGTTCTTCTTCTTGTTCTTGTTCTTGTTCTTGTTCTTGTTCTTGTTCTTGTTCTTGTTCTTGTTCTTGTTCTTGTTCTTGTTCTTGTTCTTGTTCTTGTTCTTGTTCTTGTTCTTCTTCTTGTTCTTCTTGTTCTTCTTCTTCCTCTTCCTCTTCCTCTTCCTCCTCCTCCTCCTCCTTCTTCCTTCTTCTCCTTCTCCTCCTCCTCCCCCTCCTCCTCCTCCTCCTCCTCCTCCTCCTTCTCCTCCTCCTCCTCTTTTTTGGTTTTTCAAGACAGGGTTTCTCTGTATAGCTCTGGCTGTCCTGGAACTCACTCTGTAGACCGGGCTGGCCTCGAACTCAGAAATCCGCCTGCCTCTGCCTCCCAAGTGCTGGGATTAAAGGTGTGCGCCACCACTGCCCGGCCCAAAGCTTCTTATGTGGTGGTATTCATAGGCAGCCTGAAGAGGTGAACTGACTCCCTGTGCCCTCGGCACTTACCTGAGCTGAGGACAATATGGAAACTTCTTGGTAGGCTTCAAAAGTGCCTGTCTTGTATGTGTAGACCCGAGGCTATGTGGCTATGTGTTAAAACAGTCTTTTGGTGTGTGTGTGTGTGTGTGTGTGTGTGTGTGTGTGTGTGTGTGCGTGCGCGCGCACATGAACGCACAAATGTACACCTGAAATGGGCTAAATGTCTCATCACACACACACACACACACACACACACACACACACACACACACACACACACAGATAACCCCAAAGTGACAGTACTTAACGTTGGGGACTTCGGGTAGTTATCAGTTTTAGATGAGGTCATGAGAGGCCATAGTTACTAAGACACAGAAGAGGTCCTTTAGCATTCCTTCTAGGCTCCGCCCCACAGTTACCTGGCAACAGCCAGGTAGGCCTGACTCACTCCTTCTCACTCTCTTACTCTCTTCCCTCTGTCCCTTCTCTCCCCATTCCTCTCCCCCCTCCACGTGCTCACTGCCGGCTTCTATTCCTCTTCCCTTTCTCCGCACCCCCTCTGCCTTTCTCTGTCTCTACTCTCTTCTCAACTCCCCTCCCCGTGTCCTAAATCAACTCTATACTGTACAGCTGGTGCCTCAGGGGGAAGGGATGCCTCAGCCTGAGCACCCAGAGGTGCCCCCTTCCACCTCACCATACAGTGCCTACAAACAGATCCCTGGCTTCTTTCTTTTTTATAAAACACAAGGCCCCTCCCTTCCTCTCACCATCTCTCCCTCCCTCTTTCTCAGTCATAAACACAAAACAAGGAGACAGACATCTGTCTGTGTGTACCTGGATGAAAGCCCTCACTAACTTGTCACGGAATCTGGATTTGGGATGACTCCGTTGGTAAGGTGTTTGTCTTGCGAACACGAGTACCTAAGTTTGATCCCCAGGACTGACGTTCTAAAAAACCGGGTATGGTTCTGCACATGCTTGTAATTAGCCCTTGAGAGGTGGAGAGAGCAGATCCCCAGAGCTGAAGGACCAGCCAGTTCCAGGCCAATGGGTGACCCTGTCTTAAAACAACAATGTGTATGGGGGGGGGGAGCGCTGAGGAATGAATCAAGGCTGATCTCTGGAACCTACATCTGTGTGCACACATACACACAAACAGAATCTTCCAACACTTTGACCTTGGACTTTCCAGCTTTCAGAAGTGTGAGAAACAGATTTCTGTTGTTTGAAGCACTTAGTGTACAGTGATTGGTCACTTGGTGTCCTGTGCTGTGAGGCTCATGTGTGGGTGTATGTGTGTGTCTCTGTGTGTCTGTGTATTGATCTTTCTGAGCAGTTACTGCTGGCCAGCTGATGGAGTTTAAAGCCAGTCACTGGCCACACACTTCCGTGGGTGACTAACACCAGAAGCTACCCTTATCATCGTGGTTTTCAGAGCCCATCATTAGTTCAGGGCCTGGTGACAGCATCCACAAACACCTGCTGTTTGTGTGGAGGGCGGAGCCTGTGCAACCCCAGGGATCTGATTCTAAGAGGCTACACTCCTGTGCACACACACACACACACACACACACACACACACACACACACACACACTGTGCTCTGCCTGCCTTCCCGGTAGGTGTGGCCTCTACTTCCCTTATGTCCCCACCATGGAGGGAGGATGGACTTGGCTGGGGTGATATCATCGGGATGACAGCACCAATGCTTGCTTATCCTGAGGGACAAAGTGCTTGGCCGGGGGACCGTGTGGCTGCCATCTGAGCTTGTCTTCCAAAGTAAGCACAGCCCCCCTTGGGGTTTCATGGCTCCTGAGAGAGGTGGTCAGCCAATCAGCCGGAGCCTCACACTGCAGCTCACAAGCCTGGCGGGCTTCTGCGGCCTGGGTCCATCCAAAGTATTTATTCTGCTCAAAGATCCGCTGTCCCCTCTGGGCCCCCAAGCTGGCTGTTTTTCACTTCATCTCCCTTAACACCTCCACGGCTGCCTCCAGCCCTCCTGGGCTTCCCCAGCCTCCCTCCTCTCCCGCCCTCCTCTCTGTTTCTTTCCTACACAGCTAACATCACATAAAACAGAAACGAATATGCAAAAGGCACTTTGCGTTTTAATCAGGTTTGGGGGGAAATATGTCTAACAAGCCACTTTCTCTGTGGATGAAATGTTTGACATTTAGCAAGGCTGTGGCAGATCCTGTCTGACATCTCCTCTTTAAATGCCACTCCACACTCTCCATCTCTGAGACTTAAAAAGCTCTTTTCTGCCAAGTGTTATCATTACTAAAAATATTAGGCAGATTCTTCATTCATTTGGAGTCGCTGTGTAATTGGCCTGGCATACACAAGGCAGGCAGGCAGACTCTGCCCTGGCCGGAAGTGGTGCAGGCAGAGGATGTAGGATCTCTGGGACAAGGTACAGATCTATCTTCTCTCACTGGCTTAAAGTTACTGACTTCCATGCACAGGGGTGTTGCATGCAAGCTTACAGCAGCCGATTCCTGCAGCCTGGGTCCAGGCTGGGGGAAGCACCTCAGCCCTCAGAACAAAGGCTGTCCTTCCTTTCTGGCTGTGTCAGAGTCATCCACAGGTCAGCTGCATCAGGGTTTCTTGACATCTGCGCAGTGATGGCCAACGTTGGCAATTCTCTACCTGCTATCACTGGGTCTGTGGGGATCTCCTCCAGAGGTTCATAGTGAGCTTGAGGGTGTGTCAGTCAAAGGAATTGTGGACTTTTGACTTGAAGAGGAAAATGTGGGCAAAACGTGGCCCTGGTATATGCGCCTGTTGGCTGCGTTCATGGTGTGTGGTGCAGTTGACGGTGGCCGCAGTGCCTCAGCAATGGGAGGTGAGGCCTTTAAAAGTGACTGAAGTATTATTACTCCACAGAATGGAGTTCCTTTGTCTCCTTATTCTCTGTGCCTTCACCACAGGAAAGATAACAGTCCTATTCAGAGGACCAGGTGCCATCTTGGAACCAGAAAGCTCTGAAGTGGGAACTTAAGGGTTCTTTGGAGAGTCCGTTGTGTTGGATGGTGTTTTGCTGGGGCAAACACATGAAGGGACATTTAGCTGAAGCAGACACAGGGGACAGGATGTTCTGCTAAAGCAAGCATGTGAAAGGACACGTGATGAAGGATTCTTTGCTAACAACACGCATGTATTGGTCCGCCTTACATTGCGTAGTTGAGCCGCATTTATCAGACTCTATTGGCTAATTGGATGCACATGCTGAGGCAAAACCCATGCTGAGGCAAGGCACGTGGAGGACATGTGATGTTTGGAGGGTGTACATAGGACTCCATGGAGTGATGGAGACAGAGCTAGGCTTGCTCATAGAGTTAGCTGTGCAATGCTTGTGGGTCTCATGCCTTCTCTGATCTTTGTTTCCCTGATAACTTCTCCTGGTGTTCCTCCAGGTCCCTCCTGGTGACTCAAGCCAAGGCTGAGGCCTGGCTGTCTCTGCTAGGTCGTGTCACTGCTGTTGCTAACCCGACTCTACTGAACTGGACTGCTGGTGTATCAGTGAGGTGTTTGTGAGTGGATAGAATTGCCACTGCTAACCTGTGAACTGAACTGCCGATTTCCAGACAACACAGATGGGAGTTGCTCCAGGAAACCTTTCTAAACAGGTCCACTTCCCCCATATCCTTTCTTTCCCACTACCTCAGGTGGGTGGTGGGCTAGAAGGGAGGTTACGGCATTTAAGAACCATCATTAAAAGTAAGGTTTGAAAAACTAAAAGTTACAAAGCAGCCCTCACCAGACACCAAGTCCTGCTGAGACATTGACCTTAAGACCCCTGCCCCAACTCCAGAATGACATGAATCAGTTTCTGTCATTTATAAATGAACTCAGTCGTGGACATTTTGATTTGTTCCTACCACACCCCAGAACTTGGGACTCAATCCAGCCCTTCTTTCCCACCAACCATCTCCTCTGAAACTGCATTACTTTGCTTGGGCTCTGCAGCCTTGGAATCAGGTGATACTAAAGGAAGATCCACCAAAGTCACCTTCACCAGGGCAGTCTGGCCTGCGGCTGTTGCTTTCATTTCAGGGGTTCCCGTCACGGGGCTTGATGCAAACTGCTCTGTCAGAAAGATGAGGGTTGGGGTCCCCAATAAAAAGATCAGGAGACCCAGGAATGTCAGCAGTGGGGGTAAAAGTTGAAGAGAAGAAGACTGACTGCCAAGGCTTGAAGTTTCATTCTGGAGGGCAGGAAGAGAGCACTCAGCCTTCTGTCGCTGTGTAGGAATGGCAGATGTGAGGATGCCCTGTGTGTGAGAAGCTCTTGCTTGTATTGTGACAAAGCATGTGTGTGTGTGTGTATGTGTATGTGTGTGTCTGTGTCTGTGTCTGTGTGTGTGCATGATCTGAAGCTCACCTTGCACCAGATTTAGATCCTGTAGCTCAGAGTTTTTCCAGACGAACTTTCCCCATGGAAACATTGGTGACATTTTGCTTTGGGAGAAGACTGTGTGAGGGACAGCGAGAGGCATGCATAGAATGACGTGGCAAGAGTGTCTCTGGGGCAGCAGATGGTCTCGAAGGAAGGAACTGGAAGGCAAGACTCCATTGCTGCAGCGCAGGGCTCAGCATGTACCTTGAAGGAAAGTTGCTTCTGGGCGTGCTCTCTTTAGCCCTCCTCTCTCAGATGAGGTAAGTGAGAGAGATTCTTAGCCCTAATGAGAATTCTCATTTCTAGCATCTTGTGAGGTGTGAGGGTGCAGGCTCATGGTGACACACTCCTAAGAGCTGTAGTAAGAGGCGAGGCATCTCGGGCGCTGCCTCAGCCCCTCCTCCATCCTGCAGGGGACAGCACAGCAAAGCTCACAGGAGCTTGAGAGCCTCATTGCAGCAAAGAGACAGAGAGTTGGGGCTGTTGAGATGATAGATGGGTAAAGGTGCCTGCCACCAAGCCTGAGTTCAATCCCCGGGACCCACATGGTGGAAGGAATACCAAAAGTTGTCCTCTGACCTCCACATATGTATACACACACACACACACACACACACACACACACACACACACACACACACCACATACCACACACACATACACACACAACACACACACATACAACACACAAACACACACCACATATACACACACAAACACATACCATGTACACACACCCCCACATACACCACACATACATACCACACACACAAACACACACTACACATATACCACACACACACCACACACACTCACACACAAACACCTACCACACACACACACCACACTAAAGCATATACACCACACACCATATATACACACACACATGCACACACAGACACTAAAACACACCACACACACAAACACCACACACACACACACACACACTGAGTCTTTGCCAGCTTCACCAAGTCTCAGAGCATTTATTAAGTGATTTCTGTATGCAAGGGGACAAATGCATAGAAGGTCAGAGTGTGTGGGCCAGCAAGAGAGCTTAGTGGGTGAAGGGTCTGCCACCAAGCCTGGGGGTCTGAGCTTCATATCTGAACCTGCACTGAAAGGAGAGAACTGACTCCCACAGTTGTTCTGTGAGCATCCCCTGAGAGCCATAGCACTTACACACAAGGACCTGTACAACAGATAAATAATAAATAGGTAGATAGATATAAAAATAGAGGACAAGGGTCCAGTTTCAGGGACTCACAATGTAGCACTGAGCAAGAAACTCAAGTTCGCTGTCTGGTTTGAGCTCACTTGTGACACTACGGAGGAACGTGACAGAGTGGGGCGACCTTGTGCGGGACCCCTGTGCACACAGTAGGTGTACACTGGAGTTCTCCCGCGTCCCTGAGGAGCTTGCCCTCATCCCGCCAGCACAAGGACACACTCAGAGTGCAGACATCAGTGTCTGCTCATGTGTTGTTGCTCTGGGACCCTTCCCAGTCTTTTCTTGGAGTTGTGGTTTTGTGTGTTTAACTCACACCACCTCACACCCTCTTGAAGAAGAGATCCATACAGCTCACACACTGCGGCTGCCCTCTGCATCCACAACAGGAGCACCATGCTCCTGGAGGCCTGACGTGTGCCTGTGAGTGGGGAGAGGAGAGAGGGCAGAAGAGGGTAGAGGCAGCTGGAGAGACAGATGTGCTCACATCTGGGAACCATTGGTGGTGGTGGCTGCAGGAGGGCTCCTCCCAGACTCCCCTCTGCAAGTCCTCTGGGTTCCTTTGACACTCAGCCCTTCCTTCCTCCACTGGCCCCTTAGTACAGCAGCTCCAGGCTGATTCTAGGGTTGACTTTCCTGTCCCATGGGTCCCTTGCCTGGGACTGGCTGTATAGCAAGATCCCCTGCCCGGTGACCTCAGCCAGATTACTGTTGGCTGAAGCAAAGAAGAGTGTGACCTTTGTACTTGTGGGGGACCCATGGAGCACGTAGTCTCTCTCCATCCCTGTGGTCTCCATGCAGAATCATATTCTTGTCCACCACAGGGATAGCTATCAGAAGGAGCCAAGCAACTGGCTGGCTGGGCACAGTGGAGACAGGACTGACAACCCTCCTTTGCAGCCTCCTCCACCCTGCCGCCCATGGCTGAGCTTCCTTCCTGAATGAGCTACAGAGACCTTGTAAAGGCAGCCCAGTGTGGAACTGCAGAGCTAGAGAGAGAAGACGGTTTGATCGTTCTACAAGGAATAGAGAAGCCAGAGAAAACTCTCCTGTCTGAGGAATGAGGGGGTTCGTGGCCACTTTGGAGCAGTGCATGGCTCTTTGGAGCATGATTCTGTTTTCAACCACCTAGAGGTACGAAGATTTTATGAAATGTGCCCTTTGAAAATAACAGCCTTCAGCTGGAAAGAGGGATCAGTCAATAAAGTGCTGGCCTTGCAAGCATGGCGAATTTGATCTCCTGGAAATCCATGATTTTAAAGAAAAAGTCAGCAGTGGGGCTGGGCTAATAATCCTAGTGCCAGGGGAAAGGGAGACAAAGACTGTCTGAGGCTCCATGGCCAGCCAGGCGAGCTACGTGGCAGATTTCAAGATTATGAATGACCTGCTTTCAACAAAAGATGGTGGACAGCACCTGAGAGATGACACCTGAGGTTGTCCTCTGGCCTTTGTGCACACCTATGCACACACGTGCACGCATGCACACACATGCACAGAGAGAAATAGAGAGACAGAGAGAGACAGGGAGAGAGACAGAGACAGAGGGAGAGAGAAACAGAGACAGGGAGAGAGAGACAGAGACAGAGAGAGAGAGACACAGAGAGACACAGATACAGAGAGAGACAGGGAGAGAGAGACAGAAAGAGAGAGAGAGAGACAGAGACAGAGACAGGGAGAGAGAGACAGTGACAGTGAGAGAGATGGCAAGAGAGAGAGAGAGAGACAGAGAGAGAGAGCGCACCTTACTCCAACAGCTCTCAAGCCTTTGCTGCCCTTGTCAACCTCCCACTGGGGCCATCAAGCCTGAACCTGGCTTCTGCCTTTCTGTGTCCTTCTGATCATGTGACCCGCTTGGGTCCTCCCTATGAACATAGGTGCCGTGGAGTACCCCAAGTATCCAGATCAGCCCTATCCTTTTGTATCTGGATTCTAGGAATCACAGGTACAGTGCACCGTCGGATGCCATCTGACCTGCAGGAGACAATCAAAAGACAGTCGAGCAACTGTTACAAGCCAGCCACTCTCACAACTCGGCCGGGACCAGCAAATACCAGGCAGACAAGCTTCAGAGGAGGCACAGTTTTCTGGCCCACGGCTTGAGAATATCTTACCAAAATCTCTCTAGATGTAGTGACCCCTGTCTCCACACCCCGTGCGGGTCTATGTGATGTGTTCAGGACTGGCAGGCCTTCAAACCATCACCATACCTGGCATATGAGTTCTGTTTGTTTAAATGTTTATTTTTAAAATATTTTCAGTCTTTCAAAAGGGCTATAAAGACCACAGAGAGCATCTTGTGGGCCTTTCACCAGGCCACCGACCCCTTCTGTCTTATCAGATCACAGCACAGTGACCTAAATCAGGAAAGCCACAAAACAAGCAGCTCATTCGGTAACACACAGGTATGAGGGCCCGAGTTCAATTCCTAGCCAGCCTGCTGGAGTGGACTTGTAATGTAACCTCAGCGCTGGTCCCTGGCTCTCTTGGCAGCCAACCTGGCCTACTGGGAAAGCTTCAAGCTAATGAAAGACCCTGTCTCCACCACGAGGTGGACAGTATCTGAGGACTGTCAGATGTTTACCTCTAGCTTCTCATGAGTGTGCAAATGTGTACAATTCCTGTCCCCTCACAGAGGGGAGGATGCAGGCTCAGCAGCCCCATGCTGTGGTACAGAAGTGTGGTGCCATTAGTTCACTGGGGCTTCCGTGAGTGAGCCACTGGTACTTGTCTGGTCATTAGGTGTTCTAATCTCAGAATCTCAAAGGGGTGGGTTAGTTTAACCCTTGAGAAAAAAAATACATAAATTGTAGAGGCGTTAGGCTCCTTCAATGTTCTGGGTTGTCTCTGACATATTGTTATTTTTCAAGGCAATAACCCTGAGGCTCTTGTCCTGCTTTCTGGGTAGAGTTTCATAATCACCCTGTAATTGTGGTTCTTCACATAAGGACAGACTGCAGAGCACAGTGAGCAGCCCTTCTTCACCAGGGGCTTGTTAAGTCCTTTAGCCAGAGAGAGAGAGCAGAGGAGTAACAGCAGCCATGCTGGCCCTGCATCTCTTGACTTCCTTTAAAGAAAAAAGAAAAGAAAACAGAGAGAGATATGCATTTTTCCTTAAAGAAAATGAATTATTCTTTGAAAGTTAGCCTATCTCTTAGGGCACGGTATGGAAAATTAGATTTTAATGGCTTTGAAATTGAGGTTCCGTGGGTCAATAGGAATGGATACTTGACGTGAAATGACAGATCTATTAGAAGAAAATCAAATGTTTTGTTGCCCGTCAGAAAGGCCGTCGGAGGACTCTCAGAGAACACCTCTCCATCTGGAAGCCATCGGAAAGGCACCATTTCTGCCCTGGTGTTTGGAGATCCTTGGCATAGGTTCATTTGGGGGGAGGTGTAGATTTGACCTGAGGCATTCTCAGGTTCATAGCCCGAATTGCAGAAGGGGGTTGAGGAAAACTTGGCAAGACAGGTCTATCTCCTGTGCGCATGACCCTGACTATGCTTCGGACACCCTCTGCTGTCTCTCCTCAGGTCCTTCACACTGTGCTCGGCATTGGTCTGCATTTGGTTGGCTGAGTTATGGAAGTCTGGTGTGTATGGCTTTGTGCTTCTCGGTGCTGTGAGGCTGGTGGGCTACCCCAGGGAGGGGCAGCACTCCTTTGGCCTAGGGTTTGTGATTCAGCATCCTGACCCTGCTATGTCTGCTTCCTTAGTGCTAGGATTACAAGCATGTGCTAACACACCATCCTGATTAATTATATATCAGTTTTAAGTTTATAGTTAATATGTTAATTATAAATGAATGCGTGCCTGATGCAGATTAGGGTGGTAGTGGGATATGTAGGCAGACCCTGGACCCTAGGAACCATGCCTAACCCTAACCCTAACCTAGTAAGAGAGATAGGCACAATAAAAATGCCCCAGGGACCCATTTAACTCTAGATGGAATGCACACCCCAGGGAGATACCCTGAGAAAAAGGAGCCCATAAGCTAATGACAGCTAGGGGTCAGCAGGGTCAGGGATGCTGTCCCCAAGCCAGCCATGCCAGCTGGGGAGTAGGTAGGTAGATTAGTGGGCTCCGGGTCACCCAGCTGGTTGGGAGCAGGCCAGGTAATCCTTAATCCCCCAAGTCCAGCACCCTTCTCTCAGTCACACATGGTTTAGAGAGAAGCCTTCCTTGCTTCCTTCCTCATTCTTAGGGATGGAGGAGAGGGCAGAGTTATGCTCTACGACCCTACAAAACAAAGGATGCTTGGGCACTCTGAGAAAGAGGCTTTTAGTATAGAGGAAACTCCAGGAATGGAGTGCAGAGAGCTTCACCCCAGACGAGGCACCCTCTTGTCTTGCTTCAGGGTGTGGCCAGTGCTGATGGCAGGAAAAGAGAGTTCTTTGGTCTCATTTCTGAAAAGCAGGACTGGGTGGGGGAGCAGTGGATTGAGCAGCTCAGTGCCAGAACCCAGGCCGGGGACCTCCACCCAGTACCTCTCACCTCCACACCCCACAGGGAAGGACCCCACTTCAGCTATCATTCTGACACTGGCCTAGGGGAGTCAGTGGCCTGCAGTCTGCAAGAACAATGCATGGATGAGTAGACAACACAGACTCTAACAGTGGCCAGCCACTGCTTGTAGCTCACGCGAATCCAGTCCAACAGCCTGGGTAGAATATCTCTCAGGCATGGGGTTATGTATGATCTCCCAACATTCATGGGTTAGAAACTCAGTCCCCTAAGTCAACTGTTAATGTTTGGAAGTGGGAGCTTTGGGGGCGACTGGGCTGTGAGGACTCTGCCTGTATGACTGGGTTAATCTACAAGTAAGCTAATGAGTCACTGGGGGAGTTGTAGTTATGAAAGAGGGTGGTATCTAGAACTCTGGCTCCACCGACAAGAGATGATGTCGTAAGGAGGCCCCACTTAGAAACCGGGCAGAAGACTGACTTGTGGACTTTCCAGCCACCTCTGCCAGGAGTCCAGCAAACCTCCCTTCTTATTCAGTTACCTGGCCTCTGACATTTCAATATAGCATCGGAGCACAGGCTAGGAGCCAAGGGGTTGCTTCACTCTTGATTTCACTCCTGGCTGAGTTGGAATCTGAGCTACTCCTTCTTGAAAGTCATCTGTGTTTGCTCATCTGACCTCTGTCCATCTCTCCATGTGTAATGGAGCCCGCTTTTAACTCTGAGAAGAACCCTTCCCTGGACCGTTGGAAGGCTCCAAGTTCATTTAATTAACAATTTCCCCCTCAGCGGAAAGAGCATGCAGACCTGTGCCTGGGCCCAGATTTGTGGAGACATGCTTGCTGGGAGGGAGCAATCCACATGGACACCCAGTGAAGAGCCCTCGATGCTACCCCAGCTCCGAAAGGCTGTGCACACTCGGAATAGGTGGCTGTGAGAATTTCTCCCACCTGCCTCCTCCTCTTTCGTTGACTAATTAAGACACAGTGGATACCAATTAAAACACTCTGAACTGCTATTATTGTTTTTCTGTTTATCCACAGACCCGGGCTAATGCAGAGAAATGAACTGGAAACTTCCTACGTACTCACCAGCGTGTTCTCTAGCCTGACTTCAAGTTTCACTAGGAGATGTGACGCTCACAATGACTGCGCAGTCTCGGAGCAGCCGACCCCTGCCCAGTCGAGCAGTCGACCCCAGAAGCCAGTGCACAGAGGGCAGCAGGCGTGGCTTTGACTCACAGGTGAAGGGATTCCTTTTCCTGCAGCAACTGCCCTGTGGCTATCAGAATTCTATTTCTGAGGGTGGCTGCTGCTGGCAAAGGGAACACTGAAGTAGATTTGTCCCATGCGCCCAACTCCTGGCATGGCATCCTGCAGGCTGGGTAAAAGGGAACCAGGAAAGATATGGAGACTGTATGGATGCCCGGCAATCCCATCGTACTAAGTTTCCGTGTGTCTCCTGAGAAGCTGTTAGGGAGGTTACAGGACTTCTCTCAGGCAAACATCATTCTCCTCCTTAGCCGAAGGGAAGGAGCAAATCTCTTCCAGAAACACAGTCACGCGGCAGAAGCACCTTCTGGATTGAGATGTCAACTCGGAGGCTAAGCTAGCCGCAGGCTCCCATCGCTTGTCTCCCAAACCTCCATCACCTCATCTTGAAGAAAGGCAGATGACCCATCATCCCTCATAGCTGTGGCAAAGATCAGTGCTGTTGAATATCTAAGCCCTTTGTTCCCTGCCTGGCACAGAGAAATCTTAAGCCTATCTGTCAATCAGTGCTAGTCTATTCTCCTAGAGCCTCGGGGAGGGGGGGGACCAGAGATCACATGACAAGATGTACGAACTGCAGACTTGGGGGTCAGACATCCTGGCTGCTCTCCTGGGACCACCCAGGGTGGTTTTAGCCCTCCTGACTTCCAGGCCACACCCAGATGCTGCCCAACCCACCATCTCCGAGTTTCTAGTGAAATTGAGAACTGTCGTTGTTACACACCTTTCCGTCCACCCCAGTAAGACGCGGCTTCTGGGGACAGGGCTGAGTCTGTGCCTACCCCATAGGGTGAGGCCTTGACCCTGGTATTCTGCTACCCTGAGTCTGTCAGTAAGGAGAAGTTTGACTGAGGTAGGAAGACTTCCCCTAAATGTAGAGAGTGCCTGTATTCAGTCCTGGACTGGATACCAGAAAAAAAATCCATCTCTTTCTGCTTCCTGACTGAAAATGTAATGCTGCCAGCTGCACCAAGCTCTTGCCACCATGTTGGCTGGTGTTGTCAAACTATGAGCCAAAGAAGTCCTTTCTCCCTTACGTTTTCTTGGCCAGGTGTGTTGTCACAACAGGAGATAAAACTTGTGCATCTGAGTTGCAGGCCCTCAGTGATCTCACTTGAAACACTGGGACCCCTGTCACTCACTGCCTGGACAGAAAGGAAGAAGGCCTAAGCATTCATCTCTAGGATACAACGCTTGGGGTCTGCTGTGAGCCAGGTCCAGGAGACACTGGTCCACAGAGAGTTGGCTGTGCCAGAGACACTGCTCTATGGACAGCTGGCTGTGCTGCAGATATAGGTCAATGGTCAGCTGTCTGTGCTGGGCCAGATCCAGCATACACTGGTCCACAGACAGCTGGCTGCACTGGAGACACTGGTCCATGGGCAGCTGGCTGCGCTGGAGATATGGTCCACAGACAGCTGGCTGTGCTGAGCTGGGGATCTGGACTGGATTTATGTGCCTGTTACATGGGCACATGACACAGATGCTAATGGCAGGGACCTGGACAGGATTTGTGTGCATTTTTCACAGGCACATGGATGCAGATGTTAGCAGTCAGCTTTAGGTTCTGTTTTTTGAGATACTGTCCACATTGGTTTTTGAGGCAGGATCTCTATCGACCACTGACCTGGAACTTGCTAGGCTGAGTAGCCAAGGAGCCCCAGGGACCCACTTGTCTCTTCCTCCTGGCTTTGGGGTTATAAGTGAAGGGATCTTGTCACAATTTTCTTTTGTGTATATGTGGGCTTTGGGAATCAAACTCAGGTTTACAGGAGCAGTTAACCAGCTAACATAACAGCTTAGCGACTAAGCCATCTTCTTCTCAGTGAGAATATAATCCTGAGCTTCTGCTAAGCTAAAACCACCCTCCGGCCATCCAGGAAGAGGTCATTGTGATTTCCAACAAGCCAAGCCTAAAAATACCACCACATCACACAAAAGCCCCATGAGCTAGCTGCCCAAGCCTGAGGAGAAGCAGTCAGTGGCCACTGGAATGCCCCTCCTTCCCAAGGGCCTGGAAGCTCCGGTGCTGAGGAAAGGGAGGGAGCCTTAGAGAAATGGGATTCCCACAGATGTGCTCCCCAGGTGGCTGGAAGTCCACTGCAGAGGGGACTATTTCTGAAGTCCCAGTGCTAGGATGACAGAGCCAAATTCAAACTCCAAGCCTTCACATCGTCAGCTCCCTCATGTTTTGTTTCTCAGCACCAGGAAGGAAGACTTGCTTGAGAAAGGATTAGCTCCCCACTTAAAGACTCTGGTGAGCAGCACCCTCTGATCCATCCTAATTTCATACAGTGGTGATTACTGAGTGCCGGCGGTTTAAATATTTATAGAAACACGGAGAAGCTGCTAATGGTTGAATCCGCTTCAAAGGCAGGTGATGACAGCACGTGCTCTGTTAAACACACAATGGGAGAGGAAGCAGAGGTGGGAACTTGGCGGCTGGAGATACTAAATGGGACTCCGAGGAGCTGGCGCTGTGGCTTCATGTATTTCTGAGGAACACAGCTTAGCAAGGGGGCTGTTCTCTGGGCCAGTGGCTGTCCAGCTCCGCCCACCAGGAGAGGGCAGAGTCAGAGGCACGCCTCCTGCCTTTGGACTGTGACAGCAATCTCCCAGTCCCTGGGCTCAGCGAGCACAGGGGCCTCTGTTAGACACTGAAGCTTTAACTCCCTTTTCTGATGGTGCAAGCTGAGCTAGCTTGCTGTTGCCTGTCATGTTGCAGACATGGAAATAGAACGTGAGCTCAGGGTGCGGCTCAGTCAGTAGAGCGCGTGCCAAGGATACAGAAGCCTTGGGTCTGAGCAACTTATAAGATGGGCCTGGTAGTACACTCCTGTGATCCTTGGTCTCAGGTCTGGGTATGTGAAGACAGGAAGATCAGATGTTTGTGATTTCCCTTGGCTACCGTGTTCAAGTCAGCCCTGAATCCACATGACCCCCATCTCAAACAAAACAAAACAGAAAAGGCAGCTAAACCCAAGGTCACATAGCCAGCAGCTTCAGCTTTCTGTTGGTGTCTGGACTCCCTGGCTTTCTGGGGACATTTGTCCACATGTCTCCATATATCCAAGCTGAAGCCACCATTATTCAGGGACACTCTCATGGCCTAAGAGTTCCAGTGAGCATCTCTCTTTGTGCCCAGCTCAGCAGCTCAGCAGCTCTGCCTGGGTAAGTTGAAGAAACTACCAGTCATCAATATGGACACCATATGAAAAAGAGCCAAAACTGACAGGAATCCTGGATCATGATCGTACCCTCACCCTTCGGTGCCCCACCCCCCAGATCTCCTCTGACTACCAAAGATGATGCCCAGCTGGGAGCCGAAGACTTTGACCCCAGACTGCAACCTTCAAGCTCTTATCTCTTCCAAACATCTGAACTATCAGGTTGTTTATGTTTTATTTGATCTTAAGCAAAATGAGCTACATAGTAACCATGAAACGAACAGAAAACATGTTACCATATCTTGGTGCTTCTTGACACCTTTGGAAGACTCCAGGTGTGTGGACGGCTGCCTCTGCTCAGACCCAGGTTCAGCGTGGGATTGAAGGGAGCAACATCCTTGCCCCCACTGACAGTTGGGTGAGGGTGGAGAGCAGCCAGCTTTCTCTGTCACAAAGCTGTGCTCCGCAGTCTCTGTGTGCTCCCCCCACCCCAGAGCACCTCTATGAACCCCCGAAGTCTCCTGGATACTACCAGGGATGGTGTCCCAGGTAAAGACACAGCCTAGGGAGAGCTTTTGGTGCTGGGGACTTAAGGGAGAAGGCGTGAGTTTGGGAAACACAACCTGGGTTTTGGTTGTCCCAAGTCCCATTGCATCTGCAAGTTAAGACTGTGAGAGCTGAGCTGCCCACCCTATGCTGCTCAAACCCACGTAGGCATCCCTGTTTAAGCCACTACTCAGATCTCTTCATGATGGACGCTGCAGTGTTGTGGGTCACAGGATTTCGGAGTTAGAAACCATTGACTTTACCACCTTACCATGTTTGAATTCCTCTCCTGGCACTGGGGCGCTTCAAGACACAACCTCACCAGGCACAGGATTGTGACAGCCTCCTAAGCACCGTTGGACTGGGTTGAGCAGAGAACACAGCCCTTGAGGACTCTAGCATGGGTCCAATCTCTGATGCCTTACACAGTGGCATCGGTAGCGGGCCAGATCTCCCTACCCCTGCTGACACCCCTGCTGACATAGGCCCTTGACCTAATTCCCCATTCCCACCCCCACCCCCCGGAAAACAGATGGAGATACTTAGCTACCACCAGGATCACCTTTGTACATTGACCATTAAGAGAGTTTCTCTGCACTGTTCTGCACGGACTGTCTTACCCTAATTAAACCAAGATGCATAATGTGGGGATCTTGGCCTATGGGCTGCTTGGGGACGTCACTGTCATCGGTTTTATTCTTGCCCTCTTAGATTAGAGCCACTGGCTTTTGTCATCACCCATGAATCTTCTCTGAGTGCTGTTATGTTTTCCTGTGGTGGAGCCCACTGACAAGAGATGAGACAGCCAGGCCGCAAGCGTCCCGTGGACAACTGTACTGCCTGTAAACTTGAGGGCAGAGATGGAAGGAGGTGAAGTGTCTGGAATCAAAGTGTTCATTCGACCTTGGGTCTTTCACAGACTTTCTGGAAGCATCCTTTATTGACACACCAGGGTGTGTCCCCATGCTGCTCTGAAGTTAAGGTGCTGATGAAGATGACCACCACACCCAGTCCACCCTCCCAAATGGTCACCACTGTTTGTGCCTATTACAGTGAGGAGGAAGTAGACCAAAGGTTGAATGTCACTTGAGACCTACAGCTAGTGCTGGAGATGGTCACGGCCTCCATGTCTTGGTTAGGGTTCCGTTGCTGTGAAGAGACACCATGACCAAGGCAACTCTTTCAAAGGAAAACATTTAATTAATGCTGGCTCACAGGTTTAGAGGTTCAGTCCATGACCATCATGGCAGGAAGCATGGCAGCATCCAGGCAGGCATGGTGCTGGGTAGAGCTGAGAGTTCTACATCAAGGATAGCCAGGAGGAGACTGTCTTCTGCACACTGGGTGGAGCCTGAGCATAGGAGACCTCAAAGCCCATCTCCACAGTAATGCACTTCTTCCAACAAAGCCACGCCCCCTAATAGTGTCACTCCTGTGGGCCAAGTATTCAAACACATGAGTCTATAGGGGCCAAACCTATCCAAGCCACCACACACTGTTTGCCTCTAGATGAATCTTCTGCAACAAGACTGGCTTACTTATAGATTTTCTTTCATCCTTCCTTCCTTCCTTCCTCCCTTCCTTCCTTCCTTCCTTCCTTCCTTCCTTCCTGCCTGCCTGCCTGCCTGCAGTGTGTTCCAGTTGCTTTTCTGTTACTGTGATAAAACACCAACCAAAATTAACTTGGAGAGGAAAGAGTTTATTTAACTTACAGGTTACAGCCAAGGCATGAACCCAAAGCAAGATCTTGAAGGCCAAAACCAGAAGCAGAGGCCATGGAGGAACACTGCTTACTGGCTTGCTTCCCATGACTTTCTCAGTTTGCTTTCCTATACCGCCCAGCAGCACCTGCAGGGGTAGCAGTAGGACTTTGCTCACAGTGGGCTGGGCCCTCCCACATCAATCATGAATCAAAAAATTGCCCCATAGTTATAGGCATAGTCCAATATATTGGGGGTAATTCAATTGTTGAATTACCCTCTTCCCAGGTGTCCTGGCTAGTTTTATGTCACCTTGACACAAGCTATAGTTATCTGAAAGGAGAGAACCTCCATTTGGAAAATGTATCCTTAAGATCAGGCTGTGACACTTTTCTTAATTAGTGATGGGGGGGAGGGACCCAGCACATTGTGGGTGGAGCCATCCCCAGGGTGGTGGTCCTGGTTCTATAAGAGAGCAGGCTGAGCAAGCCGTGAGGAGCAAGCCAGTGAGTAGCACCCCTCCTTGAGTTCTTGCCCTGACTTCCTTGATGAACAGGGAACTATGAGTGATATAAAACTTTTCCTCCCCAAGTAGCGTTTGGTGATGGTGTTTCATCCCAGCAACGGCAGCCCTCAGTGAGACACCAGGTAGCTCTAGCTTGTGTCAACAACTAGCTAGTGTGGTGGGTATTTATTTTCTTTCAATCTTTATGTATGTGTATGAAATATGTGTATAGACATGTGTGTGCCTTGATGTGTGTGTGTGTGTGTGTGTGTGTGTGTGTGTGTGTGTGCATCCGTAGGCCAGTTCTTACTTTCCAACAACTTTGAGACAGATTCCCTTTGCTGTGTGCCGCTGTGTGTACCAGGTTAGCTGGCCTGAGAGCTTCTTTGCCTTCCTCCTGGCTATGGAAGCATGGGTAAGATGGATGTGTGCTGTGTCCAGCTCCAGGCAGGGTCTCAGGGTCTGGCCAAAGCTTATGACTCTTGCACAGCAATGGCTTTACCCTCTAGCCATCTCCCAGCCTCTCTGCGAGCATTTTCTGAGGGTCTCTCTGCTTTCTTGACTGTGTCTTTCTTCCAGGCTCTTTGCTGAGTGTTGAGCACGGGAAGGTGGTGAAAGTGTTGCTCCGTTGCTGCTCACAGCAGGAGGAGTCTGAGGTGGGGCCTTAATTTACTCCCAGGTATTTGCAGCAGGGAGGAACGGGTCCTTTGAATCCAGTTGGGAGAAGGACACAGGACACAGGACAGGCCACACTGTGAAGTGGAAACTTCTGGTTTCTTTGGTAAGTCGGCTGTGTCGAATGGTGTTCTGCTGGGGCAAACATGTGAAGGACTGTTTTCCTGAAGCAGACACAGGCAAGCACATGAAAGAACACGTGATGAAGGATTCTTCCCTAACAACACACATAGATTGTTTGCCTTACATTTTGTAGTTGAGCTCCATTTGTTGTGACTCCATAGCGAGAAACGCACCATAAAACTTCTGGGGCTGTGCTGTGGCTTCTTGCCGCTTCCTCGGACTCGGGCCGATTGGTGGAGTGATGTCAGCCGAGACAGACTCACGTGGAGTTTTGCTAAGACAGACTCATTGCCGAGGCAAGACCCATGTGAGAACACATGACGTTTGGAGGGAGGATTAGATAGGACTCAGCAGACAGTGACAGAGGCTGGGCTTGCTTGCATAGCTAAATGCTTCTTGGTCTCATGTCTTTGCTGATCTTTGTCAAGAAAGGCACAGCCAAGAACTTCTGGTGTTCCTGGTGGTCCGAGTCCCTCCTGCTGACCGATGTCAATTCGAGTGAGGCCTGGCTCTTCCTGTTGGGTTGTGCCACCACTGCTGCTGTCCCGACACTACTGAACTAGACTGCTGGTGTATCCGTGAAGTGTTTGTGAGTGGATCGAGCTGCTGCTGCTGACCTGTGACCTGAACTGCTGATTTCCTGACAACGCAGATGGGATTTATTCCAAAAACCATTTCTAGACAGGTCCACTTCCCCCGTTTCATAATAACCTTTCTTTTCCACTGCCTCTGGTGGGTGGTGGGTTGGAAGGAAGGTTAAAGTGTTTAAGAACTGTCATTATAAGATAAGGTTTGAAAAATTAAAGCTCCAACACTGATCTTTTCTGCTGATGTGTCTGGATGAAGGAGCTTGTGAATAAGGGAGCATGTGTGTGAGCATGTGTGTGAGTGTGTGAAAGGGTGAGCATGTGTGTGAGCATGTGTGTGAGTGTGTGAAAGGGTGAGCATGTATGTGAGCATGTGTGTGAGTGTGTGAAAGGGTGAGCATGTGTGTGAGCATGTGAAAGGGTGAGCATGTGTGTGAGCATGCATGTGAACTTGTGTGTGAGCATGTGTGTGAGCATGTGTGTGAGCATGTGTGTGAGTGTGTGAAAGGGTGAGCATGTGTGTGAGCATGTGTGTGAGTTTGTGTGTGAGTGTGTGAATGGGTGAGCATGTGTGTGTGAATGGGTGAGCATGTGTGTGTGAATGGGTGAGCATGTGTGTGAGCATGTGTGTGAGTTTGTGTGTGAGCTGGTGAATAAGTGAGTATGTGTGTGAGTGTGTGAATGGGTGAGCATGTGTGTGTGAATGGGTGAGCATGTGTGTTAGTGTGTGAAAGGGTGAGCATGTGTGAGCATATGAATGAGTGAGCATGTGTGTGAGCTTGTGTGTGAGCTTGCGTGTGAGCATGTGGGTATGAATGGGTGAGCATGTATATGAGCTTGTCTGTGAGCTTGTGTGTGAGTATGCGTGTGAATTTGTGTGTAAGCATGCATGTGAACTTATATGTGAGCATACGTGTGAGCTTGTGAATGGGTGAGCATGTGTGTGAGCGTGGGTGTGAGCTTGTGTGTGAGTGTGTGTGAGCATGTGGGTGAGCATGTGGGTGAGCGTGTGTGTGAGCGTGGGTGAGCGTGTGTGTGAGCGTGGGTGAGCGTGTGTGAGCATGGGTGAGCATGTGTGTGAGCGTGTGTGTGAGCGTGTGTGAGCATGGGTGAGCGTGTGTGTGAGCGTGTGTGTGAGCGTGTGTGAGCATGTGTGAGCATGTGTGTGAGCACATGTGTGAGCTTGGGAATGGGTAAGCCTGTGAATGGGTGAGCATGTGAATGGGTGAGCGTGTGTGTGAGCATGTGTGTGAGCTTGGGAATGGGTAAGCATGTGAATGGGTGAGCATGTGTGTGAGCATGCATGTGAGCTTGTGAATGGGTGAGCATGTGAGCATGTGTAGGCACATGGGGGACCCTGCTCAGATAAAGCCATCATCAGCTCTTTGACATGGGTCTGATGACATTGGTCCTGGGTTCCCACTTCTGCCCCCAGCCCGAAGCCTCCCTTAGGGCCTCAGGGAGGCCAGATCAATGTCTGCACACATTGAATTATGCCAGTGACACACATCTCGTTAATTTATGGAAATGTCAGATTGCTTTAACTATTATCCTGAACTTCTGTCCTCCAATAAATGGCTTCATTTCCTTCCAAGGATAAAGCACTCCAGCATTTTCGGCTGACCAGTTCATCTCAGGCGCCCTAATGCTTTCCTTCCTCAGAGGACACATACTTCACAGGCAGACTCTGGGGTAATGACACCCAGGGCCCATTTCTAATGACTGTCATGGTCTTGGCCAAATGCACTCCATACATTAAGGCCGATGCTGCTCGCCAAGCCGGGTGCGTTCTCTGGGGATGAATGACCTTCTCTCTAGAGCTCTTCCCTGCTCTCGCCTGGGGGAGAGATTTCTCTCAGCCTATGCAAAGGCAGAGTTGAGGATGGTCCTAATGGTGGCAGAAAGGTTCTCGAGCCTTCCTGGTCCTAACGCTGCAAACACAAAGAGAGTGAGTCTGCTTCGGACCTAGCCATGCTTAGAAGTTAGACAAACCTACCTGGAGAGCAGCAGACAAGCAGCAGACAGCCATGTAAATGGACCTAAGAAAGCGATGTGCCCAGGCGAGTTTCTAGCTATAATATGGTTTTATTTTCTGAAAGATGCCTCCCCTTAAAGTGACTAGCACTAGACCCTATGAAAGCCAAGGTGAGGCTCTGGGCAAGGAGAAGCTTGGGGGTCTTGAGTGCTGTGCACAGTGCTGGCAGTTTGAAGGTAAAGCATGAAACAGCCATTGCCTAGTCTCTGCTGACTCCATGGCCCTAGGATTCCAGAGGTGGGGGTGATAAGAAAAGAAAGAGAAGAGAGAGAAAGGAGGGAGATGGGGAGAAGAGAGGGGGAGGTGAGAGGGAGAGGCAGATGGGGGTTATAAGTCACCACGCAAGCCCCTGCATTTCTGCCTTTTCTGCCATGGTGATGAGGTGGGACCATGGTTCTTACCAACTTCACCATAGCAGTCCAGTCTGGGAAGTCTTCCGGGAATCCTGCATAGCCCACTCCAGAATGAGTCCCAGTACCTGGTACCTGGCAGCCATGGTCCGGGGCAGCTCAGGCCCTGAAACATTTTGAAACAGTACAGGTTCCTGTGGTTCCACCCATGCATGCTCCTGGATTGGATCCAGGAGGTTCCGCCGGAGACTCCCAGAACCCCCTCCCCAGCTAACTGAGTTTAATTTGAGCTGAAATGAGGGCCGTTGCATGTTGGGTAGTGAGTCAGGGAGGTCTCACCCTGGGCATGCTGGGAAGTCATAGAGGGGGACTCTGTCATGATTGCTGAGGTCAGGTGGTCCTGAGAGAGAGACTGACTGGGCTGATTGAGGCGAAGGGAGCCTCTTTCTTGTCATGGCTTGGGGCTGTGCAAATTACTGCAACAAACAAGATAAAGGTTAATTGGATGAAACACAAGGTTTTGCAGAAAAACACCAATTTGCACAGGATGTAGCACCACCTCTCCAGGCAATCACAACAGCCAATAAACTACATCTGGACAGTGCAAGGGTGGGGTGTAAGCAGGGATGGGGGAGGGGAGGGGAAGGGAGGAGCTGGGGACAAGAGGCACGAATGGAGACTGAGACTCTACTGACTTATAACTGAATAGCCAGAAACAGGACATAGCCAGCCATATCTTACTGATTCACATCCTTTTCTTGGTCCTTGAACTTGAACAGGAAGGCAGAAGTTGGAGTCTCAGCCTCTCATCTCTAAGCAGGAATTTACCCAGCCTGCACTTCATCTGTGCTTGGCTTGACCTGTCCCTGTGTCCATAGCTGATGCTCTCTTTGTCCGGTTTTCCTGACTTGACCTTGACTTCAGAAAAACTCCAGTTCCAGGAGGGTTGGGGGTAGACGCTTTCCCAACCCTGTTTGAAACTCATGAGGTGTTATGGTTTGTATATGGTTGGCCCAGGGAGTCGCATTATTAGAAGGTGTGGCCTTGTTGGAGTGGGTGTGTCACTGTAGGCATGGGCTATAAGACCCTCATCCTAGCCACCTGGAGGTCAGCATTATGCTAGCAGCCTTCAGATGAAGATGTAGAACTCTCAGCTCCTCCTGCATCATGCCTGCCTGGATGCTGCTATGTTCCTGCCTTCATGATAATGGACTGAACCTCTGAACCTGTAAGCCAGCCCCAATTAAATGTTGTCCTTATAGGAGTTGCCTTGGTCATGGTGTCTGCTCACAGCAGTAAAACCCTAAGACATGGGGAAACAGAGCCGAGGCTCTTTGGGAGCTCACCACTGTTTGAATATTAGTACTCATCTCAATGTAATTAATTAATTAAATTGTTGTTGAATACGAGGAAAGAAGAGGCAGCAGCAGCTTGTTGAGACAGGAAGCTGACACATAATTCCCTCCAGAAGATACAGTGTAGTAGAGAAAGGGTCGTGGGCCATCATGAGGTCTAGCAATGGAAGACAGCATTAGAAAGAAATAGTAGAATACAAGGCGATTCGGGCATAATGGGGCCCTGAAGGGAAGGAGAGATTTAGGGCCTGGAGAGGAACTTCAATTCAGAGTGAGAACGAGGAGCTGGAGAGACGGCTCAGTGGGGAAGAACAATGGCTGCTCTTTGGGCAGATCCAGGCTCAGTTCCCAGCACCCACATGGTGACTCACAAGAGTCTATAACTCAGGTCCAGGGCTATGGTGCCCTCTTCTGGCCTCCAAGGGCTGCACATAATGCACAAATATGCATGCAGACAAACACTCATAACATGTGAAATAAAGATAAGTAAGTCTTTCTTTAAAGAGTGAGTATGAGAAAGATGGGGATGGATAGATAGATACATAGATAATGATGATTGATAGATACATAGATTCATAGATACATAAATAGATAGATAGATAATGGTGATTGATAGATACATAAATAGATATAGACAGATATATACATACATAGATACATACATAGACAATGATGATAGATAGATACATAGATAGAAGATAGATGGATAGATGGATAGATGATAGGGAGATAGATGATAGCTACATAGAGTTGATAGAGAGATAGATAATATAGATTAGATTAATGATAGATAAATAGATACATAGTTACATAGATACATTGTAGATTAGATTAATGATAGATATATAGTTACATAGATAGATTACGTGATAGACTAGATAGATGATAGAAAGATAGATGTTAGACCAATAGATGACAGACAGACAGACAGACAGATGGAGTACTATCATAAAAGGTATGGCAGGGAGAGGCCAGAGGAGTCTCTTCAGAGACCAGCCTTCAAAGCAAATCCTTAAGCAAAATCCCCCCCTGACCCTGAGAGCAAAGGGAAGACTTGATATTTCACAGCCTCTTAGGGTAAGCAGAAAGTTTTACCCACCTGACTGGAGTGCTTGGCAGGTCCAGGTGCTAGCTGAGACCATGAATGGGGGGCTGCTGTGGCCAGATTCAGGCTGTGGGATCTGGCCCCTAGGAGCAGGCCCACGTTCTAACACGTTTTATTTGTGTATTGGTAGTTTGTTTACAGGTCTCCTGTAGCCCGAGCTGGCCTCTTACTTGCTCCATCAGGGATCCTCTTCCCCTGCCTCCCACGCGTTGGCTACAGGAGAGTCCTGCTGTGCCTGGTTTACACAGTGCTAGGCAACCAGCTTAGTTAGCCCTGACTGCGGCTGCAACTGTTGCTTTAAAATAAAACAACTCCAATATAAAATATGGTAGAAATGGTTTCCTACCAAGAATATCTCTGGTATAGAGCGAGCCCGACCTCCAGAATGGGGGTGGGGGGATGCAGGTGGGAGCCAGAAGGTGTGCTCACCCACAGCTGAACTGAGGAGAAGAATCACTGACAGAGCTCAGCTGATCACACCTGTGGGATGCTCTGTCCATCCTCCTAGAGAAAAGTAGGGCGTAGGAACTGGAGAGAGGGCCCAGCTGTTCCCATGCATATACTGTTCTTGGAGAGGACCCAAGTTCGATTCCCAGGAGTCTCACAACTGTAAATCCAGTTCCAAGGAATCCAATGCCCTCTTGCTCTGGACTGGCCTCTGGGAGCACTGTACACACATGCGCACACACACTAATGAACATACAATTAAACATTTAAAAAGAGAAACCTTTGAAGAGTGCTACACCCTGAAGAGTAACAGATAAACCAGGGGCGCTCAGGAAACTCTGGGCTCCCAGTAGGTCTCTGGTCTCCGGCTTGGTAATTACAATGAGCTCCTTAGCAGATTCTTAAAGCCATTCATATTAAGATGGTGACTTTCTGGAGTCACACAGGATCTCAGTTTCCTCCAGCTCACCTTCCCCCCCTCCCAATCTTTATCTGGGCTTGATAAAGTCACTCTGAATGTGACTTCGAATAGGGAGCGATAATAGGAAATTATTTTCCCAGTCCTGGTAAATGAATACAGCCTATAAGAAAAACACCCCGGGTTATGTTTGCTTGAGGAAATGAATCTCTTCCTGCACACATCTTTCTTCACAGCCCTGTCAGAAGGAGCTTACTTCCAACTCTCATTTCATCAAAGTTTGTTACCCGCTCCTAACCTCCCACACTGGAAGGGGGATGCCGGACAGACGAACTTTCTTCCTGGGCACCCACTTCAATTCCTCTTCATCACTTGGAGAAAGTGCCTAGATTTGGCCAGACTTCACTCTGTAGCCTCCAGCTCTGGGACCCTCACACCCAGGTGATACTGCAGATGGAGAACCTGGGCTCGGAGTCCCGGGGCAGCAGCCATCCATCCCCTCAGGGCCACGGGACTCTGTCTAGGGCCCTCCAGTACCTTAGTAACCATCTTGCCGACTGAGCTCACAGGCTGGATTTCACAAGGACGCAAGACTTGTCAACCCAAAGGCAAGTTGAGGTACAACCAGAGCGAGAACAGAGCTCCTTCCAGCCATGGGTGAGGCGACACAATTCTGGTTATTTAGAATCAATGTTCCCCAGCCGGTTCTGGGGACAGAAGCGAGAGGAGACTGGGAAGAGGCTCAGAGGCTCTTCAAGCAAGTTCATGGCTCTTCAAGCAAGACACACATCAGTGCCCTGAGTGCTTGTGAAGTGTCAACCTCTGTGCCTAACAAAAGGTGGGGTGCTGTACAATAGGCATGTCCCTTTACATCCCCAATTTGCAAAACCCCATTTGCCCTATGATTTAACTTGAGAGGCAGGTGCTGGGACACCCAGAGCACAGCCTTGGGTAAATGGGCAAATGGAGACGTTCCCATAACATCGAACCTAGTTAATATGTGTCCTGTGAGTCTTGATCTGTGGGGCGGGTGGATCTGGCTAATACGTGATGGTGAGATGTGACAGTAGTCAGGCTCCTCCAACCCCTGCATGGAAAGGCAGTTGGTGGTGGGACCCCACCCCCAGCTCCTGTTTAGGGCATATTTTCTGAAAGGTTTGCTTCCTTGCTTATGTGGCAGGACAGCAAAGGGGGGGGGGGAGAAAAGGAAGAAAGAAGGGAAGGGGAAAGAGAAGGAGGGGGAAGAGGGAAAGCAGGGAGGGGGAGGAGGAGGGTCGGGGAGAAGCAGAGGAGGCAGCAGCAAGCCACTGGGTACAACCACAGCTCACATCCTTGCGGATGGCTAGGACTCAGCTGTGTATTCCAAAAGAGAATTCCAGCCATCAGAAACAGGGTGTCCTCCAAGTTAGTTAGAACTGTGTGACCCCTGACCTCTACAATAAAGGCTCAGATTCACCAAGCCAGGAGATTTAGGGATCCAAGAAATGTGAGGCGGGACTGCTCTCTGCAGAGGTGTCCACCAGGCATCCAGGCTTCCATACAAGTCTCTTTTCTTTCATGTGTGCAGCAGAGGCCCACAAGGGGGTTGAGATCCTTGTTGTGAAAGACCTGACCCCCTTATGAGAAAAATTAGACCCCTAGCACACTTGGAACCAGAAACAGAAATAGGACTGAAATTGCCTGCTTGGCCAAACCCCACCTGGCTGCATTCTTTCCCCTAAAAAACGGCTGACCTTGGCCTGGCCCCAGGGCCAGAGGCACAATGTTCCAGGAACTAACTAACCACAAAAATGTTTGTGCAAATGCCTTGTGACTAACTTAGAACATTCTGTACTTCCCCATAATGCAAATTCTTTCCGTTCCCCACCCCTTGCTTTGTGGTTTTTTCCTTTAAACACCCCTGACTTTAACTGCTCGGGGTCGAACTCCTCTGCCTCTGCGTAGGTTACGAGCTTGACCCCAGTGCACTGTCCCCCGAATAAACCTCGTGTGATTGCAACAAGGACGGTCTTTCGTGAGTTCTTGGGGGGTCGAGCCGTCCTGAGACTTGAGTGAGGGTCTCCCCAGCTCGGGGGTCTTTCAGTTGTTAATGAGTTCCTTATCTGGGGTGACCCTGCCCAAGGCCACCAAGCAAAGTTGGCCTATACTACGCCTGCCTTCCCTCTAAAGTATACTTACCTAGGGCCTTGATTGCTTCTAGAATAATCATCTAGGTCACCCCCTCACAGAGAGAGAGAGAGAGAGAGAGAGAGAGAGAGAGAGAGAGAGAGAGAGAGAGAGGGCGCTTTTTTATAGGTAAAATTAGACTACAGGGATTTCCCTGGCAACTCTAAGCCCTTTTATATTTTGTGCACAGTGTTCTACAGGCACCAGAGGCCCCTCCTGTGGACTCCGACCTTGACCTGGGTCCTTTCAAGGTCATCTCTGCACATCTGTGTTCCAGTTTCCTGTTTTTCTTAATAAGAATATTGGATGTATTAGATTATGACATTTTCAAATGGCCTTGATCTACCTTGATTACATCTCTAAAGACCTCACCTCCAAATAAAGCCATATATGAGCACTCTGAGGTACTGAAGGTTAAGACTGCAAGAGATAAATATGAAGACAGCTCCCTGCATCTTATGACAGCCACATCCCGGGGTCATCCTGTCCTGTCTTGGTATTGGTCCAGATGATGTCAATAAAAGATGAACTGAAAAGTCTCAGGGATATAATTGGGTGATTGTTTACACGAATAGCACGTTAGCATAAGGGTCTGGGTTCGATCCCTAAGTCTGAAACAGAAAGTCATGTAAACTTTAAACCAGCTTGCAAATAGGCACTTTCACCTAGATGTTCAGCCTTTATAGGTAAGTTGCTGAAAGATCTGACCCCTTATGAGGAAGGTTAGGCCCTTAGCAAACTTAGAGCCGAGACATGCCCGGGCAAAAATCCCACCCAGCTACATTCCTACGGGTGACTTTGACCTGACCTCAGGGCCAGAGGCACAATGTTTCAGGAACTAGAAATGTTTGTGCAACTGACCTGTGAATAACTTAGAACATTCTGTACTTCCCCATAATGCAAATCCTTTCCAGTCCCCACCCCTTTGTGGTTTTTTCCTTTAAATACCCCTGACTTCAGCTGCTCGGGGATGAACCCCTCTGCCTCTGCGTAGGTTACGGGTTCGACCCCAGTGCACTGGTCCTTCTCACTGCCCCCGAATTAAACCTCGTGTGATTGCAGCAAGGACGGTCTTTCGTGAGTTCTTGGGGGGTCGCGCCATCCCGAGACTTGAGCGAGGGTCTCCCCAGCTCGGGAGTCTTTCATTGCTACAGGTTAGGCCCAGTGTCTGCAGACTGGCTGAGCGAGCCTTCCCTGCCCTACAAAAATGCACACATCAGATTCAGAGATGGCTAAGCCAGACTATGGAGCTCGTGGTATAGATGTGATATGAAGCTGGAATAACAGAAAAGAGTTCTAGAAAGCCTGGCCACAAAGGGAGGAGGTGGTATTTGGAAAAGACTCGGAGACTTGCAGGGCTGGAGTTACATGTTGGACACATGTTCTTCTGGGTGCGAGCAGTCCTGGGAGGAACGGCAGAGCGGGCCAGGTCTTAGAAGAGTGACACAGGCAAATACTTTGGTGGCAACTGGAAAAAAGCAGCTGAGGACAAAGGGATTTTATTTATGTTTAAGCCTTCGCACCTCATTTTTAAATGACGTGAAGTCACTTGCTTAAAAACATCCAAGAGTGGGGCTAATTAGGGATTAAAGTCCTCGAGGAGGTGTAAGGAGAGAGAGAATAAAAGGCAGATAATGTGGAGAGGGATTAACTTCAGCTGTCTTCTCTTCTGATCAATTAAAAACAAGGAACAAAGGGAGAGCTGAGGTGCCACACTCGAAGCTCCTAACTGAAGGCGCCCCTTAGCTTAGACAGGAAGGGATGGGGAGGAAGGGGAGGGAGGGTGTCCTTCCTTGCTGCCTTCACACTGCTTATGAGGGATGCATGCTGTGAAGGAGGTGGTGCTGAGGAGGTGGGAAAAAGCTGACAGGATGGAGATGAGGGGGAGGGGCTGATGGGCTGGGGGAAGTGGGCTTTGAACATGGAGAGGGTCCGATGAGACAGATTCCTAGGACTTACAGTCAGCCTGTCTAACTGAACTGGTTAACTAACTGCAGGCTCAGTAAGAGACACCGATTCAAATAAGGTAAAGAACAACTGAGGAAGATACCCAACGTTGACACCCAACGTTGACACCCAACATTGACACCCAACGTTGACACCCAATGTTGACACCCAACGTTGACCCCTGGGGTCCAGTAGTGCACACAGAGGTGAGTGCACAGACGCATGCACACACATGCACATGGACACATACATCACTCAGAGCTGACACATAGGTTTGCTTTCTCCTGTTAACCTTGTCTTTAGAGCTGTTAGTCGTGAGTGTAAACTTCTATGAAGGGTAAGAAAAGATGGCCCCACAAGATCATCTCAACAGGTAAAGGGGGACAGTCGAAAGATGCTTACAGGGAATGAGTCTCTAGGAAGATAACTGGGTGTTCCGATGAACGAGCCAGAGATCAGGAAGTCTGTGACAATGCCTGCACTGGCCCTGGCTGCTTCTCGGTCTCTTTCAGGATGTTGCCAGGACCCTGGGGAAGGAAGCTGGTGGCGATGTAATTTACAATCTACCTTCTGGGAATGTGTTTACCCCAAGGAGGTGTGTAAGCAGCTTCATTCCTCTGCCTCAGAGCTGGCTGCTCAGAAAAGGGAAGCTATGCTGGCTTCTCTCTCAAAACCATTAAAGGTGGAGCGTACACAGCTTAAAATAATCTTCACAGCCAACTCTAAGGACCCACGAATACTGGGTCAAAACTGCCCATAGCTAAAAAGCACTGCATTAGCTCACCTCTCTTAGCTTTTTCGCTCATTCATTCATTCAGCACAGGCTTACTAAAACTGGACTTCGGGTTAAACACGGTTGTGCATCTAGGAACACATCAAAGAGAAAAGGGAGATGGATGTCTCTGTCCTCATGGGCCTTCTAGAGCCAACAGAAGGCAAATTCAGACTGTTGGATGCTGTCAAATAAGCCTCCTCACGAGGTGGATGAAGTGCACCTTGCAATATGTGGTGGGCATAAGCCTTTGAGAGACAGCTCAGATATGAACCATAATGTTCCCCTTTCCCCCAAAGACTCATGTCTAGCACATCTTGCAAAGTGCAGTTCATCTACGTCAAGAGATCTCAAACTTACAACTCCAACAGTACTTAGAAATCCTCACCCTAAGTCTCTCAGAGATACAAGGTAAACTCTCTGCTGTGGAGCCCTGTAAAGAAAAATAGAAGATAACCAAACCGACGTTCTGGTCCACAAATAAACAAAGCAAAGCAAAGGAAACAAAGAAAGTTATGTATTTCCAGCATCTTGAATTTATTATATCATAACAACTTCTTGTTCACCTACCACAGTTCCTGGTTCAGAGAGTGGTACCCAATAATCAATGAACATATATGTGTGGTGGGTGGACAGATGGGAGGATGGATGAGTGTACATATATATGTATGTATGTATGTATGTATAAATGCATGTATGTATATATGTGATGGTTTGAATGAGAATGGCCCTCATGTATTTGAATGGATAGTTACCAGTTAGTGGAACTGTTTGGGAAGAGTTAGAAGGTGTGGCCTTGTTGGAGGAGGTGTGGCCTTGTTGGAAGAGGTGTGGCTGTGGAGGAAGTATGGCCTTGTTGGAGGAGGTGTGGCCTTGTTGGAAGAGGTGTGGCTGTAGAAGAGGTATGGCCTTGTTGGAGGAGGTGTGGCCTTGGAGGAGGTATGGCTTTGTTGGAGTCAGTGTGTCACTGCAGTGGCCTTGGAGGTTTCAAAAGCCCACACTAGGCCTGATCTCTCTCAGCCAACAACTTGTGGATCGAGTGTGAGCTCTCAGCTTCTTCTCTAGCACCATGTCTGCCTGCCTGCTGCCATGCTCCCTGCCGTGATGATAATGGACAAAATCCCTAAAACTACAAATATGCTCCAATTAAATTAATTAAATTAAATTAAATGAGACAGAACTACAGAAGAGTGGATAGATGGATGGATGGAAAAATGGTGGACAGATCATGCACTCGGGATGCATGGGTAGGTGGATGGGTGAGTGTTTGGGTGGATGGATGGATGGATGGATGGATGGATGGATGGATGGATGGATGGATGGATGGACAGATCAATAAGTGAATGCATGGATCAATATGTATATGTATGCATGTATGAATACTGGATGGATGAATGGGAAAGATGGGTAGATATTATCTATGTAGGTAGACAAATAGTCACTAAGTTGTCTATGTCCTTATAGCAATCAGGAATATTGTATATGAAGACAGAGCAGAGCCCAGCGCCTGCTCTTTTGGGTAATTTAAAGAATAGGCAGAAGTTTTAACCATTCAGTTATTAAAAGTAAAGATTTTACTGAGCAGAAATCCATTGAGGACACAAGCTATCTGATCCATTCCTGCCTACAAAGAACCTTTACTCCCAACAGGACAAACGGGAGCTAAGCAGAGCCAGTTTCTCCTGACCAGCCACACACTCAATGCATAGTTACAAGCAGCAGACTAAATATGGACAAGATGCCAGGTTGTCAGGCAGGCAGTGGAAATGGCCCAGCAGGCCTGAGCTTCCTGCTGGTCCTGCACCAGCAGTTGTGAATAGAGCATCAGAACAGGTTTTGGCTTGTAAAATGAGCACACGGGGAGCAGGATCTATGACTGCCCATGAAATCTAACAAACATGAGCACAAGCCCGGAGCGGCTGCTGCTACCGATAAGTCTGCTTTGAATAGAAATCTGCCCAGCACAGGATAATGATCCTCGGGTGGCTGTGCCCTGGGGTTGCTTCCTGCAGCCCCAAGGATAGCAAGCACAGCCCCGGGACGTTGTAGAACAGCGAGGGAACACAAGGACTGGTCTTAACGCCATTGCTGTTATCTTGCACCCTGAATTCTAACTTATATTTATTCCTAGTGACTCAGATTCATCTCCTCTGTACAGCAAGACGATACCAGCAAGTCATCCAACTGTAGGGAAAAGATGTTTCTGTGGAAAACTGCATTAGCTGGAGCATGGCAGTCCAGGTTATCAGATGGCTCTAACTGCTGCCCCCCAGCTCTGTCACTTACATACAGTGCACAGCATGCTTTAGATTGATGCTTTTCCTCCGACTTTGGAGAAACGAAACAACAAAAGAAGTTCACCTTTATCTGCAACACTCCCTTACTGGGAGCATCCAGCCGGTCATGAGAGATCATGAGAGCAATGCCAACGTCTCACCAAGTCCCCTTGGGTATCTGCAGGATAGCCCGCATCTTGTCCTTTGCTGAGAAATCATTTTCAACACAAAGGATAAATATGCGTCAAACAGCAATCACATACCTAGGACATAATTGTTGGTTTGCTCATTCGGAGACAAGAGCCCTCACTGAAGTGCAGCCTAGCCTCTAAATCCTAATGGTCCTGCCTAGCTTTCTCCAGGGTGGGATTGCAGCTGAGAGACACCATGTCTAGTCATATGCTGCTTTTAAAGGACATTTTGTCATCAAGGAAAGCCTCTCACAACAGAAAATGGGAAAATCGGAGACACAAGACATAAAATTCTTGTCCATAATTTTTATCATTATCAAAGATCCCCAAGCCCTTCTATTTCTCCTCCTCCTCCCCCACCTCTTCTTCCTCCTCCTCTTCCTCCTCCTCCCCCACCTCCTTCTCTTCCCCTTCCTCCTCCTCCTCCTCCTCACCTCCTCTTCCTCTTCTTCCTCCTCCCCTTTCTCCCCCTCCTCCTCCCCTTCTTCTTCTTCCTCCTCCTCCTCCTCTTACTAGCTACATGCTGGTCAGATGGTCAGTTTGACCCATCCCAGAATAACCTCAGCAGAAATTCTAAGGGAGTCACCTATAACAGGTTATCCAGTGGGACTGTCTGGGGGTGGGGATTGTCGGTTGTTAAATGATGTTGGAAGACGCAGACCACTATAGGTGACATTAGTCCATAGCTTGGGCCTTGGATTGTGTAAGGGTGAAGCTGAGTGAGAATCTGTGTACTTATTGGCTGTACCTGTATGTATCAGTCCAATGAAAGGCATGGCTGCGTACCCAAATGATGTATCGGGTGGAGTCTCTGCTTGATAAGACTAGAGTCTACTTGACTCCTCTGGCCCATCAATGTACAACCTAGTAAGGCCCAGCTTTAGGGAAGACCTGTATCTCTGTACCATGTGAGTTTAGCAGACTCTACCTTTAACAGCTGCTGCACCACCAGCTCTGATCAAGCTCTGCCATCTCCCATGTGGGGGCTGCTCACCCTTCTCATCTGCAGCCAGGACCCTGGTAGGTTTAGCCTGAGCTCCTTGCCTCTGAGATTCCCATTTTCTACCCACGGACCCCACCCTGCTCCTGGCCCTGGCTGTGTGCCGACTGGACCCCAATCTCTTACCCACTGCAATTCACAGTGCAATCCCGAAGCAGCCCAGTGATCTAGAACCACCCAGAGGCAGCCTCTGATAATTCCTCTGAGAGGTTTTCTTCATTGGACTGATTGAGGTGGGAAGACTCACTCACCACCAGTGGCACCATTTTCTGGGATGGGGTCCTGGACTTCTTTATCCAAGGTTAGTGGTATCTTCAAAGAGTCATAGATAGGATACCTCTGGATACACTGTTTCCTTAAATGTTAACTTCAGACACCTGGCAGCCCTACAGATGCCACTGAAGGCCACTCTGGCAGTCCAGAGAGTGACGCTGGAGTCAAAGGTGGGGAGTGATTTAAACATTGTCTAGCTCACAGCTGACTAGACCCATAGCAGATATTGTTTGAAGTAGAAACTTAAGGGCTTTTTGGAAAGTTGGTTGGATGGTGTTTTGCTGGAGCAAACATGTGAAGGAAGGTTTAGCTGAAGTGGACACAGGTAAAAGGATGTTCTGCTAAAGCAAGCACATGAAAGGACACGTGATGAAGGAGTCTTCACTAATGGCACTTATGTATTGGTCCGCCTTACACTGCGTAGTTGAGCTGCATTTGTCAGGACTCCATAGGGAGAAACGCACCAAAAAACTTCTGGTGGTGTGCTGCAGTTTCTTGCTGCTTCCTCAGACTTGGGCTGATTGGCAGAGAGATGTCAGCTGAGACAGATGCATGTGCTGAGGCTAGACCCGTGGAGGACACTGGATGTGTGGAGGGTATAAATAGAACTCCACAGACAGTGATGAAGGCTGAGCCTGTAGAGCTAGCTGTGCAATGCCTGTGGGTCTCGAGTCTTCACAGATTTTCACTTCCCTGAGAGAGGAACAGCTGAGAACTTTTCCTGGGGTTCCTGTTGGCCCTGGTCCCTCCTGCTGACTCGTGCTGAGGCTGAGGCTGGCTGTCTCTGCTAGGTCGTGCCACCACTGCAGATTCTTGTTTGCTCTCCGGACTCTACTGAACTGGACTGCTGGTGTACCCATGAAGAGTTTGCCAGTGGATCGAGCTGCTGCTGCTGACCTGTGAACTAAACTGCCGATTTCCAGATGACACAGACAGGAGTTGCTCCAAAGAACCTTTCTAAACAGGTCCACTTGCCCTGCATCCTTTCTTTCCCACTCCCTCTGGTGGGCGGTGGGCTGAAAGGGAGGTTAAAGTGTTTAAGAACCATCATTAAAAATAAGGTTTGAAAAAATGAAAATTACATTTGTTACTTTACAAAATTACAAAAGTTACTTTGTTCGATTGATTGTTTATTTGCTTTCCAAGTGTCCTTTGTTAAATTTCATAGCATTATGTATCTGACTGTGGAGTAAAGGGTCCCCTGGGGAGGCCCTAGCTGGTGATGGGGATCAGGTAGAGAGGGACTTAGTGTCACCCAGCTTGGCCTCTTGAGTTTGACGTCAGGAGGACTATATTCCCGTAGGCCGTTCTTCCTTGAGATCTTTTCTGTGCTCATCTGGTCAGCCCAATGGAATAAATTGAATAGTAATAATAATATCCCGAGTTTTAACAATTCTCAGAATACTCTCTGGCTACCTAGGTGCATGGAAGACTGTTTCATTAAGTGTAAAATGTTTACTTCCAAAGCCATATGGACATTGTGAGGGGTGAGCATTGTCAACCTGACAAGACTTAGAATCACCTAGCAGATGTTTCCACAGATATTAATCGGAGCTGGGAAGAGGCACTTTAAGTGCGGATTTCACTAAGAGCTGGATGAAAAGAAGAACACAAGCTGACCACTGGCATTCACTACCCTGTTTCCCGATTGTGGACACAGTGTGACCAGCTACCTCAAGCTACTGCATGAAATCCCTGGCTCCATGGACCATACCCTGAAGCCTAAAGAAATTCATCTTCCATCCTTAGGTTATTTGTGTTGGGTAGTTTGATCCAACCACGCAGACAGGAACTAAGACAATGCTGTGCACTAGTCCCTGAACAGACTGTGCAAACAGAGAGGGCATCCAACTTGCTTTTTCCTCTTTTTACACTTTTCTAAACTCCCCTCCTCTCCCTCTTGTCCACTTTCACTCTGAGCTGTAACAAATGTCCAGCATCTTCTCCCTCCTCCCTGTCTTCTCATCTTCAACACTTTGGAGAAACCTCCCTGGCCCTCCACAGCATTCATTTGGCTCTCTCTCTCATGGTGACTCATTGCTTCCTTCAGAACTTGTGTTACTGTGTCATTAAAAAGCCTTTAGATCTGTGAATTGCAGCATACCCACAGGAGAGCAGAGGACAATGTGAATGAGTGATTAGAGACCTAGGCTATAACACGAATATTCATATTCTCCTCCCACCAAGAGGAGAACAGGATTAGCCAGAGCCAGATCCCCTTCCCCATGCACCCTCTGTCCTCTTGGTCACCAGAGGAACTCCCTTTGATAGACACATCCCCAGTGCCCTGCTTCTCGCCTCTGGGCTTCTTTGATAGGTTTTGTGTGTTTGGCCACTTCATTTATTCTTTCCTTAAATATATCTGCGTTAGTTCTTTGAAAATTTCATACAGTGTATTTTGATTGTTTTCAGCCACCATCCCCAAAACCTCTCAGATCCACCCCTTTCCACTTAATTAACTTTGTGTCCTTTTTCTTTTTTTTTTTAAGTTCAATCTGTGCTGCCCATATATTCTTGGGTGTGTAGCTTCCATTGAAGTATAATAGACTTATCAGGAGTGACACTCTTAGAAAGCTGACTCTCTCTCTCTCTCTCTCTCTCTCTCTCTCTCTCTCTTTCTCTCTCTCTTTCTCCTAGCAGCTACCAATTACAAATAGATCTTTACCTAAGGGGTAGAACTTCATGTTCGTGCAAACTACAATAATCACTGGCCTGGCAAGGCACGCATTCTGGTGCCACCGTGATGCAAACACCATGGGAGTGACCAGCCACTTTCTGATTGGATTTAAGTCCCTTTCCATCAGATGAATGCCATATCCAGCACCATTGCTGGGCCAAGAGTCTGTGATTGGATAAGTCATAGATCCTAAGGGAGAACTTATGTTATTATTCTACTAAATGGACATAGTATTAAACTGACTCCTAATATGACTTATTATTATGCTCATACATTTTATCTTCTTATAATTTTATCTTTATATATATCATATATATTTAGATATATATGATATATATATATATATATATATATATATCATATATATATATGCACATATGGTGGTTCTGATGCTTTGATGGGAATCAACACGTGAACGCTGAAGGTCCTGTCCCAGTTGGTTCTTGATTGATCAATGAAGATGCTAGCAGCCAATCCAATGGCTGGGCAGAAGAGGCGGAACTTTCAGGTTCCTGCAGGCAGGCTAGAAGATGCAGAAGGAGGAAATAAGATTCGCCATGCTAGAGAGAGAGAGAGAGAGAGAGAGAGAGGCACCAGACATGTGAGATCTCGAGTGGCATGGCCATTGGCCACTTCCCCACCTGGGCCTGGGGTAGCAGGTGGGAGATTGGAAATGCAAATAAGCTGAAGGTAGAGTTAGGGTGCTGAGCTAGGACTAAAGGTAACTGAACAACTAAGTTGAGGGCAGAGTTAAAGGTGTTGATCTGGGAGTGAAGATAAGGGCATGTTAGCCACAGGAAGGAGGGTTAGAAGTATCTGCCATTGAGCTAAAACATATTAAAAATAAGTGTGTGTGTGTGTGTGTGTGTGTGTGTGTGTGTGTGTGTGTGTGTGTACACATCTTTCATCTGTGGATCCAAGGAAACCTGGGCAGGGCTGGTAGCACAGCATGCCTGGAGCTTAAAGTGGGGTAGTAGAAACTATATGCTACACACACACACACACACACACACACATAAACCTACATACATATACATACATACACATATCCATGTGGGCTTCTGCACATGTGTACGTGTGTGTGTGTCCAGTGCCTTCCTCAGTCATTCCCCACATTATCTATGGAGGAGTGTTCTCACTTGAACTCTGGTCCCATTGGTTCAAGCGGTCTATCTAGTCATCTTGTCCTAAAGAACCCCTGTCTTTGCCCTCCCTAGGGCTGGGATTACAGGTGCCTACATTACCTGTCTAGCTTTCAGGTGGGCTCTGGATCTGAACTCTGTCTTCATTCCTTGTTTTGGTTGTCTTTGAAGTGCTTCGTGAGTATTGTAGCACCATGTGGATTTGCTCTTTATGTGAGCACAGCCCAAAGTGCTTCATCTGAACTAAATTTTGTGACTTTTTTCCCTGAAATTGTTACCTACTATACATTTATATTGTCATTCATAATGTTTACATACCTATGCTTATATATGTTTATATCTTTGTAGGTAGTTTGTACTTTGGATGGGTGCCCTGGATCGTTTATTTTGTTTGTTAAAACTCAAGTGTCAGGTGGTGGCTGATACTTTATAGAAACATAGAATAGTGGAGTGTGGCAGAAACAACTCCTGAGATCTTGATGGCCATGTAACCTACATTGAGATTCTGCACTTCTGGATTCGTGAGAGGCCCTGTCTCAAGGCAATAAGGCAGTTAGCCATAGAGGAGGGTACCCAACCTTCAGCTCCATATAATACACCTAGGTGCACACACACAATTATGTGCAAACATACACATGCACACACTCACATATGCACATATGCACAGAGATATATACTTACATCCATGTGCACAAATTCATGTGTGTCCCCCTTTTGGACACACACACACACACACTCAGAGAGAGATACAGAATGTAGGGAGCGGTTAGAGTATTCGCCATTACAAGATGGCGCTGACTTCTGCTGTCGCTCTAAGGAAACTTACGGATAGCGCGGGGAAACCCCGAAGCGCTTGCGCATTAAGGGTGTACATGACTAATCACCGCCCACTCCCGGGGCGCGCCAATCAGTGGAGGACACGCTGCCTCAGGGCTATATAAGCAGTGCCATTCTGGGGCCCCGGGGTCTTCCTCTTCATGATGCAATAAATGCATTGCTGCAGAAGGATCCGTGTGTCCGCGTGGGTTCTTGCTGGCGAGACCAAAGAGCGCGCGGGACAACAGAATAAGTTTTGTGCGTTGGTTTGCACATATGGGGATTTTACTGAATTACCTTAGTACTTTGGATGCTTGATCTGTGCCTCATTTTCTAATTTAATTTCAGTTCTATGTGTCGATGGTTTGACTCCATGTTGATGTCTGACTGTCTTAGCTTTGTGTCACCTGTCCCACTTCCTTTGTGGCCTGTCATGTGGTGGGAAACCCTGAGTCCCCCAGGCCTTACTTTGGATGGAAACTTCCTACCTCCTAGTCACAGTGAAAACCCCAGGCCAATCATTGCTGCCATCTTGGGACCAGCATGAGATCCCACTCTGTCCCTCAGAAAGCCTCACCCTGTAGCCCGCCCTTGCACAGCCTCCCTAGGTGGCCTCCAGAGCCAGGTCCCAACTCAATTTTAAGTAGATAGTTTCTGTGTTCCCTGTAGGTCATATACAAGATAGTATTCCATAATTCCTTCCCTGGAGAGACATAAGTGGCATCTAACCTGATAGTAAACCAAAGTGCTATTCTCCAAAAGCTCACCCTGGGAAACCAATGAGTTTTTTGAGCTTCCTTATAGAGGGGGTGAAGGGTGACTGACAGGATCATGTGTGACCCCAAAGTACCCACACTGAAGGCCCCATAAGTAAACACCCCACCTATAACTCCCCTAACCTCTAAATTTTAGCTACTTCTAAGATCCCCAGACCAGAGGCAGTTAGTGCATGATTTCATACAGATCTCTGCGAGGAGAGGATGAAGCCTCCTGATAGAGCCTAGATACCCTGTCCAACCCTCCCTTCTCGTGGGAAATCAACTGTCCTAGACCTTATTGTGATGTTCTCTTGCACACAGCCATGGCTTTCTCCTAAGGATGACCACTCTTTGTTCAGAGGACCTTGTTCTATAACAGATACGCATTTGCCTCCAGTTTCCAGCTCCTGTATTTGTTTTTGATCTGCTTCTTTTGAACAGTTTAAATCCACCTCTCTAGCAGTGAAGTAAGAGGGGGACCTGGCCAGTGTCTCTGTCCTCATGAAGTGAGAAAGTTACCCCTTTCTCCTGGTTTATAATGAGCATCTCGACTGGTGTCAGAAGTCATCGGAAGCCTGTCCTTCCATACCTGTTGGTATAATTTATGAGTGTGGTGAACTGCCTGAAGCAACTTCTTGGTGGTAAACCCACCTGAGCTCCCGAGTCAAGCCCAGGCAGCCCCTCAATTGTTCACAGTGAGACATACTCACTGGTTGGTCTGATCACACTCGAGATCTTAAAGAGGAAGTGAGGGCCTTAATCTTTGTCCATTGGTTAGCCTTGGCCAGTGAGTTGTTGGCACTTGATCTGAGTTATCTTTTGGTGATTTTTTTTTAAATACAAAAATTACTTATTGGACATTTGATCTGGATTTTTAATTGTTTTTAGACAAGGTCTGTGTTTGAACTCACAGAGATCCACCTGCTCCTGAGTGCTGGGCTTAAAGGTGCGCCCCACCACACACACACCTTTTTTCACTTTTAACTCCCTCACGTTTTTGGTGTTGTGGAGTGATTTTATTTGCTTTCTGTGTTTTCATTTGTAAAAAAAAAAAAAAATCCTTATTTTTATTAATGCTTTTCTCCCTTTGTAATAATGAATCTTGTCAAAGATTACTTATTGTGTTAGACCAAAGACTCAATGTGGTTTTTGTTTGTTTTGGCATTGTCGAGTGAAGTGGAAACTTCTGGTCTCTTTGGAAAGTCAGTTATGTCCTATGATGTTTTGCTGGAGGACAGAGGTGAAAGGACATTTTGCTAAAGCAGACACGTGAAAGGGCTCATGTTACTTAGAAGCAACATATATGACCCCCACACACACACAGACAGTGGGAACTTGAGCATTTGTTCGCCTTGCTTGGCCTTGCTAATCTTCGTTGACAACGTGCATGTATTGGTTCGCCTTCCATTGTGTTGCTGAGCTTCACTTGTGTTGAGTTCATAGAGAGAAACTCGCTAAAGAACTTTTTGTGAGGCTCCTGCCACTTCTTGCTGCTTCTGAGGACTTGGGCAACTGGTGAGCCTTGTGGTTTTTTCTGGATTGAATGCCCTTGCTGATTCGTGTGCGGTGTCTGCCAAGTGGACTGGACTGCAACTGCTAATTCATGTTTGGTGTTTGCTATTGGACTGGACTGAGAACGATGAAGATTGGACTTGCCCCCAAAGAGCTATTTCTAAGCAGGTCCATTTCCCCTATGTCTTAATAACCTTTCTTTCCCACTACTTCTAGTGGGTGACGGGCTAGAGGGGAGATTGAACCCTTATTAAAGTAGGCTATAAAAGATTTATGCTTACAGTTGAGTCTTTGTGTGTGTGTGTGTGTGTGTGTGTGTGTGTGCGCGCGCGCGCAGTATGTATACTTGTCATTGTGGGTTATATTGTGCAGGTGTGTGTTTATTGGGGGGGTGTCATATGCTTACAGGCCTATGTGTATATGTGAGTGTGGCTTGTATCTTTGCACATGTGTGTGTAGGTTGTATGCATGCAGGACTGTGTGTGTGTGTGTGTGTGTGTGTGTGTGTGTGTGTGTGTGTGTGTGATGCTTGCAGGTGTATGTGCCCATGTGGGTATGTGTGTGTCAGTGTGGGTCGTTTGCTTGCAGGCATGTGTGCACACGTGTGTGTGTGTGTGTGTGTGTGTGTGTGTATGTGTGTGTCAGTGTGTGTTGTATGCTTTCAGGCATGTGTACACATGGATACAGGTACGGAGAGGCCCTGGGTTGACTTTGAGTATCATTACTGAATTGTTCTTCACTTTATTTTTATACACGATCATTGCGTTTGTTTTTTATTTATTTTACTTTAAGTTGTCACATAGTCATTACACATGTTGGGGCACAGTGTGACTCTGCAGTATGTGTAAACCATTTTGGGGTCAGAACAATGTCATGTCAGATGCATCATTTCTTTGGGTAATTTCCAAAATCCTTTATTATTTTGAAATAGATTCACTTTATTTTTGAAGCAGGCTGCCCCCACCCCCACCCCCAGCCTGCCACTCATCTATCTATTGAGCTAGGTGGACTGGCCAATAAGCTTCAAGGACCCACAGGTAGGCTGGCCAATAAGCTGCCAGGCAGGCTGGCCAATTAGCTTCAAGGACCCAGGCAGGCTGGCCAGCAAGCATCAAGGACCCATATGTCTTCTCCCTGCCCCAGTGCTGGGCTCACAGGAGTGCTCCCCACTTGCAATTTTTTAAACGTGGATTCTAGGAATCCAAGCTCATGCCCTGTGCTCCTGCTGCAGGCACATTGTGTAGTGAGCCTTCTCCCAGCCGTCTGGGGAGACGTCTTTATTGTCTGGCCCTAATATCTTTTCTTGTGCGTATTAATATCTGACATTTGTTTCTGGTGTGTTTATTGGTATTCATGTTCTTTCTTTACTTGAATCATTTCCTTCATCACTTTCCGGCTTTCTTGTCTTCCCACGCCGGCAAGCAAAGCTTCCGGAAACGACCCTTCTGTTTTCGTCTGTACTACTTCGGCATTTAAAAATCTCAATGCTAATTCCCATTGTGGTTTTACTCCGCGATGTAAGAGTTGCTTGCTTCGTTTCCTGATAGCCAGGCATTAATGGTTCTCATAGTTGTTCATAAAACTTGATTTCTAACATTCGTTTTCTTTCAGCAGGTAGTTCAGATAACACTCATCCTTATTTGTTGAGACTCAGGATACCACACCAAGCGTCTAGAACTCTGTACTCTCTCAAATGCTCTGTCCTACACACCCACCAGGCCAGGCGCTTAAAAACCGCCTACAGTAATAGTCGATGTATGCTATTTTACCAAATTGTTACCAACTAAAATATTTTAAAAATATTTCTTTACTTTAAAAACAATTTGTTTTCATCTACTTAGAATCCGTGTTATTTTATTATCTGTGTCTTTAGAATGGCGACACCTCCCTGGTCATTTGAATTGGCATCTCTGTGAACGAGCCTTGTTTTTCCTTTGGGGATAGTTCTTGAATTCAAAGCTGTTTGTATGATTTTTAAGATAGTGGTAGAGGCTTTGGCTTATTAGCGTTTGCCAAGTATACTTAGTTGTATTTATTTACTTTGATCATTACCCTTCTTCTCGAAATCCTCCTAGAATCTAGAATCTAGATCTGCCTTCCTCCCTACCCCACCCAACCTCATAGTCTTTCTTTCTCACTTTAGACAAATTAAAACAAGAAAACAAGCCCCCCCCCCACACACACACGAGAAGTAACTCCTCTGCTGACGATTTCGAGGGGCTCTAATCCATGGGTAGATACTGGGAATCACTGCATTGCTATGTCCCTTTAGCAGAATAATAGTAAATAATAGTAGTAAAGCTTCCCCTGGGCCTGTGACCTATCTAGTCTTAGGGTTTGGGCCACTTTACTAGTGTCAGGTGTGGGTTCCATCTCATGGAGTGGGCCTTGAGTATAAATCTTAAAAGTTGTCAGTTTCAAGTGGTAAGACCGGTAGCACCCTTGCAGCAGGCCATCCTGCAGGGAGGTCACAGTTGTGTCACGGGTTTATAGCTGGCTGATATTAGCGATTCTTTTTCTCCTCTGGTAGTGTGCTCCTTTCCAAGAACGACTGCTAGTCAGTCATCAGCAGTGAAGGCTCCAGTTAGGCACCAGCTTGGTTTATCCATGTTCTGTGTTACAATTAAGTTGTATTTTTAGCAATAGGGTCTTACCATCAGGGTGTGGAGGGGTAAGCAACAGCACTGACAATAACCCCTGGTGTTTGGAGGTCTATGGGACCCCCTGGTTGGTGACTCAACAAGATTTAACTCATTTCTGTTGCTTGGGTGTTTTACTCGGTTGATGTCTAGTTGGGGAATTGTCTCCTTCATTGTACGGCGACTCCAGAAGCTTCTACAGTTGTAAGTTTCCATAGGACTTTTCAAAAGGCCTTTAGTGTTAGTCCTGAGGAAGGGGAAATAGAATATATTGTTATAAAGTTATAAAGAAGAAACTAAATTAGGAAGGTTAAATGGGGGAGGAGGAAGGGGGGAGGGTAGTGTTTTCCGGGGTGTGGGGGGTTAATGGGGAGGGGGACGGGGAGAGAATTTTATTAAGGAGGAGCATGGAGAAGAAAAGCTAACATGCTAATATGAAAGGTACTTAGTTTAAATATACATTTTTATAAATTCTTTGGGACTGTCATGCGGTGTGTTTTGGTCACATTCATGCCAAACTCCTGCCCTTGACTCCTCCAGAGCCACCTCAAGTCCTCACCCTACAGCTCACTGGCCCTTCCTCTCCCCCCCCTTTTTTTTTTGTTTTTTTGTTTGTTTGTTTGTTTGTTTGTTTTTTGTTTTGTTTTGTTTGAGACAGGGTTTCTCTGTGTAGCCCTGGCTGTCCTGGAACTCACTCTGTAGACCAGGCTGACCTCGAACTCAGAAATCCTCCTGTCTCTGCCTCCTGAGTGCTGGAATTAAAGGCGTGCGCCACCACTGCCCGGCTCCTTCCTCTCCTTTTAAGACATCTTCATTTATTGTTATTTCGGGGTGTATGAGTTTTGCCCTCGTGTGTGACTCAGCCCCACTGTGTGCCTGTGCATGTGGAGGCCAGAAGAGGGCGTCAGATCCCCTGTGACTGGAGTTGTAGGAAGTTGTGAACTGCCGTGTGTGTGTGTGTGTGTGTGTGTGTGTGTGTGTGTGTGTGTGTGTGCTGGAAATCAAACCCAGGCTTCCCGCTGGATCAACCAGTGCTCTTGATCACAGCCTGTCTCCCCAGCCCTCACCTCCACTTCCTGTGGCCACTGTTAATTAGTCGTCCAAACAGGGTCTAGTCTTTCTTTTGTCTTGGATTTTAGACCCTCTGTCTGGTTTTGCTCTTCTTCCTACCTGATACATGTGCCCTGTACAGTTTTCCCTTTGTGGTTTTCTAGGAGTGAATCTTCTGTCGTCAGCTCTCCTCATTCGTGAGACTGATCTCTGTTTTCCCCAGCACGCAACGTTATTGCAGTGACCAGTAAATAAATAAATAAATAAATAAACCCTATCCCACGATCTTTGGACCACTCAAAGGAAGCATCTTGTGTGGAGTTATCTGGCATTTCCTCTGGAGAGTTTACAATTTTCTCTCTCCTTGGCTTTGCCTTTGATCCTGTTTTTGTTTTTAAGATTTATTTATTTATTTTACACATGTGTGTACACTGTCGCTGTCTTCAGACACACCAGAGGGCATCAGATCCCTTGGCAGATGGTTGTGAGCCACCCTGTGGTTGCTGGGAATTGAACTCAGAACCTCTGGAAGAGCAGTCAGCGCTCTTAACCTCTGAGCCATCTCTGCAGACCCTGGATCGTGTTTCAAGTTCTCAATCCCAGCTTTGGTTAGGTCGTATTTTCAGAGGGCTCTTTTTTGGTCTCCTCAGTCCCAATCCTTCTGGAATGTCTCTGGTCATCGTGGGAGACAAATGCTGCCACCTAAGGCTTTCACCAGAATCACGGCACACTGGTCACCTTCCATTGGCTAACGCAAGTCAAGTGACTGTGTCTCACTTGAACCATGTTGGAGAAAGGGAGCCAATGACAAGAAAGAAAATATTTGTCAACTACAGCTGGCTGTCACTGTCCCCACTGGGTTATTTCTGGGACCCCTGTAAGTGCTCAAGGCTCTTACAGGAACCGTGGGATTCACACTAAGCTGGGCAGATGGAGGCCTGGGAACCAGCATGGATTCTCCTCGTGCTCCTGGGGTCTTTTTCTCTTCTGTGTTGACAGGAAGTGCCACCTTGTTCCTCTCTCCCAGGCACCCCTGCCTTCCACCTCCCCTACTTTCTGTGCTCTCACTGCAGGGGAGCAAAGTACCTTTTGGGGAGCATGGGGGCACCATTGTGCCCTAATGTACCCTATATAAATGTGCACACAGCAATGGAGTGGCCGCCGGCTGATAATGCAGAAGTCAGGCAGGTCAAAAGTTGCTGGCCACTTTCAGCCACTAGGCAGATTTATTCTTTTTTTAATAAACTTTATTTCCACATAGCTCCTGTCCATCATCATGAGTTTTGAAAGTAGAAACTCTCCTCTCCATCCTCGAAAGATGCTGGCTATCAAATCCAGACCTGTGTGCTGTGCATAAACTTCCTTCCATCAAATTCCTGGCTCCTTGACAGATGTCACTTTAAACCAGAGTTCCTGTGGGCACACAAGCCTGGAGTGTGTGCGTGTATGTGTGTGCGTGTGCATGTGTGTGTGTGTGTGTCTGTCTGTCTGTCTGCGCGTGCGTGCGTGTGTGTTCTGTTTGCAATCCGGTCTGCACATTTCCAGAAGTGAAATCGCATGTGGCTTGCAGGGAGCCAGCCTTGAGAGAGTCCATGCTGGACTCTCCTGGGCAGCACGGGTGGTCTTGTGTGGGATGGAGGCAGACTTCACAGCCAATATGTTGTGATGACTGCAATGAGGACGCTATAGCTGGGAAAGGGGGCTCTGGACAATGCGTCTCTTCCGAGTGCAAATGTCTCTGTCAGCTTGTCGGGAGTTTTAACAATTAACTTGCAAGAAGAGCTTGTCCGAGGAGGCCTCTCAACACAGCTTCGTTAATTAAATGGAGCTTCCCATATTTTGGGTTTTCTCCTTGTTTGAGCCTCTGCTGGAACTAATGGCTACTAATTACATGCAGTGTTTACAAGCGACACCTAGAGGCCCTGCCAGGAGGCACTGGAGAGCCCTTCAAGGAAGGACAGGAAGAGACTGAGATGGAACCAGGAACAGGCGCGGGCCTGCGAGCTGAGCCATCCTAGTCTATCGCGTGTTTGTTTGGATAGCTGAGGTGTCGATGAAGCAATTGTTGGCACTTGCCTCCCTGTTTCAGAGACGATAAACAAATAGCTCTTCTGACAGCTGGGAGTGTGGGGGAACTACGGGAACTCAATCAGCGCGCTGGAGAAAAAGAGAAAAAGAGATGCGTCCTGGAAGGAGCCAGAGCAGGAAGTGAAGCAAGCGAGGGATGCGCAGTGTCAGGAGGGGATGCCGCTCTCCAGCCCTGGCATGCACAAACACTGATGGATAATTGTAATTAGCTCTCAGAATTTTTAATTATAGAAGCGATATAAATAATCACCTGGCCCACACCACTAATGAGAGTCCTTGTGCAGAGATGCACCCGGAGGCTTCTGTTAGGTGCCTTTGAAAGCACAGCTATTAATGAGGTACCTGGAGGGGAGCCGGCTTTGAGAAGAAGAAGAATCTAGACATGGAAAATTGAGCCACTTACAGAAGTTGCTAGTATCCGCGCTCAGGGGACAGTATCCCACAAGAGGTAGCCGATAACCACATTAATTAGCCAGTATCCTAGAGTGGACTTAGAACGGAGGGGTTCGGCAGTGTTTATAGAAGCTTCTTCCACAGCTGTTGGAGGTAAGATTCTAACAAACTGAAGAAAACAGCGAAACACAACAGCTTTTAACATGCAATTCTGCAGAACGGGACGCCAGCTCAGAGAAAAGGCACAAGTGGGCGATGCGCTGACCTGGCACGTGGTGTTTTTAAAGCGCCCCCTCTAGACTGAAACATTCCCATTGGTCTTTTCTTCCCATAGGCCAGGGCTTGCCTCCCTGGACGCAAAACCTTATATAATGACTATGGCCCAATCATGCAACAGACCACCTATAACTTTCTAGCACTCAGTGTTCTGAGACAATCAGGCCCCAGCCACCAGCTGGAGGAGAGACAGTCCTAGCGCCTACCGCCTATCTGTGACTCCGATGAACTCTAAGTATGTTTCATGCTGAAAGACAACCATCTCCATCTTTTTTTTACATAGGCGAGCCCCATGCACATCTGGTCTTTCTTCCCCAAATCCCTGCAGTTTCCAGCGTGCTACACCGCTTTTCCCAAACAGGCCTCGGACATGTATGGGCCACCCTGTCAAGACATCTGGGGAGCATTTTCTTGTATACAACAGCTGCTCAGATATTGGTCTAAGAAGGGACATTCTCCAACTGTCTCTCTGTTCTCAGCCACAGAAATGACAGCCCTGTAAAGCCATTGAAGGCACCAGGAAACTTTGTTCTTGACTCTGGAAGCCTTTATTTTCAACTTACAATTTTCTTGTACTTGATAACTAATGTTGCTTCTAAGGCATCAGGAAAAGCTGAAGGCAGAAGGCTAGGCTTTTCTCCCTGCTCCTCAACACCTGTGCCCTTTTTCCAGTAATGTAACAAACCTATAGATTAGCTTGGCTGGTGTTCTGTTTCCAGCCTCTCTTGCAGCTAGCTGTGGGCATCTGACTAAAACCTGGTGGGCAGGCAGGCTACAGGGATGAAGAGATGATGGCGTAACAGAGCAGAGAGCCTCGGCCCCCATGACAGCGCAGCCATCCCTTGTGCCTAGCACACTAACTTATCCACTGAGAAAAAAGGTGAGCCATCCTGGTTAAAAAGCAACTTTGTCCTGGGTTTTTTTGGTACATTAGCCAGGGTAGAATCCTCCCTGCTAAAGCTTTGCTCATCAGTGGGCTACTACAGGAATTAGCTTTGAGGGCTTTGTAGCCAGATCACCTCAGGCTTATCAGATAAGTTTATCCTTGAGATTCTTAAGCAGAGAAAAAGCCCAAATACTTTCTTACTCAATTCAACTCCTAGGGTCACTTTAGTTCAACATTAATTACTTATTTACATATGCGCATGTGCCATGGCTCATTTACATATGCACATATGTGACGTGGCTCATTTGCATATGCACATATGTGTCACGGCTCTTGGGTAGAGGTCCGATGACATTTTGCAGGAGTCCGTGCTCTCCTTCCACCATTTGAACTCAGGTTGACAGGTTTGCACTGGAAGCACCTCTCCCTGTCAGCCATCTCACTGGCCCTTGTCTATGTCTTCAGTAGTTACCACAGATGTCAATAATCCTTCTCACTAGCTTGCCAAAGTTTGATGTCACCAGTTACTTTTATCTAGAGGATTTAAGAAAGCTCCGCTCTGGCTTTCCTTCCCCTTCCCCCCATCCCCTGCCCCATGCTGCATCTGTGTGCACTTCAGACCCAGATCAGCCTTTCAGCTAATGAGGGCTAAAGATGAACTGGTGCCCTTTTTCTTTTTTTTTAATTCACTCAGTCACTTCCATTCTTGATAACACCCTCCTGGCTATCGCTTCTCCTGATTAACATCTGCCTTGCCTCAGCTAGTGAGGTGATGCTGCTACTATGTTGACTTCTGTTTTCCTGCTGCCTGCACTCACTGCCAGGATCACACCACTGCTTTCCCCGCCCCTTCTGTGCCCTGACATCAGCTCTGTTTCCTCATGCAGCTTCAGTTCTGTTTGTTCTGCTGTCTTCCCAGCCCTGCCTGCTCGGTCTTAGCTGAAGCTAGAGTACAGTCCTCTGCCACAATCCCGGAGTTTTCCCCTTTCTCCCCACTTTTCTTATCTCTCTTGATATTCCGGTCTGAGTCTTTACTTCTGATCAGTGTTCTGAGGCAGACTTGTGATTTTCATTTTCATTTAATCTATTATTAAATCTGTTCACCGAGTTTTGAGTATTGATCACAGGAATTATCAGTTTTCATCTGTCTCTTTGTTAATGAATTTCATTTCATTGTCTAAGTTCTTTATTCTCTCTCTCTCTCTCTCTCTCTCTCGCTCTCTCTCTTTCTTCCCCTTCACTCTCTCCAGACTACTACATCTCTTGACTCAGTTTCTCTGTGTAACTGAACTTGCTTTGTAGATCAGGCTGGTCTTGAACTCAGAGATCCACCTGCCTCTGCCTCTTGAGTGCTGAAACTAAAGGCATTTTGTAAGCCTTTTGGCAAACTGTTGTTAACCTGAGGAAGCTGTCCAGAAACCCAGACTCTGTCTCAGGAGGTCTTGACTTGAAGCTGGAGTCTGAACTGTGGACTGAGCCTTCACCTTGTAAGATCAGACACTACCTCCAAGTACTTAGCATAAGAAGTGAACTAAGTTCCTAATTCCCTTAAGTGTTAAGTTCTCCAGTTGTTAATTGGGATTGCTATCTGAGTGGTCAGTCAGACTGGAACAACGCACTCTGGTCCTAAAGTTGCCATGAGACTGAAGAGAGTTGTCTCTGCTGCCTTGTGACTCTCTCAATGCTGCCCAGCCTTTGGCCTATTTTGTCACCTCTGTGAATTTGGTAGATGCCTTGGGGAGAAGGAAGGGAAGGGGGAGGGGGAGGGGTGTGGACAGCAGGGTCTCCTCTGTGAGTTCCTCCTTCCCAGTCTTCTCAGTCTCCCAGCTGTCATTCTCAAGGCCTGGACATCTTATTTGCTTTATTTACTTTGTTATTTTAAGTGTGTACATGTATGTATGTATGTACATGTATGTGTCTTATGCCCCTAGAGCTTGGGTTACAAGTGGTTGTGAGCATCTGTGCTGGATGCTGGGAATTGAACTCTGGTCCTCTATAACACCAGTATGAGACATCCCTCCAGCCCCACCTTATTTTCTCAAGGAAGGATCTTTCCTTGGAACCAGGGGCTAGAAGAAGTTCTTTCTGTCTACACCTCTCAGGGTTGGCATCACCAGTGAGCACCCCATACTCCAGTTCTGGGGATTGAGTTTAGGTCCTTGTGATCTATTCACATGGCAAGGTCACCGACTGAACTGTCTTTCAGCTTTCTTTAAGACAGTGCCAATCAAATGTTTGAGCTTTTCCATAGACACTTTATGAGCTTTTTCACAGACAATGCCATCTGAGAAACCCTGATGTAATGTATCCAGCATTTGGTGCAGAGCTCCTGTGTAGTTTCAGAGTGATAATCACGGCAGGGTTTCATACCCACTCCTTCCCCTTTTTAAGAAGCATTAGAAATGTTATTTGTTTTTAACAGATCAAGGCTATGATTGTTTTATGATGGCATTCAGTTTTCATAATTATGATAGTCACGTTTATATCTTTACTTATTATTATTGATTATGTTTGGTTCACCATCCATCTGCTGAGGATTCACTGAATACGTTTTTCTTTTATTCACTGAGCCAAGATCATCGTCGGAACGAGGTTTAGAAGGGCCGGCTCTCCAGGGACCAGGGTGTCCCACTCTCCAGGACGATCACGTGAGTGCTAGGGCGGAAAGCCCGCGCCCAGGTGCTGAGATTGTCCTCCATGTTCACGCAAAGGCTGCGGGGCCTGATGAGGGGAGGGAGCCCAGATGCTATACCAGGAGCCGAGGAGGAGCAGATGGGCCCCTCTCATGGCCGCGGCACCAGATACTCACTGGAGGGACACGGAGCCCAGTAGAATCCACCGAGTCTGGTTTTTAAATGATTGGTTTTCACACCCAGCCACCCAGCCACCGTTGCTGTTGACTTAGTTTCTAAAAGTTAAATGCTTGCACAGGAGGAAAAGGTTCAAAGGTTCAACAGGGCAGGAAGGTGCTTCTTGATGGGGTGCAGGCACCACGCAGGCGCAGGCATAGTCACTGCGCCTCACATCTGCTCTCCTGCTTGAGGCTTTTGTTTTCAGCTCTGCTTACTTCCTTGTATTTTAGTATAACAATTGTTACGTTGATTACATTAAAAAAACGGAAGCTGGGGGCTTTTGCTCTCCTTTCTCCGTTTAGCACATCTGCATACACATCAGCCCACCACTCTGTCTAGAAAGCAGACTCCCACAGGCAGGGGCCATCTGTCTGAAGGGCGGGTTCACAGCTGCAGGGAAACCGCCTTAGCACCCTGACTCTAGCATGGGCCCTGGCTGCAGCCCACCTCCCTCGTGAAATTAAGATTCTGGTTCCTGGGACTGGCCACTGAAGCTGGCATGGGAGGTTACTGGCTGCTAGAGTCACCAGCTATTACTGGGAAAATCTGGGTTCTCTCTTAGGGTTCTTGATCTTATTAATGAAAGATTTTAAGAACAGGCTGAAAAAAGGAAATCCGAGGACAATTTTATTAGGGTTTAAGGGAAAGCCTGTGAGCAGACCAACTGTGAATCTCAGCGGCTGTGGAGAAGAAGTAAAGATTTAGGAAGGTGGACAGACCCAGGGGAACTGCAACAGTGGCTTGCAGAGACTATGGTACTGAGTAGAGCTTCTTGTAAAAAAGAACACATTATCTCGTTAAAGGGATGGTTATTCCTTCCATGCCCTTAGCACGACTTAAAGCGGTTGTATTAGTCAGGGTTCTGTAGAGTCACAGAATTTATGAAATGTCTCTCGATATGGAGGGAATTTATGATGACTTACAGTCTGTAGTCCAACTCCCCAACAATGGTCAGCGGTGAATTGGAAGTCCAAAAATCTAGTAGTTGCTCAGCCCCACATGGCTAATTATTTCAGCTGGTCTTCTGTAGAAGTAGATTCCAACAGATGTGCTGGCAAGTAAATGCAAGTGTCGAAGAGAGAATCTTCCTTCTTCCAATGTCCTTACGTAGGTCTCCAACAGAAGGTGTGGCCCAGAATAAAGGTGAGTACCACCACACCTGGATCTGGGACTTGCTTTGTCCTAGACTGACCTTGAACTCAGAGATCTTCTTGCTTTAGTCTCTTGGGATTAAAGTCATGTACTACCTTGCCTGGGTCTAAACTTTTCATAGCCACTATGCCTCAAGATCTCCATGCCAAGATCCAGGTCAGAAACTTGTGTCTTCCAGCCTCAAGATCTGAATCACAGGGGAGCCTTCCAATTCTGGATTGTAGTTCATTCCAGATATAGTCAAGTTGACAACCAGGAATAGCCATTACCGTGGATATGAGTTCACTTCCCAGGGCTGGTCCCTTGGCTAGGTAGCTGGCCTGACCTGGTGGGTTAACTCTTCAGGAAGGAGACAATGTCATGTCTTTCTTCTTTACCATGACAGCAGAGTGTGGGGTCATCATCCCAGGCCCAGCTGAGTGTTTATGGCTGAGCATCACTGGGTCATACACAGATAGTTCAGCAGGCTGGTGATGGCACAGACAGGCAAGGGCACTTTGTGTTGGAGAAGCCCTGTCTAGAGACCCAGGTCAGCAGATGCCCAGGGATCTGGGGAAACTTTGCTGATAAAACAAAACAAAATAAAACAAAACCAAAAACCTGTAGCCTATGACAGGGGATGAAGAAGTGAATTCTGGGAGAGAAATGAAAGGGTGTTCTTCTCATCCCTTAGAACGAAGTAGTTAGGATAGGCAAGTTACACTCCAGGAAGCCCTTCGACAGAATGGGGGATCAGAAGGAAGGGGATTTGTCGGAAGACATGTGTAAAGGCGGAAGTCCTCGGTGTATGCCGAATCTGTTCAGAGTGCGTGTATATCATGTGTGCACACATGATAGCAATTCTGGCAGGGATGACATGCTGATCTGGAGAGAGCTATGGTGAGAGCAGTTTACAGGGTGGTGAGAAAACATGGTTGGGAAGGATCCACACCTGCCCCAATATGGCGCCATGACTGGAAACATTATGGCACCAGGTTTGGAAACATGGCTCAGATAAGAGGCCAGTGGGAGCTCGGGTGGAGTGGACATTCAGGCATCACTGATTCTTGGGAAGGAGGATGGACACGGGGACTGCTCCGCCAGCTGGGGCCTTTTCAGGCCCAATGGATGAGCTGGTGGCAGGCAGTCTGCTGCTGGGTACCTTGTTACACACCCTTGGCCATCGGTTCTCTCTCTGTCCCTGTCTCTGTCTCTGTCTCTGTCTCTGTCTCTGTCTCTCTCTCAAGGGATAATTATTCCTCCCATTTCAGTAGCATGGCTTAAGGTGGATCAGCCCTTGTGTGTGTGTGTGTGTGTGTGTGTGTGTGTGTGTGTGTGTGTGTGTGTGTGTGTGTGTTTTGGTGAGGCAGAATTCAACACACACATAAAGAAATAAAAAGGCAAGAGCCATGTGGGGTTATTGATGCTGAAAAGTGTGTCGTAAAGAATAGAACAGGAGGGGCAGGAACCCAAGATGGAGACACTTGGGAAGCCATTACCAGGAGGCTCTAAGAACCCAGGGTCCCATTCAGGATGCCCCACCCAGGGCATCCATTTCAACCTCGTAATTTCTAGATGCTGTCATGATGGTTTATGAGAGTAATTATGTTTATCCTTTATTTGGCTAAAACTAATGAACCAACCATAAACAACTCAGCATTTTCTCCCCTGTTGAATAATGAATATTAATTAACCTGTCAGGAAAGGACTGGCACTCCTCACCAAATACAGCAGTGACTGCGGCTCACCCCACCCCCACCCCCGTGCCAAGGCCAGGGAGGACCGCTCAGCCTCCGAAAGGGAATTGTGTCCAGATGTTCTGAGAGCTAACACGTGGAATTTGTCCTGGAAGACATGAGGGGACTCAGTCTTTCCACCACACCTCAATCTCCCTGGACACTCTGCATTGGTCATTACAAAAGCGTGCTCAGAAAGTCTTCCACCAGTTCACACTGGGATCCCGGCCAGAGGCCACCACTGTGCCATGCCGGGAACATACATACGATGGCTTCTACGTTTCTGGGTGAGGTGGCACAGACATGGCAGGGTTCTTCGGTCCCAGGGAAGGCTGGCCTATGTGGCAAAGTGGATGATCTCAGCTCTGTGTGCTTTGCCTGGTGCCAGGTTGGCTTCTTAGTCTTTTCCAGGTGGCAATTGTCAAAACCGTGTCTCTCCCCAGAGACACACTCTGCTAGGCCAAGAGGAAGCATGAAACACATCCAGGCCCCAGGCCTGTGGATATTTTTTTCCCTAAGATTTCAGAAAACTCTTTAACGACAGAAGAGAACTCCCAGGAAATGGTATGACATTAATTTCATATTATAAGACAGATTTTTTTTTCCCCCAAAATGAATCTGGAGTTAACGAGGCTATGAGATAGAGATGATAAAATGCAGACTCCTCTGTTCTGGTGAGGGAGGCCCCACTTCATCCACCACTCAAGTCAGCCACTGCCACAGAGGGTCGGCTAGCCAAGGCAAGAGGCCTGGGGTCCCCCATCCAACTGTGCCTCTTGCTGGGAGCTCGGACTCAGTATCTGGTTGAACACAGGCTTGTGTGTCTAGGCAAAGTGAAAACCAAGTCTCTAGTGCATTTATGCTTTAGATCTGGAGCGGCCTCCTTGTCTCTCCTCTTGGCCCAGCCATGTTCTTCCTTCCCTGTCAGGACAGTATAAAGAGGAAAGGAAATAGAGACCCGGGGCAGGCAGAGACACAGAAACAGAGAGGGACAGACAGAGGGCCCGAGAGCAAGATGCCCAGAGTAAGGAAGTTCAGAAATGAGAGGAAACCCAGCCCACAGCCCATTCTTCTCTCTAAAATTCAACAATCATGACCCAGGGCACCCTAAATATCCTTAGGTTTGGATAGTTTCTCTTAATTCCACTGGCAAGAGTGAAACCATTACCACAATTTCTGAGCCAAATTTGGAGCAAGGTTTACTTACTGGCCAAGAAAATGGACACGGGCCTGATCAGGAAGGAGGAGGAGGAAGCCCACTAGGGCAGGCAGGCAGGCTGTCTGTTTGTCTGTCTGTCTGCCTCTGTCTCTGTGTGTCTCTGTATCTGTCTTTGTCTCTGTTTCCCTGTTTCTGTCTATTTCTGTCTCTGTTTCTCTGTCTGTCTTTGTCTCTGTCTCTCTGTCTCTGGAATCCATACTTAAGAGTCCCAGAGAATGACGCCAAATTACGTTGAGTGCATATAAAAGTAAAAGTCACAAGCCCATGCATTTCTGCCTTTGTCCAGTCGGGCAAGCATAGATCCTGATGTATCTCCTGCCTAAGTGTGATCAAGCAGAGCTGTGCAGTTGGAGCAACCAACCTTGTTTGCTGAAGTGGAACACGGGGCTTACTGAAGAGCAGCCCCCAGCATTCCCAGAAGTTCCTTGCTATTGGACTTCCAGGTTATGGGCATTTTTGTTCTACCCTTAAGTACAGTAATTAAAACTTAAAACATAACTTTAGCCTTTTGCTTAAAGGAGTCAACAGAGTGGACAGAGAGCCTCGGTGCCCAGGGTAAGCACAGAGAAAGGATGAAAGTTAAAGTCAGTTTTGGGAAGAGGTTCTGCGCGCGCTCACAGAGTTCAATGAGGAGGTGTCTGAGGTCTGAGGACAGTGGTGGCGGCCTGTGACGTGCACATGGGATGTTTTACTAGCAGTCCTGGTGTCCATCCTGGGGTCTATTGTGGTTCCAGGGCTGCAGCTGATGCTCAGTATTGATTGTCACCTCGATGGGAGGGGGTGGGGAGTACCTCTGAGATTAGAGAAGCTGTGTTAGCTCCAAAGCGGCCCCCTGAGTGGCAGTGCCCTAAATAAAGGACTCTGGCTGGGTAAAACAGGACTGTTATTGAGTAACAGAGCCCGGAGGCAGGTTTCAGATCACTGGGAACCTCCCTTAACTGACGTCAACTATCTCGGGCAAGGGGCTAGTTCTCAGTCTGAACAACCTACCTCAGCTCAGAGACCCCACCCTGCAGACTCACCTGAAACCCTCTCGCTTTTCTACCATTTAGCTCCAGCGCTCCCCGCAGAGAGATGTCCTTGGAGCTTCATCCTCAGTAGACCTACCTTTCTACCCGTGGAGCCGATCCGGCTCTGGGGTTAAACTATGCCCTGACTTACGCCCTGCACGAGGTGTCTGCGGGAAGTTTTCAGAGATTATTCCCTGGACCTACCCTGAAAGTGGGTGTGAAGATGCCATCCCACAGGCCAGGGCTAACTAGAGAGAATGGAGAGAAATGGAAGGAGGAGGAGGAAGCCCACTAGGGCAGGCATTCTGTCTGTCTGTCTGTCTGTCTCTGTCTTTCTGTCTCTGTCTGTCTCTGTGTTTCCCTGTTTCTGCCTATCTGTCTTTGTTTCTGCCTCTGTCTGTCTGTCTCTGTTTCTGTTTGTCTCTCTGTCTCTGTCTGTCTCTCTGTCTCTGTTTATGTCTGTCTATCTCTCTTTATCTGTGTTTCTGTCTCTCTGTCTCTGTGTGTATCTCTGTACCTATCTCTGTCTCTCTGTCTCTCTGTCTCTGTCTCTGTGTGTAACTCTGTATCTGTCTCTGTCTGTCTGTGTCTCTGTATCTGTCTGTCTCTGTTTGTCTCTGTGTGTCTCTGTCTCTGTCTCTGTCTCTCTTTCACTCTCTCTCTTCCCCCGCCCCCACCCCTCCCTGGCTATGGCGGTACTCACTGTTCCACCCCCTCCCCACTGTCATGGGCTGTGACTGTCATGGGCTGTGACTGTGAGCCGAAAGACCCCTCCCTCCTCTATCTTGTGTTTTCTCTGCTGTTTGCACACAGAGAGGAAGATTCTGACTAACGCAGGACACTTCCTGTCCTTTCCATTGTAGTTACTCTCTGAAGACCTTTATATGTCTCTGAATTTCTATTAAGAAATTGATTTATTTTGGCAATAATCTTTGAGTAGCACTCTATGTTAACCACAAGGATGGTGTAATGGAGGAATAAAATTTTCTACTGTATCTTTAGCTGTGATCTTCTGGAATGGAGGTCAAGAGAGGCTGGGAAAGGAAAAGGTGGGGGCAGTTTGGATAGATAGGGAGGTGCAGGCCCTAAGACATTGCACTGGAGAAATCAAATCTAGGGGTCTGCGGTAGCACAGGCTAAGAACAGCCTGCAAAAAGTTAATGTATATTTTAAGATAGCCAGAGGAGGGATCAGGGAGGAGGAGGGGTGGGGAGGAGGAGGGGTCGGGGAGGAGGAAGGGTGGGGAGGAGGAGGGGTGGGGAGGAGGAGGGGTTGGGGAGGTGGCTCTCCACCCCTTAGCCTCAGTCTATGAAGTGCTGGCTGTACAAGTTGGGCTCTGTGGCATGCCCTGTAATCACGGCAGTGGGGGAGGGAGGAGACCATAGACACATACTTCATACACAGACAGCATACACACATACACATGCACACACACACCATACACAACACACACATATACATCATACACAGACACCATACAAACACACACAAACACACCAAATACACACACACCATACACAACACACAACACACACACATACATCATACACAGACACCATACACACATACACACGCACACACACACACCATACACAACATACACATACATCATACACACACCATACACACACACCACACACACAGACATCATACGCAAACACCATACACACATACACATGCACACACACACATCATACACAACACACACACACACCATACACACACATGCACACACACACACATCATACACAACACACACACATACATCATACACAGACACCATACAAACACACAGAAACACACCAAACACACACACACCATACACAACACACAACACACACATACATCATACACAGACACCATACACACATACACGCACACACACACACACACACTTCCTTGATGAGGGGATTTTGAATGTTCTAACTCTATTCTGCCGCTGTGGTCAAACACCATAACCAAAAGCAATGTAGGGGCAGAAACGGCTTGTGTGGCTTACACATCCAGGCCACAGTCAATCGCTGTGAGAACTCAGGGGGAGAACTCATAGAAATAGGAGTTTGAAGCAAACCCACAGAGGTCAACGGCTTGCTGGCTTGCTCACGGCTTGTGCTTAGCATCTTACTTGTATAGCACAGGACCATGAGCCCAGGGAATAGTGCCTCCCACAGTGGGCATGACCCTCCTACATCGGTTAACAATGTCAGTCCCCCACAGCCAGGTCAGCAATCTTATCTGGGAAAGTGCTTAATAGAGGCTTCTCCTCTCAGATGACTCTATCCTGTGTCATGTGGGGAATTAAAGCTAACTAGGGCAGTCCCAAATGCAAAACAAATAATGGATATTTGAAGTGACAGGGATGATGTTTATCCTGATTTTGATATACATGTATCAAAATATTGCATGGCACCTGGTAAACACACAGACTAATATGTGTCAATTAAAGATAAAAGTTAAAAAGCTCATGAATATGTGGAATAGATTTCCAAGATGATGCAAAAATAAAATAAAATAAAATAAAGGAGAAAAATGAGCAGAATTTAATTGCACAGGATGTATGTGTGGGGGATAATCCTGCAACATAATAGGGCTCTACAAGGGACCTGTGATGGTTGGTACATGATCAGCTCAGGGAGTGGCACTATTAGAAGGTGTGGCCCTGTTGGAGTAGGTGTGGCCTTGTAGGAGGAGGTGTGGCCTTGTTGGAGTAGGTGTGTCACTGTGGGCGTGAGCATTAAGACCCTCATCCTAGCTGCCTGGAAGTCAGTATTCTGCTAGCAGTCTTCAGATGAAGATGTAGAACTCTCAGCTCCTCCTGCACCATACCTGCCTGGATGCTTGATAATGGACTGAACCTCTGAACCTGTAAGACAGCCCCAGTGAAATGTTGTTCTTCATAAGAGTTGTCTTGGTCATGGTGTCTGTTCACAGCAGTAAAACCCTAACTAAGGCAGCACTCTAAGAAGTTGTTTAAACTTCCCACCTCTATGGATAGAACGGTGTTTACACCAGAAAGACCCTCAGGACAGGGTGTCCAGGAAGGGCACCTCAGACCTGAAGAAGTCTTGCCCTGCAGCCTTGGCCAAGGTGCCTGTCTCATTGAGATCTCCAGTAAGTTGGCTAACCTCCTCTTCCTGGTGGGCAGGGATTATCCATTCCTTATGAGTATGAATTTCTCTTCCAGTCTGGTGGCTTTAGCTGAGGGCAGAGATCGTTTGCTTTGGTCAGAGACAGCATTCCTCACTGAGAATTTGAGGGTCATGGGGGAGAGGTGCTTGCTGCTCTTTCTTCTCCATCCTGTGGATTCAGGAATCCTTACAGGTGTTGGGAGAAGGTGGGGCACAGGGAATGTTGGAGGAAGCCTTCCTTGGGCTGGATGGGACACTGTTGTCTGGTGTGTGATGCCCCATAGACTCCTGGGTTGGTCCCCTGGCCCCCAGGTGACCGTGACATTTTTGATGGTGGCAGAAACTTTAGGAAGAGGGACCCAGCTGGAGTAGATGGGTCCCCAAGGTAAGTCTTTGAGGGTGAAAACCAGTCCCCAGTGTTCGCTCTGACACTCATCCTGGCCGACATCAGTTACATGGCTCTACTCCACCTAGGCCTTCCTGCCCCATGGACAGAACCTCTGACACAGTGTGCTAAAAATTCCCCCCCCCCTTTAAGCTGCTCACTCTAGGAAGTATTCATAGTGAGAACTGATCAGCACAGGCAAGCCAGGTGATATGAGAACATTCACTGGGCTGTAGGAGAGGCTGTTGGCGGAGGTCAGACATCTGGAAGGACTGGAATACAAGAAAATGTTGGGGCTCAAAAATTAATACCCAAGCCTAGCACTTGACACCCAAGAACAGTGTACAAAAGTGACCTATGAGTTCGAGGCCAGCCTGGTCTACAGAGTGAGTTCCAGGACAGCCAGGGCTACACAGAGAAATCCTGTCTCGAAAAAAAACAAAAACAAAAAACAAAAGTGACCTATGCCCTCTCTGACCATCCCCATCAGACCGCACCCCAACTCTCTCTTCCCCTCTCCAACCAGACAGGGTTTCCAGTAGGATTCAAGTGTCATCAAACAGGAAGCTCAGGTAATGTTGTCAGTACCCCTCCCCTCTCCCCTCCATCCCAACCAACGAGGATATATGAGCATCTAACTCCCACTGCGCTTTCAAACTTGACCCCCAAGCTGAGTCCCTTTCACATGCCGGAATCATGGAGTCAATGATAAGTACTTTGGCCTGTTGAGCACCGAGGAAAGACTTATTCTTGGCAAGAACAGAAGTGGGAGACAGACCCACAGATCGATTCCTCAAAGCCTGAGGGCTGAGAGATTGTGAATTCAGGGTAAATGGTGTGAGGAGAGCTGGATGATAAAGGGGTCTTTTCTGGAAGCAGGCAACTAGTTTTCTAGGAGTTTAGACACCACCCTCTCTGTTGCTTTTGTGGCTCCATCTGGTCACTGTGGTGATTGTCACTGACTTGGTGGCATGTGGACATGCTGGTGACACCAAGCCACCTCTAATGTCACTGTCAGCCGGTGTAGACCTTGTAGTTTCAGACAGTCTGTAGAGAGGGATTCTGGTCTACAACTCTTTCTTCAGAAATAAGGTAAAAGCCAGCTTGGAAGTCAAAACTTGAAACACAGTGGAGGTTGGAAACTTATATGCAGAAGAGAGTTGGGGAGGGGTAACGGGGTGTGACAACCTCAGCCGAGCCTCCTGTTTGATGATATTGGAATTCTACTGGACATCCTTTCTGTCTGGTTAGAGAAGAGACAAGAGACACGGGGTGGGGTCTGATGGGGATGATCAGGGAGAGAGGTGGCACCCCTGAGGAAGACTCCCCCAAGGAGGGATAGTGAGAATTCCAGAGATATCTGGTAGCTGTCATTCTGCATGGGCAGCGACCAAGTGGGCCTGGCGCTGTTCATGCTCAGATCAGAGCCAAAGTTGACTGGTGTAGATGAGTGAGTGGGGCCAGAGCTTCACACACTCAGGACCCTCTGTACCCAGGTGAGGAGCCATTTGCTTTAACCTGAAAGACTGAGCAGCAAGGAGGTGACTTTGTAGACAAACACAGCTACGCATTGCAATAACCAAACACATCGTGGGCTTAGGGGAAAAGCCCCTTTCATGTCTCTTTTATGATGAGGTTCTTCTTGTCAGTTCTCAGATTCCATAATAAACACCGTGGTGGGTTGCTTGAATAACAGGAATTTATTCTCCCAGAGTTCCAGAGACCAGAAGTCTCAGATGAAGGTGTGAACTAGAGGCTCCATCTCGGGGTAGAAGAGGACACTGTGCTGGCTAGTTTTATGTCAACTTGACAAACTAGAGTCATCTGGATGGAGGCAACTCAATTGAGAAAAAAAACAACCTTCATTAGATTTAGCTGTAGGGCATTCTCTTATTTAGAACCAGAGTGGGAGGGTCCAGCCCATTGTGGGTGGTGCCAGCCATGGCTCCCTTGTTCTGTAAGAAAGTAGGCTGAGCAAGCCATGGGGAGCAAGCCAGTAAGCAGCACCCCTCCATGGCCTCTGCATCAGCTCCTGCCTCCAGGTTCCTGCCCTGTTTGAGTTCCTGTCCTGACTTCCTTTGATGATGAACAGTGATATGGAAGTGTAAGCTGAATTAACCCTTTTCTTCCTCAAGTTGCTTTTGGTCATGGTGGTTTCATCATAGCAATAGAAACCTAAATTAAGATTGATACCAATCCATCTCTCCCTCCAGGCTCTGCAATTCTTTTGTGGTGTGTGTATGATGTGTGCATGGTAATTGTGTGTGTGTGGTGTGCATGTGTGTGCGTGGTGTGTATGGTGTGTGTGCATATGTGTGTGTAGATATGTGTGTGTATGTATGGTGTGTGTGTGTGTGTATGGTGTCTGTGTATGATGTATGTGTGTGTGTATGTGTGTGCGTTGTGTATGTGTATAATGTGTGTGTGTGTGTGGTGTCTGTGTATGATGTATGTGTGTGCGTTGTGTATGTGTGTAATGTGTGTGTGTGTTGTGTATGGTATATGTGTGTGTGGCATATATGTTGTGTATGTGAATGTTGTGTATGTTGTGTGTGGGGGTGTGTGTATGGTGTGAGTGTGTGTTCATGTGAGTGTGGGCATATTCTTGCCATGGCACACACGTGGAGAACAGAGGACAACTTTGAATTTTTGTCATCTTCCACCTTGCTGAGTCTCTCGACTTTGGTCATTCTCCTGTCTCCATCTCTCCCCAGGGACACTGGGATTAGAAGAGGTGAGTCACTGAGGCTGCTTTACTTGGGTTCTGGGGGTCTGAACTCCAGCCCTCATCTATGCGTGACAAGAGCCATAGATACTGAGGCCATCCCTGGCTTCTGCCCCTATCTTCTCTGGGCCCTCTCTCCGGACTCCCTCATGTCCTCTATGCATGTGGGTATTTTCCCTTCTGTTAGGATTGGTCCTACTGGATCCGGCCCCCATTTTGACGTGCTACGTCTATAAACACCTTGATTTTGTGGAGGGTCACACTCCGAGGTGATGATTATTTCAGCTTTTTAGTTTGTTTTTTCTTTTGTTTGGGATAGACACAATTCATGCCAAATAAAGCTCAGAGGAGAGAAAACAGCCCACATGACCTTACTTCACACGGAGCAGGTGAAACTCCACGTGGAAACTGAACATTCCTGGGCGGTAACCACCGGCTCCATCTCCTGTCTCAGTGCCATGCAAAGCCCCCTCCCATCGTCCTGGGCTGAATCTGTTCTGATGGGAGAGCAACAGCTGGGGAGAAGGGTCAGTGCTGTAGATGGTGAAGCCCCCTGCCTCTGGCAGGTGGGTTGTTTTGTTTTTTGTTTGTTTGTTTGTTTTGTGAGGTTTTCTTCCTGTTGTAAGCTTAAGAGAAGTAGGTGTCTTCCCCCCCCCCCCCCCCCGTTCTGCCATGTTGCTGAAGGACTTACAGATTTTGCATAGAATAGTAGGGAAGCATCCAAAGCAATAATTATAATCACGGCGCCTTCACACTCTCCTCCCTGACATTAAATGGACCGTGACGACCGATGTGTTTCTGGAGAACATCTCCCCATGTCTTCTTCTGTGAAGCTCATGTATAATGATGTTTTGTCTCGGCTGAATACAGCAGATTGGGTGCGATAGAGCAAGCCTGGGGCAGCTCCAAGGTGCCATTACAGGCTGTGAAGGGAGAGCCGCCTTGGGAAGAGCAGATAGGGACGGAGATGCGGAGGAGGAAGTGAGGTGCCCTTGGAAAGGTGACTGAGGACTTGGCATCCATCACACGATGAGGGCTTGGAGTGGAGCACTGGCCTGTCTCCCTGAGCTGAGTCTGTGTGTTCACGCATGTACACACTGCATGTGGAGGTCAGATGTCAATATGTGTCGCTTTCCCGGCTCCCCACATTAGGCTTTGAGACAATGTTTCACTGCTCCTAGAATCTTGCTGACTGCTCAGTGAGGCTCAGAAACTCAAGTATCTCCATTTACCCTCTGGGATTACAGCAGGGGTCACCACGCCCAGATATATTTTTTTAAAGATTTATTTTATTTTTTATTTATATGAGTACATTGTAGCTATCTTCAGACACACCAGAAGAGGGCATCAGATTCCATTACAGATGGTTGTGAGCCACCACGTGGTTGCTGGGAATTGAACTCAGGACCTTTAGAAGAGCAGTCAGTGTGCTCTTAACCACTGAGCCATCTCTCCGGCCCCAGATTTTTTTTTTTTTTTTAATTTTTTAATTGTTTACATAAGCTGATTCTGGTGATCAAACTCAGGTCCTCTTGCCTGCAGGACAAACGTTTTACCAACTGAATGTCCCCCCAGTCATCCCCCAACCTCTGAATCTCTGGGAACAATAAGAACAGTGAGCAAGGGCAGTGACTTTAGAGTACGGTGTACTGGGGTCTCACTGTAGATCAGACATCTCATTTTCTTTCTATGTTAGATAGAGATGTGGAGTCTGTCTCAAAGACTTGGGATTCACGGTAATAGCAATGAAGAGATGGGAAAATGGACAAGTAGAGCAGGCTTTCTGTTAGGAGTCCATGTTCATACAGTGGTGACCTAGAACAGAGGAATTAACCAGCATCGGGACACTGGAAAGTTGAGTACAACAATGTGTGTGCCACTTCAGGGCCTGAGAACCTAAAGGTCTTTACCATGAGCGCTGGTTTCTTTCTTTCTTTCTTTCTTTCTTTCTTTCTTTCTTTCTTTCTTTCTTTCTTTCTTTCTTTTTTTTTTTTTTTTTTTTTTTGGTTTTTCGAGACAGGGTTTCTCTGTGTAGCCCTGGCTGTCCTGGAACTCACTCTGTAGACCAGGCTGGCCTCGAACTCAGAAATCCGCCTGCCTCTGCCTCCCAAGTGCTGGGATTAAAGGCGTGCGCCACCATTGCCCGGCAAGTGCTGGTTTCTAACTATGATCTGAGAGGACTGGTTCCCTGTGGTTCACTGTTTAAAGCATGTGGTCCATTGTGGTACAAAGTGGGGAGTAGGGGAATGGCAGTGGCTCTTGGCTGTGGCAGAAGAGACATGAGGCTGCTCACTCACTTCCAGGAAGACAAGGAGACAGAGATGGGACAGGAAGCAGAGCTAGGCTCTAGCCCTGCAGGCCTACTCCTCACAACCTGCTTCTCCCAGCTCAACCTCATAGCTAGAACCTTCCAAAACAGCGCCCCCAGCTGGAACCCAGGAGTTCAAGTACAGGAGCCTGTGAGGGACATTTCATATTCAACCATAACATCACTCAATCGTGACACAGTGGGCGAAGCCTGCTTTGAGATTCTGGAGGCATCTACAACAGCCATAACAACACACACACAAATCACATTTACGGCATGTCCCCTCGAGGGTTACAAATAACCTCATGACTTTCTTAAAAAAGGCGGCACATTTGAGCTCCCCCTCACCCCATTACTCTTCTATACACACGGATTTCCGTGTAAATCAAGGTACCTGGGAGTGAATGTTCAAAATTAATTGACACCTCGGTATGTAAAGGGACACAGTCGTATGCTTCGAGCGAGCGCAGCTAATGTCCTGTCGGTGTAAATTAGCACCCAAATTGCTCCAGGAATATTGATGTGCCATGAATTCTGGAATAGACAGCGAGGGCTGGAGGTGATTTTTATACAAACAGATCCTGGATGGGAAAAGCTGAGACCTCCCTTTTTTATTTCCCTCACATCTCCAGGCAGGTGTGAGAGGGATATGTTTCTAGCCTGCAGGTTCAACATGCGGATCAACCCCAGGTCCCGACTCGTGAGGTTCTAGAGCCTTGAGCGTATGCTTCTGTCTGGCTCCTCCCTGGCCTGAAAGTCTTTATCTCTGATTTTCGGTGCCCACAGATAACTTTCAAAACATTAAGCCCATAAAGTGCCTTTATGACAACATAAAATCAACACAAGCTGGAACTTTATCCAACTCATTAATTACCGAGGAACCGAGGAGGTGGGGTGGCAGGCTGAAGTGGTGGTAGCTGAGCAGACATTCAAAGACCAGGGAGAAGAGAAAGAGACAGTGAGAGTGTCAGGGGAGAATAGAACCGTTACCCTTGGGGCTCGAGACACTCAGAAGTCTACAGGAAGTGTGTCATGTCACAGTGACTAAGCAAGCTCCACCCAGCAGACTCTCCTGAGAACAGAAGTGTTCCATGTGTGTGAGGGAGTGTGGGCCCCGCTGGCTTGTGGGTAGATGAAGCTCTACCATTGGGGGGGCAGGGCTAACTGAGTGCAGGGATTGCCATCTGAGGCTCTGTGCCTTAGAGCTGGTACTGATGGACAGCTGCCTTGCGTCCACATTCACTCTGAGATGGCACAGAACTTTCTCCGCCACAGAGAAGTTTTCAAGGGTCTGTGAGCCTACCATCTTCAGTCTCGAGAACCATGTAGCTCAAAATCAACTTTGACCCAGTTGGTTCTGTACTTGGGTGGGCATAGGAGCCGTGCTGGGCATCAAGTAAATGGCTGTGTCTCCGTGGGCTGTCAAATCCAAGTTCTGCTGGAGTTGGCTGCAGGAGCATTCAGGAAGCCGGGCTGGTGGCCAGCCCTGGGCTCCCAGCATCTGCCTTCCTGGCAGGGTGCTGATTGGAGCTCCTCTCAGGGTAGAGTGGTTATCTTAGCATCTCCCTTATTTGGGGAGCGTCCATAGACCTTATGTCCTACTCTGTCTAGTGCACTTACACTAGTGACTGAGAAACACGGGCAAGGCTCTTGTCCTCAAAAACCCTGCTTCCAGCCGTGGGTCTGGAATCAGCTGAGTCAGAGAAACCCGAGGCTGACACAGTGAACCTATTAGTTTTCGTGCTTGAGAATCTTCTGTGCTGTGCTTTGGAGCTCTGAAGAGAGCTTAAAGATGGAGATCAGTTTAGTATTTTTTTTTTTTTAATTCATTGGCTGTTGGGCTGGATTACTTAGCTCCACCTCTCAGACCCCAACCGAACTCTATCCAACAAGGAGCTGAAGGTTTGCCTTCATGTGCTGCCACCTCTCATGCACCAAAGAAGCTGAATGTGGACTAGACTGCTTCTTCTCACAGGCTTCTCCAGGAAGGAGCAACAAGAAACTATTGCCACAGGAATGTCACCTGCTTTGGCCAGCCAGTCCACAGTGTCCAGTGACGGGTCCATCTGTGGTGGAAGATGATGTCTTAGTCAGGGTTTCTATTCCTGCACAAAACATCATGACCAAGAAACAAGTTGGGGAGGGAAGTGTTTATTGAGCTTACACTTCCACACTGCTGTTCATCACCAAAGGAAGTCAGGACTGGAACTCAAGCAGGTCAGGAAGCAGGAGCTGATGCAGAGGCCATGGAGGGATGTTTCTTACTGGCTTGCTCCCCCTGGCTTGCTCAGCTTGCTTTCTTATAGAACCCAAGATTACCAGCCCACAGATGGTACCACTCACAAGGGGCCATCCCCCCTTGATCACTAATTGAGAAAATGCCTTACCACTGGATCTCATGGAGGCATTTCCTCAAGGGAGGCTCCTTTCTCTGTGACAACTCCAGCTTGTGTCAAGTTGACACACAAACCCAGCCAGTACAGATGTGCAGGGTTTACAATGCAAACCCTTTCTAGGACAAGTGTCCATTTTCAAAGGCCACATCTGCTATGAAATGTTCAGAGAAGCTAGTCCAATGCATTACCTGGCTAGTGTAGGAGAGAAGTGAATTCAAGAAAACCTCTGGGGGTGCCCCAAAGTAAGGACACCTGACACCTCTGGGGGTAGAGAGATGACACTGCCTCCAGGTAAGGACACCCGGCACAAAGACTGATGCCTAAGAGTCATCCCTGGAACCCACATGATGAAAAGAGAGAACTGACTCTTGAAAGTTGTTGCTTACGCACGTACATCCAGGTACACACTCAATGACACACACAAGAACACATCCACGCATGTGCAGAAAGAATGTAAAAAGCCATAGCATGGAAGGAAGACTGGGAAATGCTATCTTTTGGACCTGCCATTAGCTAACAGCAGCTTTGTGACCTGCAGATTGAGCCAGTCGGCACTCTGGCTATTGGCAGTTGATGGCCACTGCCGGGAAGGCCAGCTGGGTTTGGGGGTGGGGGGAGTTGTAGCCACTAACAGGTTGTCCATGCTCCTGTATGGGGCTGTACAGGTGGCAAGATTAGACACAGCAGGGAATGAGGAGGAAGGAAGGAAGGGAGGGAGGGAGGGAGGGAGGGAGGGAGGGAGGGAGGGAACATGAAGTTCAAGTGGGGATGTGTTAGGTACTAGTTGAAGGAAAATGGGTAGTGTAGTGCTCAGAATACATTGCATACGTGTATGAAATTTTCAAAGAATTAAAACAATAAAACCCTATGTTCTCATTCTCCTGACAGCCAGACAGAAATTTATACAAGTGGGCTCCCCTTCCCTCCTGTTAGGAAGGACAAAGGCCAAGCCTGCCTTAGACCACCATGAGCCGGAGGACAGTGCCAGGACACTCTGCTGAAGAAGCGTCACTAACACACCTCCTTGACTTGCCCCCCACAGTAGGCCACCCTTAGAGATCTGGAGTTGTGAAGGTTTCCAGCTGTGAGCAGACACCATGACCAAGGCAACTCTTATAAAGGAAAACATTGAATTGGGGCTGGCTGACAGTTTCAGAGGTTCAGTCCATTATCATCCTGGTGGGAAGCCTGCAGGCAGACACGTGGCTGGAGAAGGACCTGAGAGTTCTACATCTTGATCCAAAGGCAGCCAGGAGGAGGCTGTTCCACACTGGTCTTAGCTTGCGTTTAGGAGACCTCAAAGCCCACCCCACAGTGACACACTTCCTCCGACAAGGCCACGCCTCCTAATAGTGCCACGCCTTAAGGGCCAAGCATTCAAACACAGGAGTCTATGGAGCCAAACCTGTTCAAGCCACCATAGAGTCCTTCCCTCCAGTTCATCTGTTCTCCACACAAAGCCAAGTTCTAAGCCACATCGTTGAGAACTGCTCATTTTCTGGGTGTGGTTCCCAAGGTGTGTGCACTGAGCAAGATAGTGATGCCTGTTTGTTTCACTCTTACTGGCTTGTCTTTTATTGTTGTGAGCTCAGCCAGTGAGTAGAGGCAGATGGATAGGAGAGAATTCTTTTCTCCCTGACACTGAGGAAGTGCCTTCTGAGTAAAGGCTGGCATTGTTCAACAGTGAACCGACCACCCAAGAGGTGTTTACAGTGAGAACACAGGCTCTGAAACAATGTCTCAAGTGAGAAAAGCGCCATCTGCAATTGTTTGCTGACTCAATTTCTAAAGCACTGACTTTCCATGCGTCTTAGTTACTCCATGTTGCTGAGACAAAACACCTGCCGGAAGCAACTTAAGTGAGAAAGGTTTATTCTGGCCTGTCCTCTCAGAGAGGCTACTGTCCATCATCACAGAGAAGGCATGCAGCAGGAGCTGGAGGCTCGGTGGCCATGCTGTGCCGGCTGTCAGGAAAGAAAGGAGAGCATGACTTGAGGCTGTAAACCTGAAAGCTTCCCCCAAGGAGTCCCCACCTCTTAAAGAGTCTACAAGCTTCCCCAGTAGCATCAGCAGGTGAGGAGCCAGTGTTCAACTCCAGGGGCCACTGGGGCCCTTTTCTTACTCCAGCCACATGACTATCTGTTCATCAGTCTGTCTGTCAGTCCCTCAGTTATGAGCCAGTGTATCTCCAGCTGCCATGAAACCTGCCTACCTCTCTTCAGTAAGGAGCTTCTGCCCTCTCTGCCATGTTCATGCCACACACACACACACACACACACACACACACACACAATCATACACATACCACACACATACCACACACGTACCACACACCACACACACACACACACACACACAGAGCAAGCACCCTGCTTAACATCACAGCTTGGTTTTACCCTGTTCTTAAATGTCCCGTAAATGAATTCAAATCCTCTGCACCCTTTTGGGTCAGCAGTTTTTACTAAGCAACATCTACAAGGTTAGGAAAAGCGAGATTCGAAAGGGCTGAGCATCTGTGCTGATGAGGAGGGGACAGGTGGGTTAGTAACTCACATCATGGCAGACAGGAAGCAGAGAGAGAGGGAGGGGGAGGGAAGGCCACTCCCAAGGACCCACTTCCAGTGACCCACTTCCTTCATGTAATGAGCGCTCTTATTTCTTCTTACTGGGAATATACCTAACATATTTTATCGCTGATGGACTATCAGGAGATTTTACTTGAAAGCTATTATACACGAAAGCTACTACAAATGCTCCAGTTTATGTCGTTGAGGGAACCTAGGCACAAAACTATTTTGAGCATCTGACTGGAGTGGATCTGTTGGGATCAGTCAGCTGCCAGCACTCACAGCTGTATGGAGGCAGGAGTGACCCCAAATGCCAAGTCAGCAAATTCAGAGCGCTTGCTTCAGGAGAGATTCGAAGCTGTTGTTCCCCCGAGGCTCCAGTCAAATAATGTTAATCAACAGATCAAGGAACAGCTTTGCTTTGTGTGTGCTTCTGTTCAAGGACAACTAAGCTGATTTATGCCACGAGGTTGTTACCTGAACTCACTGTAATGTGCGCCCATATGACCCATGTCTGCCACGTGCTTTCTCTATTGGGCATGTCATGGCCTGCTCCAGCTCAGGAGGACTGGGTGGTGGTTCAGCAGGGTTTAAAGAGCAAAATGATTGCATTAGAAAAAAATTTTTTATCACCTCTGAAAGAGAGAGTGTCGGCTCAGCTTATCCTTCATAATGAATGTCTAAGGGTGAAGTCAACTTCATGCAAACTCTTGCAAACAGTAGAAAATGGGTGACCATATCCATTTCTCTTTGTAAATCAGCGTGACGTTCATAGCCAGCCTGGGAAAACATTGAGAAATGATGAAAAACCTTATCCTTCATGAACCAAGCTGTATTAGATTCACTTTGGACGTGCGTGGGGGAGGCGTGCCATCACGGTTCACTGAGCAGCATTAGTCCTCACAGGGAGCACTTAAACACCTCACCTCTGAAATCTGTTATATTTATAGAAATGGAGGAAATTCGTATCTTTATAGATTCAGAAAAGTTGTTTAACAAGCTGAAAATCATTCTAGAAGCTTCTCGGTAAGGCTAGGCACTGAACAATGCTCTCCAGACCTGGCGGTTACAACCTCTGGGAAATGGTCTTAGTGTTGAAACAGCTGTGGGTGGGTGGTGGTAGGGTGGGGTGAGGAGGGGCGAGGCAGTGTGGGGTGGGGTTGTTGGTGGGTGAGGTGGATTGGTGGTGTATGGTGCAGGGTGGGGTGCAGTGGTATGGGGTGTCGGTGGGTGATTGGGGAGGGGTAGGTGGGTGGGGTGGGATGAGGTGGGTGTGGTGGGGTGGGACGGGGGCTGCCTTCCCCTAGCATAGGGTGGGATGGAAGCTCCCGCCTCCCCTGGATGTTACTGGATAGTCTCTTTTGCTTCAGAGTTTGGAAGCTTTGTTGTTAAGCAGGTTCACATTTAAAAATGTCTACTTTTTCTCAGTGAAGTGCTCCCTTAGCATTAGATAATGCCTGTGTTTCTGAGTGGTTTTATTTTTCTTGTTGTTGTTTTGTTTTCTCTGGTTTTTTCTTTTATTCTAGATATTGCCGTGCCTGTTACTAATATGGCCACTCCAGCATTCTTTCGATTACTGTCTACACAGCACATAATTTCCTACCATTTTACTTGTTTCTTTATTATTTTATTACGACTTTATAGGGGTATAATTCACATGCCATAAAATCTGCCCATTTAAAGTGAACAATCCGATGGTTTCCAATATAGCCGCAGAATTATGCCGTGATTGCCACTATCAATTTTATGGTAATTTCATGACCACAGAAGTGACCTGGGAGCCCAGAGCATCTCCCTGTACAGGCCTCATCCAGCCCTGTGGTAGCAAGCTATTTGCTTCAGGCCTGACATGACCATCACCGACATGAAACAGAGCCACTCTGGGGACCCACGGGAGTCCGCAGGCTGCAGCCGGAGAGATGAAAGAAACAGCTCAGTACGATGGAGCTAGTGGACAGCGAGGACACTGTTAACATTCTCATGTAGTGTGGAGAGGGAGGGTCAGCGGACGCTCGTCTGAGCTTCCATCTGCTCCTCCCCTTGCCCTCCAGAAGCCCTTAGTCAGGGAGCCAGAGCCACAGGCATGGAAGGGTGGGTCGGAGCGGAGACTGCAGATATACAAATTTTCTGTGCTGTCATCCATGTGAGGGAAGAACCTTTAAAAAGGCCATCCCACTGCCCATGAGGGAGAGGGATTTTTGATTTCTTTCACCGTTTTCAAAAGTTTGAGTTATGTCTATGCATGTCCATCTGTGTTTCTGTGAGTGGAAGGACCTGGGGAGACCGCAAGAGGCACCAGTGGCCCTGCGACTGGAGTTGAAAGGTAAATGTGAGCTGCCAGTGTGGGTTCTGGAAACCAAACTGAGGTCCTTTGCAAGAGCAGCAAGTGATTGTTGCCCCGAGCCATTTTTCATCTACCTGACACAGACTAGAGTCACCTGGAAAGAGGAAATCTCATCTGAGGAAATGCTCCCAAAAGGTTGGCTTTTGAGCTTGCGTGTTTTTATTAATAATTCGTGTAGGAGGGGCCAGTCCCTGGGCAGATGGCCTGGTGGTATAAGAGAGCAGGCTGAGCAAGCCATGGGAAGCAAGGCAGCATGCAGCGCTCCCCCATGGCCTCTGCTTATAGAGGACACGTCACTCTCTGGCTCTTCCGGTCTTCCCGCTCTCTAGCACTGTGGGCAATGTGTGTTTTCACTCGAACACGCCCTTTAATTTCTTGAGTAGGTTTGTCTGAGTCGAGTCCCTGGGTCGTGCGGCACCCACTGCGACATTTTCCAAAGTCTTCAAGCCATTTCCCTTCCCCAGTCCTGAATGTGACCTCCGATGTCTCACCAATGTCCTTCTGATGCTGACTCTACCCAGCCTGGGGGAAGTGTCTCTCTGGGGTGCTTTCCTGAGAACTATTAATGCCAATTTCTTTTTCACCAACTTCTCGTAGAACTTCTTTGAGAAATGCCTCTTGTTCCTTCGTCCATTTGGAGAATTAGGCTAAAGATTAGTCTTTTTCCTAATCTGTGAATTATTTGCATCTTCTAGGTATGAATTCACCTGTCAAAGAAAAAAAATATGTATTTTTCCATCAATAAGGAATGGCTTTATTAATCTCGCTATGGAAGGAGTGAGCTATGATGCTGAGAGACATGCCCAGGGAGCCACATCCGAGTGCACCTCCAGGAGAAAGGGGCGTTCTGTGTGAAAGGTTTCAAACAGGAGAGAAGATTCGAGCATTCGCCATCAGTCATGCCATTGGGCATGCGCCATCAGACACGCGCCGTGCTGGATTCCAGGCATGCGCGTTCAGATACGCCATTGCGCATGCACCATGAGACATGCCATGCTGGTTTGGAGGCAGAGGTTAATATATTATTTTGTGATTCTAGATTCTCAGGATAGTTTTCTTGTGAAAAAAGAAGGAGTCGTCTTGTTTCAGATTTCTGCGGAGAAGAGAAAGCTAGCTAATTCATGGTTGGGAGCTCATGTCTACATCAGACACATGATGGTTAATGTTAATGCCCAGCTTCGCAGCATCTTGAGTCACCAAGAAGACAAGCCTCTCGGCACAGGAAGGAGTTTCTAGATTAGGTTTAACTGAGGTGGAAAGACAAGAGAGAAAGCCAGGCTTGGTGCCCGAGCTTCTTCTCCATCCTCCACACGTGTGCAGAGGTGCGTACATGAACACAGATACACACGTATCAATCATGCATGTTTTGTGAATACTGGCTTTCGATCTTGCCTGAGACAGACTTCCTTGCTGTTTGTACCGTGTTAGGATAGCTGACCCAAGCTTGCAGAGATCCCATCTCATGCTCCATCTCGCCACAGGAATGCTGCGATTGCAGACACAACTCTTCCTTTACCTAGACGGTGGAATCAAAATTCTGGTTCTTACACTTGTGCGGCAAACTGCTTCATCCACTGAGGTGTCACTCCAGACCGGGCTTCCGATTCTGTTTCATTGATCTGTTTGGCCATTGTTATTTACACACTATATCATCGATTAGTTTAAGTTCCTTATCATCTTTCTAATAAGGAAATGAGACTCTCCCAACCCTGCTTTGCTGTTTTCAGGACCTTTTGGCTATTCTGGGTAGCCGAATGTATACTCCTGAATTTTCGTATGAATTCGCGGATCAAGTAGTCAGTCCTGGGGGGCGGTCCTCTGGAGTTTTAGTAAGGCAGCAAATCTAAGTTCAATTAGAAGCACAGATATGGTTTCAAGTCGACGTGAGTGTTCTGTCAAGGTGCCTGTGTCAAGAGCCTGGCTTTCTTTTCTTTTCTTTTTTTTTTTTTTTTGGTTTTTCGAGACAGGGTTTCTCTGTGTAGCCCTGGCCTCGAACTCAGAAATCCACCTGCCTCTGCCTCCCAAGTGCTGGGATTAAAGGCGTGTGCCACC
>CM052702.1:137072928-137135951 GCA_028551405.1 Uromys caudimaculatus
CCTCTTCCTCCCCCTCCTCCTCCTCCTTCTCCTCCTCCTCCTTCTTCTTCTTCTGCTTCTTCTTTTTTGTTGTTGTTGTTGTTGTTGTTTTTCAAGACAGGGTTTCTCTGTGTAGCCCTGGCTGTCCTGGAACTCTCTCTGTAGACCAGGCTGGCCTTGAACTCAGAAATCCGCCTGCCTCTGCCTCCCAAGTGCCTTCCTTCTTGTTTAACTTCCTTGGGGTGTATCATGAATATTCTGAACTTTTTGGCTAATATCCACTTATCAGTGAGCACATACCATGCATATCCTTTTGGGGCTGGGTTACCTCACTCAGGATGATATTTCCTAGTCCCATCCATTTGCCTGAGAATTCATGATATCCTCATTTTTAATAGCTGAATAGTATTCCATTGTGTAAACGTACCACATTTTCTGTATCCATTCTTCGGTTGAGGGACATCTGGGTTGCTTCCAGTTTCTGGCTGTTATAAACATGGCTGCTATGAACATAGTGGAGCACGTGTCTTTATGGTATAGTGGAACACATTTGAGTATATGCCCAGGAGTGGTATAGCAGGGTCTTCAGGTAGAACTATTTCCAATTTTCTGAGGGTCCGCCAGACTGATTTCCAGAGTAGTTGTACCAGTTTGCAATCCCATCAGCAATGGAGGAGTGTTCCTCTTTCTCCATACCCTCACCAGCATCTGCTGTCACCTGAGTTTTTGATCTTAGCCATCTTGACTGGTGTGAAATCTCCTGACTGGAGGTGGAATCTCAGGGTTGCTTTGATTTGCATTTCCCAGATGACTAAGGATGTTGAACATTTCTTCAGGTGCTTCTCGGCCATTTGAGATTCCTCTGTTGAGAATTCTCTGTTTACGTCTATGCTACATTTTTGATTGGGTTCTTTGGTCTTTTGGAGTCTGACTCCTTGGATACTTAATATTTTGGATATCAGTTCTCTGTCAGATGTAGGGTCAGTGAAGATCCTTTCCCATACTGTAGGCTGACATTTTGTCCTATTGACAGTGCCCTTTGCCTTATAGAAGCCTTTCAGTTTCATGAGGTCCTATTTATTAATTCTTGACCTTAGTGCCTGAGCCATTGATGTTCTGTTCAGAAGATTTTCCCCTGTGCCAATGCATTCAAGGTTGTGTCCCACTTGATCTTCTATTAGATTCAGGCGTTGAGGTCTTTGATCCACTTGGACTTGAGTACTGTGCAGGGTGAGAGATATGAATCTATTTGCGTTCTCCTACATGCAGACATCCAGTTAGACCAGCACCATTTGTTAAAGATGCTCTCCCTGTTCCATTGTAGGGTTTTGGCTTCTTTGTCAAAAATCAAGTGTCTGTAGGTGTGTGGATTTAATTTTGGGTCTACAGTTCGATTCCATTGATCTGCCTATCTGTTTCTATACCAAAACCACGCAGTTTTTATCACTATTGCTCTGTAGTACAGCTTTAGATCAGGGATGGCGGTATCTTCAGAAGTTCTTTTACTGTTCAGGATTGTCTTGGCTATCCTGTGATATTTTGTTTTTTCCATATGGAGTTGAAAATTATTCTTTGAAGGTCTGTGAAGAATTGTGTTGGAAATTTGATGAGGATTGCATTGAATCTGTACATTGCTTTTGGTAAAGTGGTCATTTTCACTAATGCTAATCCTACCGATCCACTAGCAAGGGAGATCGTTCCATCTTCTGATATGTTCCTCAATTTCTTTTTTCAGAGATTGAAGTTCTTGTCATACAGGTCTTTCACTTGCTTGGTTAGAGTCACATCAAGGTACTTTGTGTTCTTTGTGGCTATTGTGAACGGTACTGTTTCTGTAACTTCTTTCTCAGCCTGTTTATTGTTTGTATAAAGGAGGGCTACTGATTTCTTTGAGTTAATTTTGTATCCAGTCACGTTGCTGAAGGTGTTTACATTTTTTTTTAATCAAAAAAAAGTATTGAGTTTTAATCAACGGCTTTTTGTGTCTGTCAGCACCGTGTGGCTTAAACCATTTGGTTTATTGATACAGAGTATTACACTAATAGGTTTGTGAGAATGTTAAGACAATCTTCCTTTTTTGTGATATCCATGTAGGTGGGAGTTCCTAATTATTGTGATATGAATCCCCTCTTCCCTCCCCTCCCTCTCTCTCCCTCTCCTCTTTGTCTTCTTCATCTCCTCCCTTCCTCCTTCGTTATTCCTCCCCCACTCTTGTCTTCTCTTCTTTCTCTCTCCCCCCCTTCTCTGTGTCTGCTCCTCCTCTTTACCCCCCTTTCCTTCTCATCTTCTCCTGCTCCTTCTTTCTATAGCCCTGCAGACCAAACCCAAAGCCTCCCACAAGACCAGCAAGTGCTCCAGTCCTGAGCTGCCCCTCCAGCCCTGGGTTACTTTGTTGATACAATGTCAATTAGATTAGCAAATATACTTGGTACAGTTTCTTTAGTTTCAATCCCTTTAAATGGAATTGATGGTGGTCCCTCCTGAGAAATGGTCCATATGCTTTTGAGAAAGATACCTACACTGATGCTGCTGGGTGGGGTTTTGGGTGTCAGTAGGTCTACACTGATGCTGTTGGATGAGGTTTCCAGGTATCAGTAGGTCTACACTGATGCTGTTGGGTAGGGTTTCTGGGTATCAGTAGGTCTACACTGATGCTGTTGGGTGGGGTTTCTGGGTGTCAGTAGGTCTACACTGATACCGTTGGGTGGAGGTTTTGGGTGTCAGTAGGTCTATCCTGATGTTGTTTGGTAGAGGTTCTGGGATGTCAGTAGGCCCAACAGGTATAACATGTTCAAGTGTTCAAGCCTTCCATTTTCTTGATTACCTTCTGCTGTCTGCTGGCCCCCTTGTTGGAAGTAGAGTATGGAGAGCATCCACTCCTTCAGTTGAGGGCTCTAGGTCTCCTCTCAGTTCTGCCGATGCTTGATTTGCATATTCTGCAGGTTCGTTATTAGGTGCATATGTGTTTATAACTGTTACATCTCTTATCAGTATCAAATGCTCCTCTTTACATCTGGCCCACTTTCTATCTGCAGGTCTATCTGACGTCAGCAAAGCTACTTGAGCTTCTGCCTGGCCAATACTGTCTGGCTAACACTGCCTAGCTATACACATTCCTACCCCTTTACTTATATGCTGTTTTCACTGCAGTTTGCGTCTTACTCAGAGAAGAGCAGTCGATATTGTTTTCATCCCATTGGATAGTCACTGTCTTGGATTCAGCTTGCCCGTGCGTAACAACATTGGTGTAGTTGGTACCACAGGCGATCTGCCTGCCTTGTATGCCTCAATCCCTGCCTCTCCCTGTAACCCTCTCATCAGAGTTACTGCTGTTCATTTGAATTAAGTAAGCCTTTTCTAGTGTAATATTTTACTTCCTTCGCCTGCCTCTACTCCTTTTTGCGAGGCATATTTAGTATTAACTTGGGAATTTATCTTGTGCATTTCAACTCATCAATTTTTTAAAAATGTTTTTGAGTCCTCTGCAGTTTCCATACAATGCATTTGGCCACACTCACCCTCTCCCTCCACTCCTTCCAGCTGCACCCCCTCCCTTACCCACTGTACTGGCTGGTTTTGTGTATCAACTTGACACAAGCTGGAGTTGTCACAGAGAAAGGAGCTTCCGTTGAAGAAATGCCTCCAGGAGATCCAGGTATAAGGCATTTTCTCAATTAGTGATCAAGGAGGAAGGGCCCCTTGTGGGTAGTGCCATCTGTGGGCTGGTAGTCTTGGGTTCTATAAGAAAGCAAGCTGAGCAAGTCAGGGGACGCAAGCAAGCAAGCTAGTAAGCAGCATCCCTCCATGGCCTCTGCATCAGCTCCTGCCTCCTGCCCTGTGTGAGTTCCAGTCCTGACTTCCTTTGGTGATGAACAGCAGCATGGAAGTGTAAACTCAATAAACCCTTTCCTCCCCAACTTGCTTCTTGGTCATGATGCTTGTGCAGGAATAGAAACCTTGACTAAGACACCTACCCACTTTGTGTGCCACCTTTTAAGACCCATGAAGTCCACTTTTTGTTCACATGTTCTTGGGTGTGTGGCCTCACACTGGAGTGTGGCTGACTTAACCAGAAGCCACCTCTTCTATCACCTGCCAGTAGCTCAGCTGGGGAAGAGGGTTGGGCCTTCCTCCCCTCTCCATGACGGTACTTGCTCTGACTTGGGCTTCACGTGCAGGTCTAGTGCATTTTGTCTTAGTGGACAGTTTCTAAACACTTTCCTGGTCTCCATCTGCCACCTCTGACTCTTCTGTCACACACTTGACTACAAATCTGTACTAAAATCCAGGAAAAGTTCTGAGGCAGAACTTCTACTCCAGTATATCTCCCTTTGTCTTTTCTTCCTTTTGATATTAATTTATCCACGTGCCCAAACCCAGTAGCGCATTACCGTAATTACTTCTTTGTAGAACTTAACACCTGCTACAGAAGCCGTGAGAGGAGAAGAGGCAAGGATGATGGAGTTTGCTATGTTAGCCTCTCTTCTTTATCATCTTCTGATCTCTTCACGTTAACCGCAGATTAAATTCACCTTTTTCCACTTCCAGTACAGATCTGTTTCCGCCCACATCCTTTGTGAAGTTATTGTCAAATGCATGTCATCATTTTATAAGTCAGACGTACAATTATGTGTATCTTTCTTCATACGGTTGCTTTGGAAATCAGTTAAAAAGAAGAAAGGGGGCAAAATAGTCACTTATACAATTTTGGGGTTGCTTGATTACATTATTGGTGCTGTGCGTTCTTGCTAACAGATTTGAATCACTGTATGCAACTACTTGCTTTCAACTTAGAAATTTCCCACAATATGTTTGATATGGTGGGCATGCTTGCAACAGATTCTCAGGGCGTCTCATGTCTGAGAACAGAGCCATTTTTCTCCTTTGTTTTTAAGGAGTGGTTTTTCTGCAGTTGTAGGTTTTACTGAAATATTAGCTAGACTTTCAGCAGTTTGAATATGCCACCCCAAGGCCTTGTGGCCTTGTGGCTCCTAAAGAGAAATCAGCTTTCATTCTTATTGAGGGTAAGTTGTGTGGAGGGTAGGGCAGCAGGGGTGAGGGGTGGGAGTGAGGATGCTCTTGTGGGTTGGTAGAACTGTTTGGGAAGGATTGGGAGGTGTGGCCTTGCTGTAGGAGGCGTGTCATTGGCAGCTGTTTCTAATTCTATGTTTTTGGTCCACCATCATGGATTTAAACCCTCTGAAACTGTAAGCCAAATTAAACACTTTCTTTTATAATTTGTGTTATTCTTGGTGCTTGGTTACAATAGAAACCTAACTATGACAGTTGTCTTTTTTAGGGTAAACTTATAGATTCCTAATGAGCATCTACACCACCCTTTCCTGCTCCCAACTCTTTCTGTGTGCCCCCGAGTTCATTCCAATTCGTGACCTCTTATTATTTAGTAATCATTGTTAGATATGTGAACATATATGTACATACAATCTACTGAGTGTGTTTAGAATCACATACATATGTACACACACATATGGATTGGATAGCCTATGAAAGCACTCATCCTTGGGCAATGCTGATTCTTTCTGTCCCTCTGCATGTATGTGTGTGTGTTTGTGTCTCTGTGTCTCTGTCTCTCTCTGTCTCTGTCTGTCTGTCTGTCTGTCTGTCTCTCTCTCTCTCTCTCTCTGTAACCCTTGACCACCTGTAGCTCTTCAACTCTGGGTAGGACCATGTGGAATTTCCCCCTGTCCATGTTGGCTTCTCTGCTGATACTGTCATTCCAATCTTGTTCAGGGTAGCCATGTTCTAGAGATCTCTAGAGTGTCTGCTTCCTTTCTGCGTTCCAAGGATACTCTCTAGCAGCAGGTGTGTGGTCCTCTGGGCTCTTACAAATTTCCACACCTTGTTATGAAATGTTCCTTGGGGCCAAGGTGTCAGGGTTGCAGTGTGGGTCTCTCAGCAGGGGTCGAGTACCTCAGGGCTACTTGCTGTCTGCATTCTGATTAGTTGTGGATCTCTGAGATAGTCTCCTGCTGCACAAAGGAGCTTCTCTGCAAACTGGAGGATGTTCTTGGAGAACATTCCCCTGACTGCCACAGGTTCTTGTTGTTTCCAGAGTTCTGGAGAGTGAATCCCAAATGTCCGCAGTATCTCTTTACTTTTCTGGAGCCCTGGACACACAGTTCCCAAAATTTTTTTTTAGTTTTATTTATTTATTTTATGTATATGAGTACACTGTAGCTGTCTTCAGACACACCAGAAGAGGGCATCTGATCCCATTACAGAGGGTTGTGAGCCACCATGTGGGTACTGGGAATTGAACTCAGGACCTCTGAGAGAGCAGTCGGTGCTCTTAACCGCTGAGCCATCTCTCCAGCTGACATCCCACTACTAAACTCTATTGCATTTTATTTTTTCCTCTGTTTTATGTTCTCCCCTAGTTTATTGATTCTGGCTCGTTTCTTTATTATTCCCCTTTTGCTCTACTATTTTTAGATTTGATTTCATCTCTCTTCTTATCTTTAGATGAGAATTTAGGTCTTTGGCTTGTTAACTTTCCTTCTTTTCTTAACTCTCAGATCTAGCAGTAGAATCTCTCCTCGGCGTGGTTTCTGGCAGCCTTGACTCATTACATCATTCATTATCTGCTAACGAGCCAAGTTTTAGGGGGGTGAGGGGAGAAGTAATAAAAGACTTGATTAACCCCAAATAACAGGAGAAAGGAGAAAATGGGAACATAAAACACCTGAGCGAAGTCGAAAATAAAGAAGAAGATGGCAGACATAAACCCGGTGTGCAGACAGGCCCAGGGCTTCAAGAACGTGAGGACTTAGGTTATCAGACTGGAACGGGACCATCCTACTGAAAACACCCACGGGGGCTAGGTTGGGATAGCGGTTCTAATATTGCACACAGTGTGCCATGAGGTAATGGCGTGGGTCGACCCGGAAGTTATCATGGTCTTTAGCATGTGTTCCCAGAGGACACAGATCCCTGAGGGACAGCTCAGCCTTTCAAGAAGAGCAACTGCTGATCCTGGCATGTAGGGAGGCTGACACTCACTAAATAACACAGGTAATAACATGAATATCCGTTGTTGTTGTTTTTTTTTTGAAAACCGAGGAGACACAGGCAGACTAACTAAACTGATGAGGCAGCTGACCCCTGATGCCACCAGCGCAGCAATGGACAGGGACCATTTACCCAGGAGGCCCATAAACAGGCCTCGGAGCCCTGGGAGGGTCAATATTGCTTGTCGACTTAAAGGGAGTCAGGGTCTTGTGAAACAGCCTTAGGGCCTGCCTCTGAGAGAGGGTTTACATTAGGTTAAACTGAGCTGAGAAGATCTGCCTTTAACAGTGGGTGACACTGTCCCATCCACGGGGGTCCTGCCTGAATGAAATGCTGCATGAGGGCTGGGTGCCAGTGCCCACCACTCTGCTTCCTGACTGCAGATGCAACATGACTAGCTGCAGAAGCAGCAGAGGCTATGTCTTCCTCTGATGGGGAGCGTACGGTCAATCCGTGAGCCAAATAAACCCACCCACCCTTCCTCCTTCCTTCTTTCCTTCCATTCTTCCTTCATTAGCTCACTGAATTTATGATTAGATCTGGAGGTGCTGGCTTCTATTGGACTCCCCTCCCTCCTTCCTTCCTCCAGCTGTCTTTGCTGGGCGTTCTGTCCTCGTAGAAACGTAACATATCTAAAGCCTTTACCGGATTAGAATCATCCCAATGGCACTGGAATCCAGCAAAGGATGAGAAGAGAAAAATTCACTGCTACCTGGAACTCAGCATCCGGCCTCATACTCTGAACTGGCTGACAGAACATGCTCCTCTCCAACGTCCATCATCCCAGGCTTGCCCTGGCCCAGATGACATCCAGCACTCACCCTCTACCTTGTGTTAACTTTTCTCTTTATAGAGCCAATGACCTTGAAGCTTCCTCCAAAGCAGCATGCCCTCACCAGCACTTACACAGCAAGCCTTCAGTGGCAGCCAGCCTCTTACACAGCTGTAAGAGTCTTATGACTGGCTTCTTCCTTTCTCTGCCAAGAGCCATGTGTTTGACTCTTCAGAGAGCAGACGTGTATTCACAGGCTTGTTCACTCTCTCTCTCTCTCTGATGAAGCATCACCTCAGAGCTGTTCAGAGACCCTTGACTTCCAAAGAATGGCTCCTTAGAAGTCCAAACTCAATTTCAATTATACTCCATCCACTGTCCCACTCGACGGGCCCTCTGGTGGCACACTTACATGAAAGCTGGTTTAATTGCCAGTAAATAGTGGAATAATCTTTTGAAACAATGTAGCAAACATAATTAATCGAAATAATCTCCATGTGTTTCATGTGGTAATAACCACTTATGGGAGATTAAACATTCAGAGACACCCAGAGGAGTGGCAATGGGGGCGGGGCGGCACCCTGTAAATCCTCCCCTATTCTCCTTGACAGTCATTAAATTGATTTACTTATTTGCTTCTTTGTATCGTGTTATAAATTGTCGGTGGGTCAGAATAATTGGCAGTTAACTTATTAGCTTGAAGCTTTGAATTGAGCTCAGGGTACAAGGAACTGGAAGCATAAGGAGTCAGACCCATGAGGAAAAGATCCCACAGGAGCCAGGAAAGAGGCGTTTGTTCAAAAAATTGTCAAAGACTTGTTTGTATACCCTGTTCAGTAGCTCACTGAATTCATGATTAGACCTGGAGTTGGTGGCTTTTGCTGGACTCTGTCCCAAGTCAGTTGTATCTAAGGTACTTGACAAAGAAAATAACCTGTAAGCAAAATGCTTGCTTCCTGCCTGGTATCTGGTGCTCTCTTGTGTTCTCTCTCCTCTCTCTCTCTCTTTCCCTTTCACGTCTCTCATGTCTCTCGACAACTCCAAGGCCATCGAGATTATGATGTAAAGGAAGACCAGGCTCAGAGGAGGGCTGACTGTGCACCCAGAGGATATGTAGCCTCTGTGATAAGTGGATATTAACCCAAGAGTTCGGAATACCCAAGTTTCACTTTACAGTAACCGCTAGACTGAGAATGAGGTCCCAGATGGAGGAGTTGAAGAAGGAACTGAAGGAGCTGAGGGAGTTTGCAGCCCCATGGAGGGAGCAACAGTGTCAACTGGCCTGGCCCCCCCTCATCCTCCTGGAGGCTGGACCACCAACCAAAGAATACACATTGAGGGACCCATGGCTCGGACCACATATGTGGCAGAGGAAGGCCTTGTTGACCATCAGGGGGAGGAGAGGCCCTTGGGTCTGAGGGTGTTAGAGGCCCCAGTAAAGGGGAATGTCAAGGTGAAAATACAGGAGTGGGTGGGCAGGTGGGTGGGAGGTGGAATACCCTCATAGAGGCGGGGGAGGGGGAAGGGATAGGGGGTTTCCAAAGAGGAGACCTAGAAAGGAGGAAACATTGGAAATGTAAATAAAGTATCAAAAAATAAAATAAAATAAAATAAAACGTACCCACACAAAAAAAAGAAGAAAAGAAAAGAAAAGAAAAGAAAAGAAAAGAAAAGAAAAGAAAAGAAAAGAAAAGAAAAGAAAAGAAAGATAGCAACATTTTAAGGTTCAAGTGGGTCTGGTTTGTGTTTGACCAGGTACAGTCAAGCACGAGGCAGGGCCACATGGGGCAGAGCCAGACTGACCAGGCTGTAGATGTGTGCAGAAAACATGGCCAGAGACCTACTGTGGCCTCTACAGGATTGTGTGAAGGAGGCAGGCAGAAGGGGCAAGCAGGCTGGATCACACAGCTTGGGTCATCTGGTCAAGCTTTGGGCTGAAGGCTTGATCTTTCATTGTGATTTGGGCAGGAGAAGGACTGGCAGCTGTGTGAAGGTTCCAAGAAGGAGGTGTGCAGGATTTGTCCAGGGGAGGTGTGCTCACTGGCCCATGGGTCTCTACCTAGTAATGAGGCTGGAAGAGGCAGTCTTTCCAGGCTTACCCAAAAACCATCAGAGCAACAAAAACACCAGATGCAAAAAACATACCTCACACCATGTAGATGTGTTAATTCTTTATGGATTGTGAAGAAACCAGGGCTTTCCATCCAAGGGATGTTTTAAGAAGTGTATGGTTTGTATATGCTCAACCCAGGGAGTGGCACTATTAGAAGGTGTGGCCTTGTTGGAGTAGGTGTGGCCTTGTTGGAGTAGGTGTGGCCTTGTTGGAGTAGGTGTGGCCTTGTTGGAGTGAGTGTGTCACTGTAGGTGTGGGCTTTAAGACCCTCATCCTAGCTGCCTGGAAGTCAGTATTCTGCTAGCAGCCCTCAGATGAAGATGTAGAACTCTCAGCTCCTCCTGCACCATGCCTGCCTGGATGCTGCCATGTTTCCCCCTTGATGATAATGGACTGAACCTCTGAACCTATAAGCCAGCTCCAATGAAATGTCATCCTTATAAGAGTTGCCTTGGTCATGGTGCCTGCTCACAGCAGTAAAACCCTAACTAAGACAAGAAGCAGAAGCCTTTGGTTATGGACTAAGCCTGCTCCTCCCTAGCTGTCTGTGGCTGGTCCAGCCCCTACAGAATACCTTCTAACCTTACTTGGGAGGGAGGAAGCAGGAACCCTCAGATACTTCTCAGGACCAGCCTGTGAGTGCTGTGGCCCCAAGAGCAGGATTCACAGAAAGAAGGTCCAACGAGTGCATCGAACATGAATCACTCCTGCTGAAAGACATTCCTCAGTCCTGGGGTGAGGGGTGGGGACACGCAGAAGAGCCTTGTGGGTCCACCACAGAATTTCCTCCCCACTCCGAAGGACAAACAGGCTCCCCTTTAATGGCTGTCATTTCCTTTCACATGAGGGATGTTGCAGGAGGGTAGGAGGCCACCACACCTCTTCCTTCTTGAGCCACATCTACAACAGATTGAGAGCTTCTTGGGTGCCTGGGGGGCCAGTGGACAGGTATAGGAACATTAGGAGAAAAGAGGAACCATTGTCCTGGTGACCTGGAAGGGACAACACAGGGGGAGAGTATTGCAAGGTTGGTCATCCCAGAGAAAGCAAAATGGAGTCTTGTGTGTGTGTGTGTGTGTGTGTGTGTGTGTGTGTGTGTGTGTACATGTGCACATCTTAGTACATGCATTTAAAGGCCAGGGGCCAACTGCAGGCGTCATTCCTCAGCAAGATCTCTCACTACCATGAAACTCAAAGATTGGTGATGGAAGGCAGAGGAGGCAGCCCACTGTGAGTGAGGCAGATGATCCTGGGTTGTGTATAAGAAGGTAGGCTAAGCAAGCCATAGGAAGACAGCCAGTAAGCAGTGTTTCTCTGTGGCCTCTGCTTCAGCTCCTGCCTCCAGGTTCCCACCCTGAGTTTCTCAGGGGATGGACTGTGATGTTTCTGTAAGTTGAAACAGTCCCTTCCCTCCACAAGTTACTTCTGGTCACAGTATTTTACCACAGCCATGGAAACCCTCAGACACTAGAACGAAGCCATTGGCCACGGAGGGTGACTAAGACAGTGAGGGTGTGGCCAGGCTGGAGAACAGGAGCATGATGTCTTGGTCTTTCCAGGCTGCCATAACCACTCGGAAGGCTGCGTGACTTAAACATAGCCATTTCCCCACAGTTATGAAGATGATGGCAAGTCCACGTGTTAGCAGCAGATCTGCCGACAGCCCTGATGCACGAGTGCTCACCTTAAGGTGTCCTCACGTGGGGTCTCTGTGTCATAGTGAGATCTCTGATGTCTCTCTTCCTAGACCTCCATCAGCCCCATCAGTTCCCAGCAGCAACCTGATAACTTCATTTGTGATGAATCATGACATAGAACATGTAAGTATCTGTGTTGAGTTGGTAGAAAAAGGTGCAGGGTCAGTTACATAAAGGACCACAGTACTCAAGGCAGAGTGATAAGGTTTGTAGTAAGAATAAGAAGTTGACAATGCCGGGCGGTGGTGGCGCACGCCTTTAATCCCAGCACTCGGGAGGCAGAGGCAGGTGGATTTCTGAGTTCGAGGCCAGCCTGGTCTACAGAGTGAGTTCCAGAACAGCCAGGGCTACACAGAGAACTCTGTCTCGAAAAAAACCAAAAAAAAAAAAAAGAAGTTGACAATCAAACAGTGTATTTCCCCCAAAGAATCGGTCCCTGAATGTAGTCCTGTCAGGGCTGAGACTTCAGTGTGTCATGGGATTTGATGTGGACCATCACAGAAAGTAAGGGACCGGAAGACCAGTGACTCAAGAAGCTAGTCTCTGAAGTTGCTCTCGCTCACCTCCAGAGAATGATATGGAGCCCTCGTGGTTTGTAATTGTGAGTCTCCCGTGAGCTCTGATGACATTTTGAAATCTCAGCCATGTTTTCTGTAGCGATTACACAACAAATCTCATCAAATGGCCCCATGGTTTACCATGGCTGGCCTGAGCCGAGGTAGTCTGGAGCACTGTCTTCCTGATGCCATCTGGCTAACTTCAGGGACTGGAGATGAACAGGGTGGCCTGCTGGCTCAGCTTCTTTCTGATTTGAGGATGTTCTTCAAACAGTCAGAAAACACACAAGTAATGTCTGTGCCCGTGAAAGATCTTTAAGCATTCGTTACGTTCCTTATTAGCTCCAGTCGGCTGCAATTGCTCATCAGACTCACTGCTTTGAAGTGTGCTACAGAAATTTCAAATGAAACATTTCGGTCCTTCTAATTGCACTGGAAGCCGGCTGGAGCACTGGGGTCTGTGTTCAGAAGCAGAGGGTCTTCGGCTGCACAAGATCCATCAAAGTCCGGCGTCTCCCAGCTTTTAGAGAGGAAGTGGGAAAACAGCAGAGGAGAAAATAGCAAATCAAAGCAAGGAAATCCCACCCTGCTGGCATCCAGGAGTGTGTTCTTGGGAGTCAACATTGCTTTGATTTTTAGATTACATTTGTTTTCCACACCGATTATTTTTGGTATTTTGTATACACTCGGAAATTCTAGCAGAATGTTAATGGCTGTGATCTACCTCATGCCTCATGAGGGTCTGGAGCAGTTTCCTCAAAGCCGGAAAATTGCAACAGATGAGGGTGACCCACGTTCCACCTGGGGTCTCAAACACCTCCTCACTGTCCTGTTGTGTCCACCAGGACGGCTGGAATTGTGTAAGCAAGTGAAGCCCAGTTGCACATTGCAGAGCACACATGTGTTCACATATACCCCACATAATACGCGACCTTTATGGCCCAGAGGGCGTGAGTGAGGACAGGGCCGTAGAGAACAGGCTGTTGCAGCGTCAGAAGGAGAACGACTCTCATGTGACAAGAAGCGTTGACATCCAGCCTCAGCCTTGTTCTCCTTGGACGTGGGTCATGGAGGGAGAGCATGGACTGTCAGCCCGTGTGGTCTCCGGTGGCTGGTGTGGGCCTGGTGGGATGAGCCTTAAGTTCCCAGACGCTGTAGGAGTTCTTGCTCTGGCCTCCGTACCTACTTTCCTCCACCTCCAGAAGTCCTCTTCACTTCCTACAGCAGGTGGGAGGGGCTTTGTGTTTGGGACACACCTCCATTTCACCCAGGGCGGTCTCTGCTGTGTCTGAGGCTGCCCGTGGAGTGCCGTCATTTCATCACCAGGAGAGATGGCCATATTTGTTATTCTGGGGACTTTATAAAGAAAATGGGGTCTACTTTCAGTCCACTTTAGCTTAAGCATATTCATGGATAGAGATCGAATACAAAGCATCAGAAAATTGATGGCTTCCCGGTAGAAGAGGTTCAGCTGGGAACTTGGAGGAGTGAGTTTGCCATGAGTTCTCCAGTAAGAGTGTCTGTCCTCCCTGGTGCCTGGTCTGCACGTGGAATCTGGGGTTCCTCTGAGGCAGGTCGAAAGGCTACTGCTAAACCTACTGCAGAATGTCTATAATAAACGTATCTATTTGGTCTTCATTCCTTGTCCTATTACCAATTTGATAAAATCCCTGGGATATGGTGACTAGGATGTTAACATGAGATGCCCTCTTGGGATGACCGGGTGGTGAGAAGGTATTATTATTATTATTATTATTATTATTATTATTATTATTATTATTACTATTATCTGTCTCAAGACCTCTCTTACTCCTTCTGAGCTCAGGCTGATGAAGTGATTCCGGCTGTGACCCTGAATTGCTTCATGAGGGGAAGGCCTGTGTCTTGTCTAGTTTTATCTTAGCTTGAGACAAGCTACATCTGAAAGGAAGGAACCTCAATTGGGAAAATGCCTCCATAAGGTCTATCTGTAGGGCATTTCTTTAAACTTGATGATCCATGTGTGAGGGCCCAGCCCTTGGTGGGTGGCTCCATCCTTGGGTTGGTGATTTTGGGTTTATAAAAAAGCAAGGTGAGCAAGCCATGAGGAGCAAGCAGCACCCCTCCATGGCCTCTGCATCAGCTCCTGCCTCCAGGTCTCTACCCGATTTGAATTCCTGCCCTTGCTTCTTTCAGTGGACTGTGAGTCTGGATATGTAAGCCAAATAAGCACTTTCCTCCCCAGGTGGCTGTTGGTCACGGTATCTGTCACGGCAACAATTATCTTAATGAGAACGGAAGTTGGTACCAGGAGTCAGGAATTGCTGTGACAGACCTCACCGTGTTCTTTGTGGGATGATTGTAGGATGACTTTGGAACTTTTCTAAAACCTACTGTGTGTTCAAAGCTTGGTGAGATGCTTTGTGAGACCTTGGAGGGTAAGAATGTTGAAGCCAGGGCAGACAATGGAGGCCTGACCTGTGAAGCTCCAGAGGGAAGTTACTTAGGGTTAGGGTTAGGGTTAGGGTTAGGGTTAGGGTTAGGGTTAGGGTTAGGGTCAGGATCAGGGGTAGGGTTAGGGGTAGGGGTAGGGTTAGGGCTAGGGTTAGGTTTAGGGCTAGGGTTAGGGTTAGGGTTAGGGTTAGGGTTAGGGCTAGGGCTAGGTCTAGGGTTAGGGTTAGGGTTAGGGTTAGGGCTAGGGGCAGAGTTAGGGTTAGTGTCAGGGTAGGGTTAGGGTTAGGGTTAGGGTTAGGGTTAGGGTTAGGGGTAGGGGTAGGGGTAGGGGTAGGGGTAGGGTTAGCTGTAGGGTTAGGTGTAGTGTTAGTATTATGTTTAGGTTAGTGTTTGGGTCATGGTTGGGGTTTGGATCAGGGTAGGGGTTGGGATCAGATTTGGGGTCAGGGGCAGTATTAGTTTTAGGGTTGGTGTTTGGGTTAGGGTAGGGTACGTTAGAATTAGGCTTAATGTTAGGACTACAGTTAGGAGTAGGGTAATTTTAGGGTTAGGGTTAGGGTTAGGGTTATTGTTAGTTTATGATTAGGATTAGGGTCATGGTTATGGATAGGGTTAGCATTGCGGTTAGGGTTGGTGTTGGGATTAGGGTTAGGTTAGGGTTAGGTTAGTTTAGGATTGGGCTTAAGTTTAGGGCTAGCCTTTGCATTAGGGTTAGAGTCAAGATTTTGATTGAGTTCGGGGTCATGGTCAGGGTCAGTGTCAGTGTTATTGTTAGGGTTGGGTTAGTGTTAGTCCTTGAGTTACTTAAAGGCTCTATGTTGGCCCTTTGTTGATTTATGTTGAGAATCTGTTGTTCTTGTTAGTGGTGTTTGAAGAATTATCTGTGACAACAAGAGACCAGAAACAGTGAAACTTTTTCTTTACTGGGACGATTGGCCCTGATCAGCAGGAGCTGAGAACAGTGAGACGATTGCAAGAGACAAGAATCAGTGAAATGAACATATGAGAAATGTTTGCTCAGAATCTCCATACAGAAGCTGTGTTCCAGAGGGGGCCATATTTGTACCTCTTGCACTGGCAGCCAAATTTGGGAGTGTCAGAGTCACACAGATGGTGCTGGTTTTGAAGGTATGATAGGTTTATGGAGAACATCTGAGGTTTGGCACTGTGAGGTAAGGCTGGAGTCCCTGAAGAGAGCCCTGGAGAGGGTATTGGTGAAATTGCAGCCCAGCTGCAACAAGACTCTCAGGCATTTGGAGATACAAGTACCATTGGATGAGCACCAAGAATAGCAGCAGCAGTGGAGTGGAGCTGGCCTGAACTGGAAAGACAAGCTGTGTGTGCTGCCAAAGGCCGAGTCGGGGAAGTGACCCAAGCTCTCTGGAGGAACGCGGGAGATCATGAGTGGATCCCTGATGATTGGTCATTGAGTTATTTATACTTTGGGAGTTTAGATTTGCTTTGATTTGATTGTGACTGTGACCCGGTCTTTTCTTCTTGAAGTAAGAAAGTATTTAACTTAGTTTTGATTTTACAGGAGCCCATAGTTGAGAGACTTTGAACTTTTAAGAAGATTTTTGGAATTTTACAATTATCTTGGGTTTTAAGAGAGACTGAATTGTCAAGGGTTTGAATTTTTAAAGACTGTGGGACTTTTAAAATTTGGAAGGGCCACATTTTTATTCATACGTGATGTTGGAGATGAGCAAGAAATGACAGGCTGCGGCTTAATCATGATATGCTTGCGTGTCACATTGACAAGGAGTCAATTGCCCTGGCTAGTTTTATGTCAACTTCACACAAACTGGAGTCATCTGGAAGGAGGACAACTCAATTTACGAAGTGTCTCTGTAGGATCCAACAGTAGGGGATTTTCTTATTTAGCTATTAATGTGGGAGGGCTCAGCCCATGGTTGGGGTGCTGTCCTTGGGCTGGTGGTCCTGGGTTCTATAATAAAGCAGGTCGAACAAGCCACGAGGAGCACACCAGTAAACAGCAATCTTCCACATCCTCTGCATCAGCCCTTGCCTCCAGGTTCCTGTCCAGTTTGAGTTCCCATTTTGGCTTTCCTCAATGGACTGTGAGTCTGGATATGTAAGCCGAATAAACTCTTTCCTCCTCAACTTGCTTTCAGTTATGGTATTTGTCACAGCAATAGTAAACCCGATGAGAACAATTTGCCTCCTGAGGAGCCACTGGAAAGCTGCATGGTTAGACATCTTCAGCTTTTCCATGCCTCGACTTCCAGCCCTGGAGAAAGGCTGTAAACTGAGTCCTGTCACAAGAGCAGCCACTTAACCCTTCAGGACCATAGAGTGAAATCTCTGTATAGCCTAGGCCAGGGTTTGCACAGCCCCAGGTTGGTGAGTGTAGAGGCGTGGAGTTACCACACTCCAGGGCTGGGGACTGGGACACAGGAGCTCTACATGCCAGCTATACTGCATAGCAGGTTTCCATCATGCCAGGAGCCATCTAGGAAAGGCTAAAGGCATGCACGTAACTTTTCTGGAGCTGGCCCACTGTGTTACGTGGCTGTGATAGGTGAACTCTGAATTTCGGGGCCTTCAGTGGTCTCAACTCAAGATTGATTCTTGTTGATGATACGCCTTTCCTGAGACTGCTACATAGCCTAATGATCCCTGGGCAACAGCCCACTCTGTTGGGCAAATTTTCCACAGATCAATGTAAAGATGGATTTTTATGAATTAATGCTGTTTAGATGAATACCCGATTTGATTCAAAAAATTTTAGGAAGAAAGTTTTAAGAGGCAGTTCTAGTTGTTTTGCCAGAAAGAGGGAATAAAGTTAGGATCAAGACTAGAATGTGTGTGGCAGGAAATATTAAATAAGAAATCCGGCACGTTCCTGTGCTCAGGCCGGCAACCAGTGGCCTATAGCAGACCTCCTGCAGGGGAATCTCACTTTCTCAGCCCACCGACTCTCCGGAGCTGAATCCCTTGGCAGATCTCTGCCGCCAGGCCCACACAATAACTGCCTGCCCCACAGTCAACCATCTCAACACCCAATTACCCGGTAGAATCAAAACTCTTAAGCATGTAGTTAACCAAATAGATTTATGTATCAATAATAACACAATTTACAAGATGCCAATACAATAATTTCAGAGCCAATTGATAATGATAAAAGCTGCCCACATAGATTAGATAAATTATCCCAAAATTCTAACTTTTATGATAACATAATCATCAGCGGCACCACGCCAGTTCACGTCTGCTGCCATCTTCCTCCCTTCTCTCTCCCAAGATCCTCTCCTGCGCAACTCTTAGCTCCACCTCCCTGTTCCCTGTCCAATCACAGGGCTCCTGTTGCCCTAATGTAATTGGGCAGGGAAAATCCTGCAACAAATGTGCCCCCTCCTCACAGAATAGTAAGTAAAGGCTACATAATAAGAACACAGTGAGCTTTCACAGTTACACTAAAAAGAGAAATAGGTTTTGAACAAATTTGTGATCAAGGAAAAACATGCATTCTAGGTCAGGCCAAAGGATGAGGCCACAGGTGTGCACTATGATACAGCAAGACCATGTGAAACTATCACTTTGAACTTATAATGATCTTATAAAGTGAAACACTGCTTTGAATTTACTATCGACATTCTTCTGTAACTCCACTTTTGTGTAACATTTTATCAATGAGGTAATTTTCTAGAGAACTTTTGTCTAAGAAGGTTTAAAAAAGACCAGAGAAAAGAAATAAAGAGTGGCTTGGGGTGTTCTGCCTCATCCATCCAAATGTTATATGTATATGTTTGTCCATACTTGTGGAGTTGATGAGACAAGTGGTCAGGCCTGACCTGTGTGTGTGTGTGTGTGTGTCTGTGTGTGTGTGTGTCTGTGTGTGTGTGTGTCTGTGTGTCTTTGCCTATTGCCTGTGTAATTTTAATTCTTTTCCTTTCTTTTCTCTCTGTCTCACAAGGAGTTAATGAGTTCCAAGTCTGGCCAGTGAGAGGTCCTTGAGCCAAGGAGAAAAGAAACCAGCACTTATCAGCCCAAAATAGTAAGAGAGAGTTACAGAGAACAGAAACCAGTGCTTATTAAAGCACAAAATAGTATGATTATAAGGTCAGGGATCATCAGTCTTTGACCTTCATCCAAAACTGGGTCCCACCCAGTACCTTTCCCCTAAAGGCTGAAGCAGGCCACAGGCACCTCCACTTAGATATTTCTGAGCCATGTCCTTTTTCAGACCCTTCCCTGTAAGTGTAAACATCTCTGGTGTCTTTGACTTGTCCCAGCAAGTTTCAGGACCACAAGTAGCAATGGTCATGCAGTCATCCAGCCAGGCAACCTGGGGTCCCAACAGTTGTACTTACAAACATGGAGGTCTTTTGGGACTGCACTCTTCACATGTGGGTCTCTGCTAAATCTTGGCAGTGTGATAATTCATCTGAACTGCAACAGTCAGTTGGAGCTGTAGAAATGCAGTGGGGGATTGTAAGCTTATTAGTGCAGATACGCTTCTAAGCCTTTGACAGCACCTGGGTGTCTCTCAGAAATGCCTCTGCTAGAGCACATCCTTATCATAGCCAGCGCAAGGCTTTGCCTTGGATCTCTTCTTGTATTTGAATGGATGGATGAATGAATGAATGAGTAACCGTTTGGAGACAGAAATTAAAATACAACATCTCTAGAGAGCAATGAATTCTACTTTACAATCTGTAAGGTGGAGACCTAGGAAGGATCATCTGAGGGCTGGTGAGATGGATCCATCCAACATGGCGGCCTGAGTCTGGATTCCCAGCCCCCACATCAAAAGCTGAGAGTGGCAGACAAAGCTTGCAGTTCCAGCTGGAGGAGGCGGGGACAGGAGTCTCAGGGGTTCACTCCTATGCAGATCATTGAGCTCCAGGACAGTGAGAAACCACACCTCAAACGTAAGGTGGAGAGAGACTGAAGATGGAGAGACTGAAGAGGACACCCAGGCCTCCGCTCTAGCCTCCACACTCAGGTGCACACAAACATTCTCCAAACCAAAAAAGAACGTTATAGTCCCAGACAGTCAGTGAGCAATCATCAGCTCAGTTCAGTGAGAATCAGTGAAATGAGAGGGTGAGCTTGTGTGGATACCATCTGAGGTGACGTGCTGCGCACAGGCCTTTGCACTGGTTAACAAACGCAACACCTGACATCAGCTTCACACTCATGTGCACACATGTAAGCATGCACACCACACAGGCCTGTATACCAAACAGGCATGCAAACCACACAAGCATGCACACCACACAGGCATGCACACCACACAAGCATGCACACTACACAGGCATGCACACATGTGAGCATGCACACCACACAGGCATGCACACCACACAGGCATGCACACATGTGAGCATGCACACCACACAGGCTTGCACACATGTGAGCATGCACAGCACACAGGCATGCACACGTGTGAACATGCACACCACACAGGCATGCACACCATGCAGGCATGTACACATGTGAGCATGCACAGAACATAGGCATGCACACCATGCAGGCATGCACAGCACACAGGCATGTGCAGCACACAGGCGTGCATCCCCCTGGGAGGAGAAGAATTGATCTGAGGAGGCACCTCCAGAAGTTTGCCTTTATAGACATCTGCAGGGGTGCTCTTTTCACTCATGACTGTTGTGAGAGGGCCCAGCACACTGTGGGCAGGGGCTGCTGGAAGCTGTAAGAAGGAGAGCTGAGCATGAGCCTGGGGCAAACACACAGCGTTTCTTCATAGCTCCTGCTTGAGTTCCTGCCTGGGCTTCCCTCATGATGGACTCTAATCGGGATATGTGAGTCAAATAAACCCTTTCCTCCCCAAGTTGCTCTGGCCATGGTGTTTATCACAGCAACAAGGAACCAAACTAGGACACCCTCGGAGCAATGCCTGGTAGAGACAGATGATATCATGTGGAAGAGAGAGCCATGCTCAGGGGGAGACTGAATTACCCAGGTCTCTCATGGCTGTTGTTCCGAGGCTTCTGGCATCCACTATGCTATTAGAAGCATCAGAGAAAGACTCTCTGATGGTTGCTAACATCTCTCTCTCTCTCTCTCTCTCTCTCTCTCTCTCTCTCTCTCTCTCTCTCTCCTCACCAAGGAGAGATTTCTATTTCCTTTGTGGGTCAGTTCACAAACCCCAAAAACTAATAAGCTCGGAGCAAATCTCCAACGAGGAAATGTTTACTTTGTGTTCCTAGACCATCTGAGCTGGTTTTATGAACACAGCCCTCGTAATTTCTACATCTGCAAAAGCTTTGTACATTAATGTGCAGGAAGGATCAGACCCAGCACACAGGCTTGTCATGCTCCATAAAAATTTAATGGAAAATAAAATGCTTGTTCAAAAGATCAATACCGTCATTCTCTTTCACCAAACGGTGAATGACTGTTTTCATAAAATAATAATAATACTAGCATATTGATTATGGAATGGGGACCAGTCTGTTGTCAAAGATGCAGTCATTTTTAATCTTTTAATGTCTTCCTGCATAAACACCCGCTGCTGGAACTGGGCATCTGTCACTATAAAGACAACGTGAACCGGAGCGGCTCCTGGGCTCTTTGTCATTTAGCAGAACCATTGTTCTGGCAGTCAACTGTCGGAAGATAAGACCTATAGCAGCCACTAAGTGTCCCCGCAGATGCCCCTTTAAGAGACGTTTGATTGTATGCTTCGTAGTTTTGTGTCAGCTTGATGCTGGCTGGGGTCATCTGAGAGAAGAGAACCTCAATTAAGAAAACGCTCCACAAGATTGGCTTGCAGGCAAGCTTGAAGGGTGTTTCTTAATTAGTGACTGATGGGAGAGGCCCCGCCCACAGTGGGCGGGGCCACACCTACGCTGGTTGTCCTGCATTCTATACGAAAGCAGGCTGAGCAAGGTAGGGAGAACAAGCCAGTGAGCAGCACCCTCTCATGGCCTCTGCATCAGTTCCAGGTTGCTGTCCCGACTGACTGCGTTCCTGATCTGACTGCTTTTGATGATGGAACTACAAGTCAAATGAGCCTATGATGGACTTTCTTCCTCACCTGGATTTTGAAGATTGTGTGTTTCATCACAGCCGAAGAACCTCTGACCAGGGCAGGGTTTTCATCTCAGGAGCCTGTGGGGGATTCAGCGGTTAGACCCAGTGTTCTCTTCCAAACACAACACAGAACTCTTCGAGTCATCTCATGGAAAAAAGCAAGGTAGCCACCTGGCTCGAATCTGGCCTTTGCAGACAGGTCACTTGTCTAAAGCTCACACCCTTGTAAAATAATATACTAGTAATATTTGTGCAGCTGTAACACTAGTTTGGAGAATCAGCTAAAAAGAGGAAAAATTTAAGAGGCTGTAGAGATGGCTTAGGGGTCCAGAGCACTTGGGGCTCTTACAGAAGCTCGGAGTTCAGTTCCAGCATTGACATCAGGATGTAGACAATCACCTGCAACTCTGGCTCGGGGAGGGGGGGGGTCTGCTGCCCCCTTCTGGCCACCACAGGTACCTGCACACACATGATGCACATATAGACAGGCAGGAGCGTGAGCGCGCACACACACACACACACACACACACATATATAAAACAAATGTAGAAAAAAATTTTTTTGTTTGGCTTTATTATTTCAGAAACATTAGAGTAAAAGCTTCTAGGTGTTTTGTTAAATATTATTTTATGTGTATGGGTGTTTTGTCTGCATGCATGTATGTGCATCACGTGCCAACAAAGGCTGAAAGAGGGCCTCCTATCCCTAGAAAATGGAGGTATTGACAGTTGTGAGCCACCCTGTGGATGCTGATAACCATCCACTGGAAGCACCCATAGCCAGTGCCCTTAACTGATAAGCCATCTCCACAGCCCTGGCCTCTGAGTGTTTCGGGTTCTTAGGCTGCACGACAGACTCACAGAGGAAACAGTGACTCTGCCAAACCACTTCCAGATGTCTGCAGTATCCGAGAAACCAGGATGGAGTGCTATGAAGTAAAGGCATCATTCTCCTCTTAATGAGTCACCTGTTTCCAGAATCTCCTTCTCACCACAATCACAAAAAAACTCACAAAATGTGTGATGCAGTACTATTTAGACATTGACACAAGAAGTATGTGTCTTAGGTTCACTATGAATGGAAACACAGAGAGCCCCATGCTGGCCCCGTTCTGGCCCTGCGCTGGTCCCATGTTGGCCCCGTTCTGGCCCTGCGCTGGTCCCATGTTGGTCCCGTGCTGGCCCCACTCATTGACAGTGCTTCCCGAATAGTCAGACTGGGATGGCTTGGGTTGCCAGCTGGCAGAATATGAAACAAGTCAAGTACGCTGGAATCAACCGAACTGACTATATAAAGGGCATCTTGAGCACCAAGAATCCATGAATGGTCCTGTGGGTGGTTCCATGAATGTCAGAACTCAGTGAGACCTACAAGGCTTGGGTGGGGTGGGAGAGACAGAGAAAGAGTAGGCTAAGACATTCCCAAAGCTCACACAAGGATGAAAATCGTTTGTGTTTGCCCAGACCAGAATGAAAGACAACCTCAGACAAAGGGAATCAGAGAAGTCTATGCCTTAAGTTCATGACTGAGCCTTTCAACATCAGAGAAGCATCGTTTTCCTAGTCCCCTGCACTAACTCACGCTACGTGGGTTGTAAGCTAAAGTACATAACAAACAGGCTCCATCTTCTTCATGACTGCCCCTGCAGGTAACTGAGTTATAGTATCATGTGAACCAGCTGTATATATATATATATATATATATATATATATATATATATATATACACATACATACATACATACATACATACATACACAAAAACAACTGCAACCCCAGGGATAGGAATTCAGCTTACCATTACAGGTTACAGTTCACTGTATCAGGGAAGTGTCATTGGCAGGAGCTGAAAGCAACTAGTCACAGCCACAATCACAGGCAGAGAAAGAACAAATATGTGCGTGTTTCCCACTTAGCTCACTCTCTTCACTTGAATAGAGTCCAGGACCCAAACCCAGGGAATGGTGTTCACCCATGGTGGGCTGAGTCTTCCCAGGGAATGGTGTTCACCCATGGTGGGCTGAGTCTCCCCAGAGAATGGTGCTCACCCATGGTGGGCTGAGTCTCCCCAGGGAATGGTGCTCACCCATGGTGGGCTGGGTCTTCCCAGAGAATGGTGCTCACCCATGGTGGGCTGAGTCTTCCCAGGGAATGGTGCTCACCCATGGTGGGCTGAGTCTTCCCAGGGAATGGTGCTCACCCGTGGTGGGCTGGGTCTTCCCAGGGAATGGTGCTCACCCGTGGTGGGCTGAGTCTTCCCAGGGAATGGTGCCTACCATGGTGGGCTGGGTCTTCCCAGGGAATGGTGCTCACCCATGGTGGGCTGAGTCTTCCCAGGGAATGGTGCCTACCATGGTGGGCTGAGTCTTCTCACATCAGTTAAGGTGACCAAGACAATGCCACAATCACGCCTTCACCTGATCTACACAGACTCTTACTGAGACGCACTCTCACTCCAGATGATTCTAGGGTATCAAATTGACAAAACCACAGATACATAGAAGGATTAATACAATGTAGACACTTCTTAATAAAAGACCAGCAATTGAAGTCTTGTGACAGAAATGGTCCCAATGAGGAGAAAAATAGGAAAAAAAATTTTAAAATGCTGTGTACAAAGTGAAGACCACATAATACAGAAATTGAAGAGTTTTTCTGAATAAATGACAGATGATTTTCCCCTAACATTGTTAAAATCATAAACTCACAAAAGCAAAAGCTTCAGTGATTCCCAGGCAAAATGAAACATCCCATGAAACATCATAAATTTTAAAATTGCAGAAATAAAAAGGAAACATTTTTAAAAGCTTGAGGATAGTGGGAAATTATTACAGAGGGACAAGTGAGACCACAAACATCACCTCAGAAGCTATGCAAGCCAGAAGGTAGTGGAACATTAAAAATACTGTGGTAGTTTGTATATGCTTGGCCCAGGGAGTGACACTATTAGAGGGTGTGGCCCTGTTGGAGTAGGTGTGGCCTGCTGGAGTAGGTGTGGCCTTGTTGGAGTAGGTGTGTCACTGTGGGCGTGGGCTTTAAGACCCTCATCCTAGCTCCCTGGAAGCCAGTATTCTGCTAGCAGCCTTCAGATGAAGATGTAGAACTCTCAGCTCCTCCTGTACCCATGCCTGCCTAGATGCTGCTGTGTTCCCACCTTAATGATAATGGACTGAATCTCTGAACCTGAATCCCTAAACCTGAAGCCAGCCCCAACTAAATGTTGTTTTTATAAGAGTTGCCTTGGTTATGATGTCTGTTCACAGCAGTAAAACCCTAACTAAGACAAATACTTAAAAGTAAAGGAGCTCTGCATCCGGAGAGATGGCTCGGCCATTAAGATCATGTGTTGTAGAAGGTCTGAGTTCAGTTCCCAGTACCTACATTGGTGGCTTCCAGCCCCTATAGCTCCAGGGCTCTGTTGTCCTCTGTAGCCTCTGTAGGCACTGTGATCATGTGCACATATGAACACAGATGAATAAAAATAACAAGAAAAGAAAGAGTGCATTCACATCTTGTCTAAACTATAATGTAACTGTGTGTTGGGACACATAGTTACATGCAGTTATGATGGTCTACTATTAATTTCTGCTATAATGTAACTATGTGTGCCAGGACACACATAGTCACATGCAGTCATGATGTCTACTACTAATTTCTGCTATGTTACTATATGTTGGATACACAGTTACAAGCAGTTGTAATGGTCTACTACTAATTTCTGCTATAATGTATATATGTGTCAGACACATAGTTACATGTAATTATAATGGTCTCCTAGTGATCTCTGCAGTGCAGTCAGCCTTGAGCAATCACACATGCCCCACCCAGGGCAGCCACCAGCAGTCCAACACTCTTAATTTATCAAAAAATTATTTTATTTAAAATAGACTTGCATTACATTTAAGAGTATTTTGTCTGAATGTAAGTCTGTGCACCATGTGCACTCCTGGTGACCCTGGAGCTCAAAAGAGAGCATTAGATCCCCTGGAACTGAGATTACAGACAGTTGTGAACAGCTTTGTGGGTGCTGGGAATCGAACCTGAGTCCTTTGAAGGAGCAGCCAGTGCTCTCAACCACTGAGCCATCCCTCCAGTCCTCCTAGACTATTCCCTCTTCTGCCGAGCCCTCAGGACCACATCTCCTCTTTAGTAAATTTCCTGTTCGCCCTTTGGTTTGCTTATTTGATTCTAGAAGAGACTTTTAATTTATTTATTTTATTCTTTTTAATTCACTTTATGTTCCAATCACAGCCTATCTCCCTCCTCTCTTCGCAGTCCCACCTTACAAATCCCTCCCCGCTCGCCTCTTCTCCTCAGAGAAAGGGAGCTTCCCTTGAGTTACCACCCCACCCAGGGCTATCTAGTCCCAGCAGGTCTAAACACACAAAGAGGAAAAGAGAAGATAAAGGAAATATTAGCACGAGACCCTCCTTTGCTGCTCTGAGAACAAGGTGAGGTTGGATGTAAAGGAACCCTAGGACCGGGGCTGCCACGATGGGGTGTGGAGCCTGCTCCAGGACGTGATGCTCAGAGGCTCCCCCTACAGGACATGTCAGGAAGGACGGCTCTGATTACTAGCAGGCTGAGGAGACACAATGGCACAGGAAGATCTGGGCTTGCTACTTTTCTGTTGCTCACCCCTCCCTCCAAAAAAAAGCCCTAGATACGCAGCCTAAGGAAAGGAAAGTTTGCTTTAGCACATGTTTGGGGGTGTGGCTCATGTCTGGGGGGGTGTGGTCAACTGCGGGAGAGCGTAAGGGAGCTGATCACACTGCGGCCACAGGCAGGCAGGAAGCAGAGAGAGATGAATGGTGCCCAGCCAGCTCTCTCCTTTTTTATCTAGCCCAGGACTCCATCTTATCTAATGATGCTATGCCTATTCAAGATGGACCGTCCCTTCTCGCATCTAAATCTCTCCGGAAATGTCTTCCCAGGTGCCTGTGTCCAAAGTCTGTCACTTTGACAATGAAGTTCCACCGTGACAGGGGTGTGCAGGTATCCATATGTGATGTATCTACGTGCCTTACTAAGTCACATCTCTTGGTATTTAAAATCAAGCTGTAGATACACATAGCAATAAATATAAACTGGAACAGTAAAGCATTGTGGGAACTCACAAAACCTCCGAACTGCTGTGTACATTCTTGGAAAGACCTACTGGCCAAACTAAGGACTGGTCTGTAGGAAGTGGGTGAGGCAGAGACGGTGCAGGTGCAATCCATGAAAAGTAACTATCTACTTCCTCATCCTGAGTACCTCGTGCATGTAGTGCTTATGGGAGCCAGAAGATGGCGCTGGATCCCCAGAGCTTCTGTTACAGGAGAGTATGAGTTGCCGTGAACCGGAGCTGGGAGCCAAACGTGGGTCCTCTGGATGAGCAGCCAGCACTCTCAACCACTGAGCCGTCGCTTCAACTCTAAAGATCGGAACATTCTAGAAAAATACATAAGAAGCAGTGAGAGAATAGCAAGGTAAAAGACACACGCAGGCAGGAAGAGGAGGAGTGGGCATTGGGGGAAGCCCTTGTTCTGCCGAGTGTGAACGAGATAGAACCCACACAGAGAAGCTCCGGCCAGCTTCCCGGCGTAAATTACATAGTTAATAATAACAGCATGCAAAGCGACACAATTACCAAATAAGACTCCGCTAGAACACAAATACAAATAAAACACAGTAGCAGATGTGGCCTTTCATTTTAATGACCGCTAATTGCCTTTAAAAAATATCGTATAGATGAGTTTCGCGCCTGCCTGCAATGCAAGGCTGAGCGTTATAAAATCTATTCACATGATCCTTTCCATCAAAAACCAAGGAGGGAAACAGATTTTACCCCACTGATAGGGCCGGGAAGCAGTTGATGAGATCAGATGCCACTAACAACGCACCCCTAGCTGGGCAACTGCTGCGAAGAGATAGTCGGCTTTTTTTTTTTTTTTTTTTTTTTTTTTAGTGTAGTCTCCCTCCCGGTAAGCATACTGTGCTCCAGCGAGGAGCCGTGCATCCAAAAATTCCGGGGACAGTGTAGACTGCACTTTGTGGGTTTACAAAACAATAAAAAGAAGACATAAAATTGGGTGCGTAGGTAAGGGGGTGGGCTCAGGAGGGGTAAATATGATCAAAATACAGTGTATAAAATTCTCAAAGAACTAATTTAAAAATAAAAACAAGCCGAGCAGTGGTGGCGCGCGCCTTTAATCCCAGCATTTGGGAGGCAGAGGCAGGTGGATTTCTGAGTTCGAGGCCACCCTGGTCTACAGAGTGAGTTCCAGGACAGCCAGGGCTACACATAGAAACCCCGTCTTGAAAAATCAAAAAAATCAAAAAATAAAAAATAAAAACAAAACAAGAAAAAAGGATTAGGTGCTACCGGTAAGAAGCCCTTCAGGGAAGGAGAGGACAGCTCTGACTGAAACAAACCAAGCCAACTAAAAGCCAACCAGGGGAAAGGCATGCTGATGGCTGCTGAGCAGACAGCCTGTCGCTGGACTCGACAACCCATGGTCACGGTTAGTACTTGTCTCTGGTTCTGAAGCAGGGTAGGCAGCCTCACTTCTGCAGCCAGCTTGTCAGTGAGCTTCAAAAGCAAACAACACTTTATTAATACAATACACACCAGCAGGAGGCCACAAGCCACACACCTGGAAGAAAAGCAAACTGGGTCCCTGTCATGTGGCATGTAAGGAAGGATCTGAAAGGCATTCAAGAGGCTGTCAGAAACAAAATGTTCAAGAAAAAGAGAATTTTCCAAATAAGAGCAGAAACAACTGGGTGATGGTTTGGATGCGATGGCCTTGAAGTCATTGGAACACCAGGTCCCTTGTGTGTGGCACCATTGGAAGAAATATGCCACTAAGGCAGACTTTGAGACTAGAATTCCTCTAAAAAATCCCTTGCCCACTTGTCTCTGTCTGTCTCTCTCTCTCATACCTCTCTCTCACCTCTCTCTCTCTCTCTCATCTCTCTCTCTCTCTCTCTCTCTCGCTCGCTCTCTCTCTCTCTCTCTCTCTCTCTCTCTCCTCTGCTCAAGCCTTGCCTGTCACCTGCCACCATGAAAGTCCTCCATCACGGACTGTAATCTTCTGTAACCGTAAGCCCGAATAAAACCTTTCCCATAAGCTGCTTTGGTCACAGTGTTCTATCACAGCAACAGAAAAGCGATGTGCAAATATAAGCTGAAATGTATCTGAGAAAGCTAAAGAAAGGTTTCTAGTGGTAACAAAGTAAATGCAGACATTTCCAAATGCAGGCAGGTGTAAGGCGAAGGGTTAGCCTTGGGCTCTGGAAACTTCTAAGACTGACATGTGGGGAAACTTCACAAGGGTCAGCTCCACAGCAGGCAATCACGGAGAGGTGTACAGGCAATTAACAAATGGGGACTCGGTCTCACTCATTAGCAGTCAGGGAGTGCAGTTGGAGGGTAAAGCTGACGGTTTCTTTACAACAATCAGACCATAAAATTTAAGGAGAGCTTTCACCTATGGCTGGCAAGGCCCTCCAGAAAGAGCAAGTCAGAGGCAGCTGGTGGAGACATACATTTTTACAGCCATCTGGAAGGCATTTGACAACGTTAATTAAAATTAGAAATATAGATTCCATCTTTCCACATTAAAGTACAAATGCCCGTACCTAAGGTTATGCTGAGAACAAGATGCTTCTGCAGTTTAATTCCAAGGTGCCCAAACTCAGCAAAAGCGTTAGCTCCCATCCAAGAGAAGACAGGTTTCATGAGATGGGAGAGCACATGTGTGACTCGGACAGTAGGAAGGATGAGGAGGGGACAAACGGATGATCTGCTTTGGAAACGGTCAGGAATGTCCATGTTCTAGATAATCTGGGTAGATTCACAGAGAGATGTGTTGGTCATGATGGGACATCCAGAAAAACAGATATTCACACACAAGTCAGTACTGAGCAGGGCAAGGGGTTTAGGAGAAAGGTCAGAGAAGAGGCAGAGAAGGAAGAGAGACAAGAGGGAAGGAAACAGAGAGGGACACAGGGTAGATAGAGACAAAGTCAAAAGACAGAGAGGGAAGCGACGGGCGAGGGAGAAAGGGAAATAGAGAGAGGGAGAGGGGACAGAGAACAAGAGGAAAGAAGAAGAAGGGCAGAGAGAGATGGACAGAGAGACACACACAGAGTCAGAGACAGGAGAGAGAAAGAGATACAAAGAGACAGAGAGAGACAGACACGCAGGACAGAGACAAAGGGAGGGGCGTAGACAGATGCACAGAAGGACAAAACCCTGAGGGAGACAAGAGACTAGGGTAGAAGAACAAGAGGGGGAAGATAGATGTGTGAGAGAGACAGAGATAATCAGAGACAGAGAAATAAAGAAGAGAGACAGAGGGGGAGATACAGGGAGATACAGAGAGATATAGGGAGAAGACAGGAGAGAAGAAGAGACAGAGCTGAAATCTGCTTGTCTCTGATGCACTTGCGTGTTGTCATGGGTCTGTATACAGTGACCAGAGAAACAAGAGGCCCTGGTGACTGAACCTCTTGCTCAGACTGCCCCGTGTAGTCCACACTGAGCGTGAAGCAGCAGTGTGAGTGTCAGGAGAGAGAGGCATGGGGACTGACTTGGCCTTGTGTCTCCTGTGCAGTCTGTGGCTCCCCGGCCTGTTCCCACACCTGTTCATCTATTCTCCGTCTTGAAAACGGAGTGATAACCGCATCCATCGGGAGCCTCGAGGTAAGGGTGGCGTGTCCTCAGTCCATGTAAGCAAGCGAGGGCAGGGAGGCATGTTCCTGTGACCTCAGCTGTGGGAAATGCAGAACACATGCCTGCGGACTCCTCACTTCTACCAGAGCTGGGTTAGGGGCTCTCTGGGGCTACGATCCTAACCTAAGCAAGGCAAGTACTTTGCCCTCAGTTTCTTGCTACAGCCTTTGAAGCCAAGAGTATAGCAAAGGTAACCTAACACCCATGGCTCTGACTTCCATGGAGAAAGTTGCAAATTTCCTCACTCAGAGTGACTCTCAACTCTCTCTTAGAATGAACTATCTTTGTTTAACCACTTTCCTCTGGTTATACCATAGTTAGAGTTTGTTGGGCGAGTGGAGGCTAACCTTTGTCAAATGTCTCCTTAAGACCCTGACGTATCCTCTCTTTCCATCTGTGTGCCGAGGGAAGAGAAGGGTGGTAGGTTGGAAAACACTGACCACGTTTCTATTTGGGGACTAAACCTGCTTGCAGGTTTGTTCTTTGCCTGGAACCAGCTATGCTTTGCAGTGCCTATTTGTCTTCCTCAGCAGCTCTCTCACTAGAGACCCTGAGCTCAGGCGTAGGCTAGGCTTGCATGCCTGGGGTGGGTAGCTTGTGACCTGCACAAGGCAGAGAAGGTCCTCTTGCTCCCCTGGGCTTTGCAGTAGGACGGCCATTCTCAGTGGCCTCCATGAAGGCACGCGGGGTCTGGAGGGCAGTAGGCTGTTCTAGCACACCGTACTCTGATAGTCCCACACTCGTGCAAACACGTGAGTCTGACATCACTTGACACACATGCCGCAGCTGACGTGAAGAAGGCTCCTTGTCAGGTGCTGTTTTCACCTGCCCTTCAACCCCCCTTTCACAGTTGATGAGTTCATCTTTTCTATTTCTTTTTGGTGTCATGTAGAGATTTTATAGAGTCTGTTCTTTACTCCTTGTGTGGTGTGTGCGTTCAACTGGTAAAGCACCCACCATGCAAGCATGGAGTTTGGAATCCCAGAACCTGCAGAAAAGCTGAGTGGGTGGAACATGTCTGCCAACCCCAGTGTCGGAGAGCAGAAATAGGAGGACCCCTAGAGTTCACCAGCCAGTTCTGTGAGCCACATCTGTAAGCCTCAGGTTCATGAGAGACCCTGTCTCAAAGAGTAAGGTAGAGAGTGGCTGAGAAAGACACCCAACACTAACCACTGGTACACACACACACACACACACACACACACACACACACTCCTCTGTAAAAATAAAATGTAGCAGAGATAGTTCTTTAAAAGAAAGGCGAACGGGAGCCGAGGTGCTGCTTCTGCTAGCCCGTAGCCCGACAACGGAGGGCAGGATGCCAGACTCTCAGTGCCCACCCGCATCTCCTTCCCAGAAAGAAAATTGAGAAAATGAAGTGCAGCCAGCGTGTGCAGAGTGCAGAGGCAAGCTGCTCGGGAACAAAGGGTCAGAGGGCACGGAGAATGGCCATTTGGTTCCATGGCTGTGCCTCCCAAAGCCTGCCTGAGCTGGACAATGAGGTCACACAGCGGTCGCCCTGGCCATCAGTCACTTCCTACACTGGTTCCTGCCCAAGCCTGCAGTCACTCCAGGGGAGTCTGTGTCATTAGATATAATGCACAGTTATGAAGAGGAGGCTTCACCTGTGCCCCGATGGAACAGGGCTCTCCAGTTAGGGCGTTTTATTCATGTCTAATCACCTGAGCCTTGGCTTTGTGCTCTGTCTGTCCCACCAGTCGGTCAGCCCCATGGGAACGCTGTGTTGGTATGAAAGGTCTGACAGCATTCCTCTCCCCAACCTCTGGGGTAGATGCAGTTTACGCTGGCCCAAAGAGGCAGAGAGCTCCACAATGAATTGCGCTGACCAACCAAGGGTTAATCTCACCAACTTAAAGGGATTTAAATTACCATAGAAACAAATTCCCAGAATGTCTGAGGGAGTTTCTAGATGTGGTTAATGGGGGGGGGAAGATCCATCTGAGGTGGGTGGCACCATCACATAGGCTGGCATTGTGAACTGCATAAAAAAAGGGGGAAAGGCTCAGTCAAACATGTGTTCACACCGATGTCTGCTTCCTAGCTGCGGACAACACGACCAGCTCCTGCCCCTGCCATGGACAGCACCCCTGACTGAGCCAAAACAAAGCCTCTTTCCCTAGTTGACTTTGTCAGGCATTTTGTTTCTGAAAATTACAGAATGGAGGGAGAATGCGGAGTGGAGTTGGGACCCCTTGAAGGCACAGGCTCTTAGTGGACGCTGGACATTTTGCTGAGAAGCCAGTGATGTCTCTGCTTGCCCAGAACTTGTGCCGCCCGTGTTCCATACAGAGGTAAATTATCCCTAGCTGGTTTATATCACATTCATACTGTGAAATGTCCTAGTCTGAGAGTTCCTTGTCATGCATGTTTGGGGTAGGGGTGGATGGATGGGTGAGGGTAAATCCTACTCAGAACTCTGGCCCTCCAACTCCCCGTGAACCTCACTTTATCTTGTAGAAGGTAATTCGTTTTGGAGTTGACAACATTATGAAGTTGGAACGAGTCCCAGGGATGCAGAAACGAAGGCACCGCAAAGCTGCGACACCTGTTTTTATTAAAAGTTGACAGCTTTTATCAAATTATATTTATAGACACCCCTTCTTCAGTCCAGAGGGGGTCTAGGATCTGAAGAAACTGTCATCTACTTGCTCGCAACATACAAGAGCTGGGGGCATCTCCACCTCCTGAAGCAGTCTCAGGAGCTGCAGGGATTTCAGGCTCTGCACGAACACACCACTGCATGGTGCTCTGCAGTGTCCCATCCAGTTTGCACTTTATAGTGCAGAGGTTCTAAGTGCAGAAACAGGGGTCAGTCTACAGGGTCCATCTCGCCCATGAGACACTCTCAAGTGCCCCTACTCCCAACCTCACCTACTTTCTAGTCTTCAGGATCTTTATCTTGAGTTCCAGATAGGTTGAAGAGTCAGAGGATGTTAGCAGGTGAGTCCTTGGTAAGGCCCTGGATGTGTTGGTCTCTGAGACCCATATGTTAGACCCAGCCCCCAGTGTGAGGAGTCTTTGGGAGAAAGTCTGAGAGGCCTTTGGTAGCCACAAGAATGAAATTAGTGCCTTCTGTTCACAGTCCCTTCCATTACATAAAGGTGCAATTGGCAGCACGCCTCTAGGAGGAATGACCCCTTGCCAGGCACCCTGTCTGCTGGCCCCATGGCCCCTTGACCTCACATCTCCAGGCTTGGGAACTGTGAGTGACATGTATGTGTCAATGGCTTAAAAGCTCCACGGATAGAATGCTCTGTTAAGCAGGGTGGTGGGCACAGGCAAGCCTACCTCTCCTTACCTTACAAGGCACCGGACCCAGGGAGACAGCTCGGTCAGCAAAGTGCTTGCTGCAAATGTGAAGATCTGAATTCAATCTCCAGAACTTGAGGGAAAAAATCTGCGTGTGGCAGTACACACGTGTAATCCTAGCACCGGTTAGGTAGAGATGAACAAATCCGTAGGGTACGGTCGCCAGACAGCCTTGCCTGACGGGACCTGAAATCTAGATCCCTGTGAGATGCTGTCTTACAAAATAAGTTGGGTGAGTCCTGAGGAGCCACACCCAAGGGTGACCTCTGGCCTTCATATGCACACATGTGCACCTGCATACATACATACATACATACATACATACATACATACATACATATTGCATGCATACATACGCTATCATACATAAACTGCATACACAAACTACCATACCACCCCACACATGCTGCACACAAATACACCCATACACGTGTATGCCCACGCCCCGCATAGCCGGCAATGGCTGTGTTCATCAGGATTCCCCAAGGCTCCAGCAGCACCCTGCGGTTCCCTTGTGTGGGAGGGAACACCTGCTTGCTGCCCAGGGAGCCACACACTCTGGCATCCTTTCTAGGCTTCACAGTCTGCTGTTGTTTGTTTTCTCATTTGAATCTGCAAATGAATTTTTAATATTCACTGTCAACTGTATCGAGTTTTCTAATCTTTGGCTCCTTGGTTTGAGGTCCAGGATTGCGAACGAATTCACACACATGGTCCTGTTTCCAAGTTCTTCTTATTGCTAGCACCAGTAGATAGCGATGTTTATGTCCATCTCAGTCGCTGCCATTTTTAATTGCGAAATGTCTCGTGTCATGGAGATTGCATTCAACACGCATAATATGGCAACAGTATTAACAGTGGCTCCTGTGTGCCAAGGCGTAACCGTCCACGGGCATCCTTAGCTGGGTGCACTCCTTCCTCAGCTCCCACACACATGGATGCCTGCCCTGGACTTGCTCCACCTCACTCTGCTTCAAAGTACTACTAAGAATATGTCTTAGTTAGGGTTTTAGTGCTGTGAACAGACACCATGACCAAGGCAACTCTTATAAGGACAACATTTAATTGGGTCTGACTTGCAGGTTCAGAGGTTCAAGCCATTATCATCAAGGTGGGAACATGGCAGCATCCAGGCAGGCATGGTGCAGGAGGAGCTGAGAGTTCTACATCTTCATCTGAAGGCTGCTAGGAGAAGACTGGCTTCCAGGAAGCTAGGATGAGGGTCTTAAAGCCCACACTCACAGTGACACACCTACTCCAACAAGGCCACACCTACTCCAACAAGGCCACACCTACTCCAAAAAAGGCCACACCTACTCCAACAGGGCCACACCTCCTAATAGTGCCACTCCATAGGCCAAGCATATACAAACCATCTCAGTATGTCTGAGAGCCCGAGAAACATGTCTGTGTGGCCTCCCCAACTTTTGTCACTCCTCCAGAGCCACCACAGTGAGCCACTATGTCTCTCTCATCTCCTTTTTCTTTATTTGGAATCCTGCTTTCTTAGAGTCAGAGCCACCATCTTAGCTCATTCTCTGTTGCTGTGATAAAACACCCCGGCAAAAAGCAACTTCAGGAAGAAGGAAATTTATCTCAGCTCACAATTCCAGGTTAGACTCTACCGGTACAGGGATGTCAAAGCAATGAAGGCTCCAGGCAGCTGGTTGCATAAACTCCACAGCCCAGAACAGAGAGAAATGAATGCAGGCATGCGTGGTAGCTTGTGCTAGCTCTATGTCTCCAGTCGAACAGTTCAGGAGCCTCTGCCTAGGGAATGGTTCCACCCATGGTGGACTTGGTCTTCCCATACCAATTAACTTAATTAAGGCAACCATATCCCCCCTGCCAATTAGCCACACCACATTCAGATATACCCACTGACTAACCCAATGTAGATAATCCCTCCCTGAGGCTCTCTTCTCCGGTGATCCTAGATTGTGTCACGGTCATGGTTAAAGCTAACCAGCACAGCCATGTTTCTTGCAGTAGCAGCCTCCCTCTGCCTCTGCCTTTCAAGCCTTTTATTTTGGCCCATGTAGATCTGTGTCCGTGGTTCATCCTTTTCTATGGCTGCACAGTAATCCACAGTGTGATCACCTCACTGTACATAAATTCTCCATAGAATGCCATCCAACATATTCTTATTTTCTTGCTAACACCAAGTATTGCTGGAGCTATCCTTATGCTTCTTCAGATGAAGTATTTCCAGAATATTCCTTTCTAGATCTACTTTAAGTTCAGCCTCCAGCAGATGTCCTATGTCTCTGCTCTAACTTACATATTAAATGTCCCTAGAATGTCCTGTGTTAATGTTGCCAGCCTGTTCACTGCCCAGGAGGGGTGACACTTTAGGGGTGTTGGGAAGGAAGGAAGGAAAGAAAGGAGGTCACTGGGGGTCTGCCCTTGAAGGAAAACTTGGGCTCCACTCTTTCCTGTCTCTAGCTTGGCCTCTCAGCCTCCACGATGTGAACAGCATCCTCTGCACACGTTCCCGCCAGGATGCTCTGACCTCCAGAGCATCAGATCCAAGCAACAGAGTAAGGTCTATGAAACCATGAGCCCAGGTATCCCTTCCTCCTTTAAGCTGACACCCTCAGGTACTTTGTCATGACAAGGCAAAGCTCCTAACATGACCTCCATCACTCTGTGTCTTATGCACACCTCCACCTGTCCTGGGATGTGAGCACAAAACTCCAGAGCCCAACAGCAGCCATTCGCTGCCCTGAATACACTCCAGCCAGGCTTGTGCACGGGTAAGGCTTGTGGCTATTACGCTGGACATAGATTCTTCACTTTGATCCCCAAAGTACACTCACAAACGTGAGAAAGACGGTCTCCAAAGCACTAAGGCATCTTGGGTAGATTACTTGAAGTCACGCAGCTTCCCGTCTCTCCCCAGTGCCAAAGCCGATTATGGGAATGGTCCTGACTTGTTTAGCAATTACCTGCCCCCTGTGTCTTCAAGCGTCTTCATCAATTCCGCACGCCCGCCAGATTCACCTCCTCGGGGGAGCGATTCCCTCTCTCCGTTCAAGCTCTTCCTCTCGCTGGCTGTTGGCTCTTGCAAAAGCGTCCTCCACCCACTTTTACAACCTCATCATCGCACTTTATGACAGAGAGAATGAGGCTCACACGTGACCACGATCCCACAAGAGACGCTCTCCCACCCAGGCCTTCTGGGAGACACATGTGTTCCTTCTTAGGAATGGAGCAAGAGGCTCGTACTCTGAAGATCTGACGCTCCAGCTATAACTCAAGGACGTCTGTCAGATTTATTGACTGGCTGGGGAGACAAACGAGGCGACAGGCTTCTGCTCCGAATCATTTTAAGCTTAGGAAAGTGACACGCAATTTTATAAGTGCTAGGGAGAGTCTCGCGACTTCCAAAGATGGAGAAAGAAAGTTATCAATGTGTCTCTGGCGTCCTTATTGATGCGTTTGGATATTGACTTCATGGCTGTAAGCTAGAGGTGACGATTAATACCCATATGAGAGGCACCTCGTTCTTGCGTCTCTCAGAGACACCGGGGCCCAGACAGGTTCTTGTGTTCCTGGACACTGCCCCTCTGATGGATCCTCCCAATCTCCAGTCACATCCGCTGGAGGAAAGGATAACAACAGAACCATTGATACCTGTCCCGGGAGGCCACTCTATCCATGCGTGATGGCTTGGCTGCGAGGCAGGCTGGCGCCCTGACCACCAGGAGGCGCTCTGCTGCTCTGGCGAGCCAGTGAGGTCCTCCATCCAGGAGCATATGGTGCCAGCAGCTGACTCTTAGCTTCCAGCGGCCCAGCTCTGCCCTCTTCCTCCAGACCGACATTCCCTAGCTCCACTGACTCTGAGGGATATGTGAGCACAGGGAATCAACCCTGCTCGTCCCCAGCCAGAGTCCAAGGTCAGCTGAGCAACACCAACCCTCAGTTGCTACAGCTTCAGAGAACACAGGAGCTTCCGTCCCAGGGGTGGCCGGCCTGTATGCTGTGGTCCCTCCTGAAACCTGTTCTCTGTGGGCTGTGATTGAGGGTGCTAGCCCTGGGGGAGCCTCCTGGACCTCTCGAAGCCTGTTCTCCGTGGGTGGGCTGTGACTGAGGGTGCTAGCCATGGGGGAGCCTCCTGCATGCGTCTGTCTGCCCGGGGCCCTCGTGAGCCCACCGCTGGAACTCAGCAAGCTCTCAGTTTCTCACCGTCTTCAGCCAGGGCAGAGTGTGGAAAACCTGAGCTTTGTGTCCCTCTCTTTTAAATCATACCTGATGAAGTGGCCATAAAACGTGGATTTCTTGAAAAATAAATAAATAAATAATGAAGGTTTTTATTTTAAAATTTATACTTTTATTTGCCCCTGAAAATATCTTAGTTAATGGCACATAATATATGTTCAATGTGCCATTTTATTTTTAAAATTTTTTTAGATTTTTTTTTTTTTATGTATATGAGTACACTGTAGATGTCTTCAGACACACCAGAAGAGGGCATCGGATCCCATTACAGATGGTTGTGAGCCACCATGTGGTTGCTGGGAATTGAACTCAGGACCTCTGGAAGAGCAGTCAGTGCTCTTAACAGCTGAGCCATCTCTCCAGCCCCTCATTTTATTTTTTAAACACTCAAGGATTATTTGAAGCCCCAATTTTTTACATTTATTTATTTATTTATCGAACTATGTATGTATGTTTGTTTCTCTGTGTGTGTATGTGTTTGTAGGTGTGTGTGTGGGTGCAGGTGTGTGGTATGTGTATAGATACGTGCAGGGGTGTATATGTGTAGTTGTGTGCAAGTGTGTGTGTGTGCACACGTGTGTGTATGTGTGTCCTGATGTGTGTGTGTGCATGTGTATGCAGATGTGTGTGGTGTTGTGTGTGCAGGTGTGTATGTATGTGTGCATATGTGTATATATAGTATATGCAGGGGTATATGCTTAAAGGTGTGTGCAGGTGTGTGTGCAGGTGTGTGTGTGCAGGTGTGTGTGTGTATGCGTGTGTGTGTGTGTGTGTGTGTGTGCAGGTGTGTGTAGGTATGTGCAGGTGTGTGTGTATGTGTGTGCAGGTGTGTGTGCAGGTGTGTGTGTGTGCAGGTGTGTGTGCAGGTGTGTGTGCAGGTGTGTATGCAGGGGTTTGTGTATGCACGTGTGTGTATGTGTGTCCAGATATGTGTGTATGCAAGTGTGTGTGCAGGTGTGTGTGTGTGTGTGTGTGTGTGTGTGTGTGTGTGTGTGCAGGTATGTGTGCCATGGTGCATGTGTGGCATTCAGATGACTGTGCTTTCTCTACGCCCACTCTGTTGATTGTCTTTTCTGGACATGAAGCTCAGGTCTTCAGGGTTGGCTGCGGGACCTTCACGTCCCGAGCCTGCTCGCCAGCCCAGCGTGTCTTTTGATTGAAGTATGTTTTCATTCATCTTTGATGACTTGGCTCAGGGCCAGTAAGGAATTATAAGCAAGCATCCCCATGCTCGTCTGAGTGTGGAGACTGCGTGTCTTCCCACCTGGATGTATCCCGCAAGACTCCATCAGAGTGGGACAGGAGATTTTCAACCCAATGTTACCTTATTGTTTGGGGTTACATTATGTCCCCACGTTGGCTGTGAATCCCTGGGCAAATTACCTCACCCTCGGATCTCACTGTTCTCATCCTTATGCTGGGTAAAGCGACTATGTGGATACCCCTCCACTAAGGACAGAGGCTTCTCTTAATGATGGTGTCCTCACCCTTAGTGAAAATCCCATCAATGTGTGTGTGTGTGTGTGTGTCCCTCCATACAGCCCCCTACAGATCTGCCCAGTCTAACCTGGTTGGAGAGCTCTGACATCTGCCAAAGCTGGGCGTGGCTGTCTACTATGAAGCTTGCTTTACAATCGGGCGTTGAATATCTCGTGGAAATGAAAGCATCCCCGTGTCCCCATGACGTTGGAATGTCGTAAGGCAGGCTGTCTTCAGCAGAGGACCATCTGTACTCACCTCATAAGGCTGTGAAACGGTTTGGAAGTGGCGGGTATCCAGACCTGCAGAGCAATACCCTACACTTGGCCAATCTCAATAAATGTTACCAGCGTAGCTGGGACTCTTCAGACTCTGGGTGGTGGAGAGGCAGCGTGATGCTGATGCTGAGCCTCTGCGTCCTTGGTGGCAGGAATGGACGCTGTGAACCTCCTTATGGACAAGTGTAGAGTCAGGAGGCATTCACATCACCCCGGCCCTCTGCCTGCTGTCCTTTTCCTCCAATGATCTAACTTAGAACCCAGCTGCTATCTCCCGGTCCCACCACAACAAACGTCAAGGTCCAGCGTGGCAGGAGCTCCCAGCCCTGCATACATGCATTCTCCCAGGTCTGTCTCTCTAGGTCTTTGAACTCAGGACTATTTGGTCATTTCTGAAGATCCAAGTCTGGTTCCTGGAGACTCTGCTTCTCCAGGTCCCATGGGCTTTGGCTGACTCCTTGGCTCTCTGTCTCTGGGACGGTCAATGGCTACTACTCAACTACAGAGTCTGATGCCCCAGAATTGATGGCCGGCAGATCCTGGGGAAGCAGTTGATGAGCATGCTTTTGGGGTATCTGTCCTTCTCTTCTTCCCGAAGGAGGTATATGGGGGCAGGTCCTGGGAAAAGAGGAAGGCACAGGATAAAGGTTATAGCAAAATCCAAAAGTCCCAGAGGGTCCTAGTACGTAGCATATAGCTTTGTGATGACTTGGCATCCTAGAAAAACAAACATGGTACCACCTCCTCCTGGGGCAGCCCTGGAATCCCATGAGATCTAAAGAGGGACAAGTAAGGAATCCTCCTGTTACCATCAAGTGAGTAAAACTTCGATGCTGGGGTGACGACTTCCCGTAGCTGGAGTGGTTGGACCAGCACAGGACACAGAACCAGGGGCTATGGCAGCACACTTCCTAGACTTCAGACCTTTATTTGTATTTTCTTGCTTTCCCAATATCTTTGTTGAGTCACGTGACAAACACTTCTTTTTTTTTCTGACACAGGAGAGCACTATTTGTCCCTGCCCTGACATGGTCATAGTGGGAATGCAGGACAGCACAGTACAATGTTTACAGAGCTGGTCCCTCAGAGGTCGCCTCCAACTTGAGGTACTTCTTCCAACCCTGTCCCCTCCCCCTCCTCCACTTCCATCCCCCACTTCCTACTCCCATCCCCCACTTCCTCCCCATCCCCCACTCCCATTTCACACTTCCTGCCCCCATCCCCCACTCCCACCCTACACTTCCTGCCCCCATCCCCCACTTCCATCCCCCACTTCCTACCCCTATACCCCACTCCCATCCCCCACTTCCTACCCCATCCCCCACTCCCATCCCCCACTTCCTTCCCCATCCCCCACTTCCATTTCACACTTCCTACCCCATCCCCCACTTCCACCCCCCACTTCCTACCTCCATCCACCATTCCCATCCCCCACTTCCTGCCCCCATCCCTCACTCCCATCCCCCACTTCCTACTCCCATCCTCCACTTCCTTCCCCATCCCCCACTCCCATTTCACACTTCCTACCCCATCCCCCACTCCCATCCCCCACTTCCTACTCCCATCCCCTACTCCCAGCTGCTCTCATTCTAATCCCTTCCTTGTAAGGACTCCGCCATTTAGGATTAGGTAGGTCCCACCCAATGACCTAGCCCTGGCTCAACTAAATCAGTCTTGTGAAGGCCCTGTTTTCACTAGGTGTGTCCAGTCTTGGCACCGTGACAGGGAGTTGCCACTTACAGAGTTCAAATCCGGCACTTCCCAATTGAAATTAAAAAAAAAAAAAAAAAAGGCAAGAAAAAGAAATCTCCTAATGCTGTACAGTTGCAGTTTTGTCTCGGGTCTCATTCTTAGCTATCTTCAGCCTCACCTGGCCTGTGAGGCATGGGTTGGACAAGCCTGCTCTAAGCCTGCGCATCTGTCCTCTGGAGCAGAAAGTGGCCAGGATCTCTTCAAGCCCCTGAGATCTCAGGTTTGCATGTCTGATTTCCCCCTTCCTCCCTAGAGATCATTACGTATATTTTCTTTAGATTTTACAGAAAGAAATCAAATTCAGATAACAGGAGAGTGGCAGGAAGAGGGACTGGGTTAGAGGTGAAAGCGGAAATGAGATTTGTTCACCTTGGTCTTTGGAGTGAACTTGGGGGGGGAGGGACGTGCAGCGTGGCAGACAGCCGCAGAGCCTCAGAAAAAATATCTGAGCACCCTTCACATAAATTGACCGCCAAGCTCCAAACACCAGAGTTATGTAAAGCTAATTAGTGCTAAATGAGCTCAAATCCGTTATTGGTTATTGATTTAGAAACAACATATAGATTAAAATAGAATCCCCGAGAATATGCTTTTTAAAACCCTGGTTATTAATCACGGGAAAATGTAGTCGAAAACGGCAAATGGAGATTTGTACATTCCAAGGGAGCTGTTACATTGCCTCAGTTTGGAAAAGGTAATTGTCTTGGGCTGCTTGGAAGACTGCGGTCACGATGGAAGATTCTGGAAAGACAGCTCTAGTACCCTCCCATCCCGAGCCCTGGGGTCTGGTCGATGACTCTGATATTCCTCGTGAGGTAGAGCCCGGTGCGTGCAGACTGACCCCGACGCTGAATTTATTTGTGCAGATTCGAAACTTCTCATTGATTTTTATTACAAGATTAAGGATATGTTTCTCCAAGGAAGAAAAAATGGCTGCCGAGGTAAAATTATAACAGTCATAAGCATGGTAAATACAGTGCGAGCATGGCTTAGCTGTCTTTGCCACGGAAGTTAAGTTATAAGCTACACAATCTCCGCCATTCCCGCCGGCCACAGGCTTCAGCTGATCCCCACCCGCCCACCGCCACCCGCCCCACTCCCGCCATCCAACCCCACCCCCGCCACCCAACCCCACCCCCGCCACCCACCCCCACCCCCGCCACCCCGGTATCTGCAGCAGCTCACGGACAGGCTCTATCCATTAACTCATGGCCCCTAGAGATCGTGGGTCTTCCCTGGAAACCTGCGCCGGGTCCTCTAGCCTCTACTCAACTTGTCCCAGCCCAGCCCTGAGTCTGTGAGGCCCTCCAGGAGTTTGCCTGTGTCTTGACCCCTGAGATGGAGATCACTCAATCAGATGCTCAGCTCCAGAGTCTGAAAGGTCTCAGGTAAACACAGGGTTGGGCATGGGGGGCTGACATAGGACTGTCCAAACTCTGTATGTCTACACGCATGTTGGCATGTGTACATTCAGAGGCCAAAGTTTGATGCTGTGTGTCTTCTCTAATAGTGCTCCACTACACACACACACACACACACACACACACACACACACACACACACACACACACACACACACTGGTACAGTCTTTCACTGACCCTGGAGCTCACTGGTTTGATTAGACTGGCTTGTCAATATCCCAAGGCCCAGCTGTGGAATTACAAACACACAAAACCACTCTTGGCATTGCTGGGAACTGAACCTGTGTCCTTGTATTTGTGCAGGAGATATTTTAAAGATTGTGTTTTATCCGGTCCAATTCTTATTCTGTTCATGTGTGGAGCACATGCCCCAGTTACCATGGAGAGAGAGAGAGAGAAAGAGAAAGAGAGGAGGGAAGGAGGAAGGGAGGGAGAGAGAGGGAGAGAGTTTATGTGTGTTTGTGTGTATGTGTTTGCGAGTATGTTTATGTGTGTTTGTGAGTTTGTGTATGTTTGTGTGTGTGCATGTGTATGTGTGCACGTGTGTGTGCATGTGAGTATATGTGCAAGCAAACACAAAGCACATGTTGGGCACACATATGCCATAGAACACATGTGAAGATCAGAGGTCAACTCTCAGAAACCCATTCTCTCCATCTACTTTGTGAAACCCAGGGATCAAACTCAGGTCTTCAGGCCTGCCTGTGCAGGAATGCCTCTTCCTATGGAGCCATCTCACTAGCCCTGAATGGAACAGTCTAGAGGAAAGCCCTCGGGCTTCTAGTCTCCAGAAAGTCCATGTTGGGTGTCAGATTTGCCTCTTCGTAGAAGCTTCTGGATCATTGACAGGAAACCAGACTGATATGGGTGCTATCCTGGGGAAGATCTCCCACCTGAGGCAGTGACAGAGGCTCTGCAGTCTTTGGGATGGCAGGAGAGAGGAAGGACCCTGGAGGTCCTGCGACATTTGGAGCATTGACTCAGAGCAGTGAATGTGAGACAGGAGACACTGCTTGGGGTCTTTACAGAGAGATGCCTGCAGGGCTGGGGAGCAAGGATGATGTGGGGACTGTATCAACAAGGCCATGGAAGGACAGAGGAGACCCCATCTCCCTCTGTGTCCCTAGCTGAGAATGGGTTTGTGGTCACTGCTGTGGCCACCCCAGGCTCTCTCTCCCAAGCTGCTCTCATCAGTACAGCAGATCTCATTCAGGAAGGGGGCTCGTGATGCCTTATGGCTACTCAGGCCCCTGAGATTACAAAGAGTGAAAGGCGCTGGCCAAAAGATGTTTATGTCCTCATGTCCCAACTACCCTGTGGCTCCCACCTGTCTCCTCTCCTCCTATGGGCCCCATGAGCTCAGGCCAGGGTAGTCTCCTTGGGATTGTGACGCTGTGTGGTGGTCTCATGTGTCTGCCCCTTAGTTCTCTAACGTCCCCTCCTGTTGACAAGACTCTCTCCTTCATGAGTCCCTGGCTTAAAGAAGACCCAGGACAGACCCACTAATGGAATGAAGACCCCCAAAACCATAGACGAGACATCACCAAGTACAGTCACCCACGATCCCAGAGGGTCTCAGTCCCCATCCAATTAACCTTTGAGGGCAGAAGCTACTCAACACTCATTCCCTGCTCATCTCTGAGCCCCTAAGCTCCCATCCGATTTATCTGCCACAGACCTTTAGCTGGGTGACATGCGACCTCCTCTAACTGACCAAGACGGTGTTCTGGAGACAGGAATCCAACATGAGAGTGAGACTAAACTCAGTCATGAAGAGGCCTTTAGAACTCAGAGAAGCCTGGCTTTCCGGGATCCACCCACAGTCACCCTCTGCTCCAGCACTGCCCATCAAGGGTCCTGGAGTCAGGAGGCCTCCAGGTGCCGCTCCTTGAGGTGGAATAAGAAATTCATGTGAATCTCAAGATGACCAACCCTTCACAGAGTTACTACCTGATCGAGGTTGGATGGTTAAGACACTTCAGCGGCATGTGACTGAGTCCTGTGCAGAGACGCTAGAGGGAGGGGCCAGCGACCCTCCCTGACCCTCCACAGAGGCTCAGCCCGTGTCTTGAGGCTAGTGCCTGGAGAGGGACACGTCAGGAAGAGAGGGACATTGCTTGTGTCAGGATGGATTGAGCAGCAACAGATTCACAATGTAGGGTAGCTTCACCGTCAGGACTTTGAAGTAGAACCACTTTCCTTGATAGCTCAAGCCAAGGCAAACATGGGTTTTTATCCTAATATTAATTACTAATATTAGCTCTCAGATCACCCATTACAGAGCAGGCAGTAATTATATCTTTCTTTATGTTTGCGCGAGGTCGCAGAATGGATAAGAGGGGGGTTAAAGAGGTCACAGCAGAACTCAAGGCATTTCAAAGGCTGAGAGGAGGGAGCTGAGGGGCTGAGGAGAGTCTCTGTGGGAGTCAGAGAACAAACCCAGGCTGGAGGTCTGCAGGAGAGGCTGCTGCTGCTTGTGCTGCTGGTACTGCTGCTGCTGCTGCTGCTGATATTGATGATGATGATGATGATGATGATGATGATGATGATGATGATGGTGATTATGATGATGATGATCACCAGGACCCACCCAGGCCAGTGAACCACAGACAGGGCTGAGCCAGAGGTAAATCCCCTCAGACAGTTTGCACTTCTCTGTCTGTTGGTCCCTTGGCACAGATGCCTGGCTGTCAGACGCCAGGCCAGTGGGGTTATTGTCTTTGCAGTTAAATTTTCTTTCTTTTTTTCTTTTTTCTTGGGTTCCGGGTGAGGTCTGCATTCTTCGTTCAGGCTGGAGCATTAGGTAGATTCTCAGTCCTGGTTTTCCTGATGTAACTCTAATGCATCTGGGTATCCTCCAGTCTCAATTCACTTCCATCACTGAGACCCTTTCCACTCTTGGGAACGAGCTATTTACCAGTCCGTGTCTCGTGTGCAGTGCCTGGCAGGTGGTGTCTGCAGTGTCCACCTAGCTGTCCAACAATCTTCGGTCTTCAAAATGGAGTCTTTCGGGGCAAGACATTGTTCGAAAGATCAGCGTTTGGCACAATTTAAAGCTACCAGAGGGGGCATAACTGACAAGCCAGGGAACACGGGAAAGGCCAGAAAACCATGGCTACTTCTTAGCTGATAAAAGTAGGTTTGACCCGACCTTAGTGGGACATGGGCGTGCCCTGGAAGCACGTGGCTTGAAAGTCTGCAGCGTCTGTGTAGGCACCAGGCCCTCAGCCGTTTTCTAGGCTCTGTAGCAACTGGCAATGCCCTGCACTGCCTACGAGGGTCCACCGGGGGGTACAGCTGCCTGCCCAGCGGAGGCAAATTGTTCACCCTGTGGATGGATGGGGAGGCAGATCAGCTCTCCTGCCCTCTGAGGACCTGGAGGAGCAGGTCAGCTCCGTACAAAGCGAGGCCGGCTGAGGGTGTGCTGCTGCAGGATCCGGGGCTGGAGATATTTAACGTTAAACCTGTGTGTGTGTGTGTGTGTGTGTGTGTGTGTGTGTGTGTGTGTGTGTGCGTGTGTGCAATAAATATATCTGTCTATCCCTCTACACATACAAAAACACTGCCATGTCTGTCATCATCTACACAGACACATGAACACACACACACGCACACGCACACACACACGCACACACACGCCTATCCCTTCAACTGTGTGTGCACTCACCCAGTCCCAGTCCATCACAGCATTCAACACATTCTCTCCCTCTCTCTCTCCTCTCTCTCTCCTCTCTTTCCTCTCTCTCTCCTCTCTCTCTCTCCTCTCTCTCCTCTCTCTCTCTCCTCTCTTTCCTCTCTCTCTCCTCTCTCTCTTTCCTCTCTCTCCTCTCTCTCCTCTCTCTCTCTCCTCTCTCTCCTCTCTCCTCTCTTTCCTCTCTCCCCCTCTCTCCCTCTCTCTCTCCTTTTCCCCTCTCCCCCTCTCTCTCCCCCTCCCCCATTCCTTCCCCCTCTTCCTCTCCTCTCTAAGGTCCACCCATCATCCACACTGGTCCGCACCTTACTTTGCAGCCGACTTCTCCCAGTCGCAAGGCAATCTTTTCTACCTCTGTGGTTAGACGTCAGGACCCTGAGCTGAGTGGGGAAGAGTTTGGTTGAGACTGCGGAGACTCAGCCGTTACTGCTGTGTGCCTAGCTTTGCAGAAGATGCAAACATGGTCCTCACTGGTCCCCTGTGCTCCCACCACCTTGCACAGGGCCCAGCTGCTCAAGACAGGACCTTTGTCTGTCTAGGTCCCCAGAGGAAGAAAGGAGGCCAGGCCGCTGCTAGGATGTGCCATCGCTGTGGCTTTTGTTACTGCTTCCATGGCCCTAGAGACCTGAGTTGGGGTTAGATCTCTCCATCTTTATATGAGCTAGCTGCAGGGTACAGTGTGAGAGAGATGGGAACTGCAAGGGCCACTGTTAACAGCAGTCCTACTGTGAGCAATTAAAGCCCTGACAAAGGACAATGCAGCTTAATCATCTAGGCGTTCATATCTCCAGCCTTGAGGTTACTCAGTGTATGAGACCACAGAAAGTGCTTTCAGAGCCTATTGAAGCCACTGGAGCCCGCTGAAGCTTGCCAGCTCCTGGGGAGCCCAGAGATTGAAGTCAATTTGCCTTAATAAAGCCGTTTAACGTTAATTTAAGGTGGAATTAGGCCAGGTTTAAGAAAATTTTTAAAAATGTACTGAATGGGCACATCGGAGCATCCTTCCGGGGGAAGCCAACTGTCTCCGTGAGGTCTCCAGCAGGCTTCCTGGAGGTGGAGGCGCTGCAGCCCAGGCCCTGAGTCCTCAGTCTCTCCAGGTCTCCAGTGAAGCCCCACTCCTGTAAAGGAGCTGCTGTGAAGTTGATGTTTTGTACAGCTGAGATGAAGATAATAAAGCCCTCTGAGTGTGTCGAAAGCCTTTCTCAGGGGAAGCAATATTTTCATAAACCAGAGAAGCCCTTGCAAGTGCTCTCCAGTTGAGGGAGGGAGAGAGGTGGCAGGAGCCAAGTCTAAATTTTGTAGTTCTCGCTGTTGCTATACCAGAGACCACAGGAACCTGGCTAGAAAGCCCCCATCTGGAGTCATGAGGGGCTCAACCAGCAGTCCTCACCCTGTGGGTCCACCTCTTTGGGGTTGCATTAGCAGACATTCTACGTGCCAGATATTTATGTTACAATTTATAACAGTAGCAAAATTACAGTTACAAAGTAGCAATGAAGTAATTTTATGGCTGGGGTCACCACAACAGGAGGAACTGTAGTAAAGGGTCATAGCATTAGGGAGGCTGGAGATACTGCCAGATTCTCTGAAGCGCAGAGGCTTCTGTACCAGAGCCCCAGCCATCCCAGTCCGATCTTACACCCAACTCTAAGTTACATGTGCTAAATGTTTGGAAGGAAGATTACTTGTTTTCTATTTTGCTGTGACTGGAGATTAACTCCTGACAAGAAGAAACTGGAAAAGGAAATTTATTTCGTCCCATTTGGAGAGACAGGGACGACAGCGGGAGCAGGAGGCGGCTGGTCACATTGCACTCACAGTCAGGAAGCAGAGAGACACACGCGAAGGAGCGAGCGAGGGATCAATCGAGCAGCATGCTTGGCCTGCCTTCTCCTTTTTTATCCCGTCTGAGACCGAGCTCGTGAGACACTCTCCTGAGACCCTGGTGCCTGTATTCAGGGTGACTCTTCCCCACCTCGCCTGACCTATCTGGAAATGTCCTCGTGGGCACACACAGAGATGCCCTTGGGATTCTAAATCAGTGAAGATCACAAAGGAAACTGAAAGACGAACTTGACTGGTTTGGGGAGACACAGCCTTTCTAGATTAGAATGGAAAACACTAGATTTCTAAATGCCACCCAGTGGAAATCTGCCATGGTCATCGGGTTGCCCCATGCTCAGTTACCTGGCAACTGGGCTGTTCTGTGGGAGGTAGAAGGAGAGGAAAGGGCTGGGAGATGGCTCAGTTAGTAAAGCCCTTGCCTTGCAAGCTTGAGGCCCTGAGTTCAGTTCCTCAGCCAAACTATACATGGCTGGTACAGGCTTGTGTCCCAGCCCCTGGGAAGCAGAGCCCTGCAAATCCCTGGGCTCCCGGGCAGTCAGTTTGGTTAACTGTTGAGTACCAGGTCCCCTTGTGACTCTGTTTCTAAAACCAACATGGATGATGCATGAGGAATGTCATCTGAGATTGGACACACACACACACACACACACACACACACACACACACACACACACACACACGCGCACGCGCGCGCGCACAGACATGCAGCGGGAAGGAGGGAGAGAGGAAGGAGGAAGGGAGGGAGAGAGAGAGAGGAGAAAGAGAAAAGAGAGAGAGAAGAGAGAAAGAGAGAGAGGCTGTAGACTTAGCCATGGTGGCAGAGCAGGCTTAACTGGGGCGTGAGGAGGGAAAGTTTCCTCCAGGTCTGGTTGAAACCCTTTGAAGTGATGTCTGCAGCTTTTCCATGGGGGTGGAAAGAGGGGGAAGAGAGGCAAAGGATGCCTCTACCCAAACACCAGGAAAAACGGGGCTACCATCAAAGTCATGTGGAGGGGGGAACAGTGGGAGGGAGGCAGACCTGACTTAGAACCACAGACTGCTGTCTCCTGTTCTGATCTCCAGGAGCATCCATGCATCACTGTGGGGGGTAGCAGTTTGCTACAAGGACAAAGATGGTGTCTAATGTGGAAGTTTGTGGAGAGCAGAGAGAAAAACAGGCAGCAAGATATCCCTGGCACCCCACCTCCAAAGTCCATGGCTTCATGGGGTTGGCACCCCTCTAGTGTGGGGTCACAGGGCCTGTGACCTCCAGGACGAGACAGAGCAAATGGAGAATGTGATGGGACACACAGGGTGACACTGCCTGCTTCACACTCAACTCACTGCATCTGCTAGGTCTCATGGAGATGCCCCCTGCTGACTGTGAAAGAGCAGTCAGCACTGTCATCTCCGCAGGGGACACAGGGCAAGAAGCTAACAGCAGGCAAGAATCTGTCAGGAGAGCGCAGTCTCCTCCTTTCCCTCCTCAGCCACAGATAAAGCCAAGTTCCCAACCACCCTGACCTCAGCCGTGCAGTGCTCAGCTGAGCCACAGCCAGACTCCTGGCAGGAACTTGAGCCTTGCTGGGGTTCCTGACTCAGAAACAAGACAATGCGCAGACATAGTCAGATACTGTGTGCTGGGATCACCTCTGATCCTACAACAGAAAACCGGAGAGAGAAGAGATGCGGTCACCGTGTCAGCACAGTCAGTTCTGAGACTTTATTTAGAAGGGACTTCCAGGCTGGGCATTCTCCCCAGATAAGTGTCTGCAGTACAGCTTGCTGCCCCAGAGGTCTGCTCAGGAAACTCCTCCAGCCCTGAGCCCACTGCATCGGACCTGCTCCAGCTGGTTACAATGAACGAGGTGGTGAGGGGCTGCTTGGCTGAGTGCCCGAGATCCTGCCTCTCCCCTGGGACTGCGCAGTGCGTGCTGCAGCAAATTAGCTCTAAATAGAAAGCCGGGCTTGTGGACGGGGAGATAATGTTTGTTGTGAATGAGCCCCACCCCCAGGCCTCATGCACCTTCAGATCGCAGACAGCCTTTCCTCCCCCAGCCGGAAGGCAGACTCAAGTCCTCAACAGCCAGTGTTCTCTGGCTGTTCCTAGCTTTTTATCGCCATGTGTGTTCCAAGCTGTAAAGGGCAGAAGTCTCAGACCCCGGTGTTGATGCCCAGGCAAGCTGCTGCTGGCTTCTCTATTGGATTTCAGAAAGTGCCACATGCTTACCCCTCCAGCCCATTTCTTTGCTCCCTGGGGCGATGAGTTTTCCCACTGAGGGATATTTTTAAACAACAGGAGAGGAGGCGATAACCTTTCTAGCTTCTCAGTATGAGAGGAGCCTCTCCATCCTCTGAGCCAGTGTCTGCTGACAACCTGTCCTTGACCCCGAGGGGCAAGTGAAGCTCTGTCTTTGTGGTGGACACTGACAGAAGACACCCGGTTAGCCCAGGACATGCACAGGTGACTCCTGAGCTTGGCTGTCCTCTCCTTGACCCTCTGGTGCAGGAAGAGGACGGGGCAGGCACCAGGACTCATTTGGTTACTTGACTATGCTCTCCTAAGGGTGAGCTATGCGGTGAGGAGATCCGCAGTGGGATGAGACCACTGCAGCTAGACTGACGAGAAGGAAAGAAAGAGCTTCAGACAACTTCTTCATGGAGAGTAAAATGAGACTCTGAGATCTGATTGCATCTGAGGGGCTTTAGAGCAGTTATCCGTTCAGGGACCTGTGTGTCTTCTAAAGGGTCTGGTCCCGTCTTGCCTTACTGCAGAGGGAGTCAGAGAAGTGGGCAGATGCTGTGCGCAGAGGGGTGTATCTGGTGTAATAATGAGCAATCCTTCCCAGTTTCTAACTTCACTCTGAGAGTTTCTTTCAACAACCGCAGACTCAGCAGCAGCAGCAGCACGCTGGATGCTGCCCAAGGCTCTGGATCTGCAGTCTACCAGCTCTCTTGACTCTCATCATCCAGTGAGCTCTATGTTGTGTTGAGCTCAGCCTGGGTGGAGTTGAGGAAACAGAGCTCTCAAACTGTTGGTGAGGATGGAAATGAGAAGCATCTTCATACAAAAGACGATAATGGAGCTTCAAAAATCAGAAGTCTGTATGGCCCAGTGCCTTCCCCTAGGTCGCGACCAAGGAAGGGAAAGAAATCTGCTCCATACCCTCAGGATTGTTACAACTCCGTGCATAAGAACATCAGCAATGAGCTGAGATTCGAGTCCATTGATAGAGGAGCGGGTAGGGAAATGGGGGGAGGGCAGGTAGAGAAAGAAGATGGTAACTGGAAGATAAATATATACAAGAGAAATAGAATTGGATAAATGATAGATGATAGGTAGGTAGATAATTTGTAGGTGGTAGATATGTAGGTTGAAGGATACATATGCAAATAGATGATCAACAGATAAATATAGATGAATGTATTATATTTTATATAATTCAACTATATGTACTATTTTATTATTTGACATTATATAATATAAGCAGACTTCCCTGTGCTGTGTATTTTCATATCCATGGGTACACACAATGGATTGTGTGTATATGTATGTGTGTATGTGTGTATGTATATGTGTATATGTGTATGTGTGTATATGTGTGTATATGCATATGTGTGTATGTGTATATGTATATGTGTATATGTGTGTATATGTGTGTGTATGTGTGTATATGTATGTGTGTATGTGTGTATACGTATATGTGTGTATGTGTGTATATGTATATGTATGTTGTATATGTGTGTATATGTGTATGTGTGTATATATATGTGTATATGTGTATATACGTATATATGTATATGTGTGTATATGTGTATGTATATATATGTGTGTATGTGTGTGTATATGTGTATGTGTAAATGTAGATATGTATGGATATTTATATGCATGCACACACACACACACACACACACACAAAGGTACAGCATCACATACCTGCAGTCTTAGCACTGGAGAGTTAGAGGCATGAAAAACACAAATTCAAGGCCAACCTAGTCTACATTGTGAGTCTCAAGCTAGTCAGGGCTATATAGGGAGACTGTCGCAGCCCATAAACAAACAATCCAAAATGGCACAATCTTGCAGCATGGATGGAACTTTGGGGACGCTGTGTTAAATGAAACCAGCCTGGCACAGAAGGATAGTGGGATTGCCAAGGTAAGCCGAGTTTGGAACGCTCATGACCGGTGTCTGGGACAGGGGTGGAAGAGGGGCTAGAGGAGTAGGAACACGGCTAGAGCACACCCGTGCTGTGGTTCATATATGTATGTGTGTATGTGTATGTGAGTATATGTGTATATGTGTGTATGTATGTGTATGTATATGTGTGTATATGTGTGTATGTGTGTATGTATGTGTATATATATGTGTGTATGTATATAAGTTGCATGTGTATGTATATATGTATACATTTATGTGTGCTCACCCACGATGTTCCAACATGGTGAAACCTAGTGCTCATTAAAATTCCGGATATGAGGGTAGGAGGAGAGTGTAGGGAAAAAAGGGATCCTAGTGGGAGAGGAAGAGTGAATAAGAGAGGAAGGGATGGCCGGGCGGTGGTGGCGCACGCCTTTAATCCCAGCACTCGGGAGGCAGAGGCAGGCGGATTTCTGAGTTCGAGGCCAGCCTGGTCTACAGAGTGAGTTCCAGGACAGCCAGGGCTACACAGAGAAACCCTGTCTCAAAAAAAAAAAAAAAAAAAGAGAGAAAGAGAGGAAGGGAAGATTACATCATACATGCACAGGAAATGTGAACGTGTGTATACATAATGACGTTCGGAGTCTTAAAACATTCCTCTTCATCCCATGCCTGTGGCTGCAGGTGCCCGTGGAGCCAGCCCTTGCCGCCAGATCACATGCAATTGTGAGCTGCTGCGCATGCGTGCTAGGAATTGAACTCAGATCCTCTGGACTGTTCATCTCTGAGACATCCCCTCTTCCCCTCCCCCAACCCACAGAAATATCTCAGTTGCTGCTATGGAGAAGTCTGGGGGGGGGGGGAGGGCAGCGGAGTGGGATCCTTAGGCTAGGCTTTGATTTAGTGCTTTGTTCAGATCTGCTCATAAGTTTGAATCTACTCCTCATGATGGCTGTGTGTCCCCCATAGGGAAAGCATGTTTGTGTCTCTCACACAGACTCTAGAGCTAGTCTTCGAGAAGGAGCCACATCCTCACACAGTTTCCACCCAGCCCCATGTGTGTAGAGCCCAGCCCGCCAAGGCGTCTGTTGAAGAACCATCGAGGCGGTGGCTTCCTGGGGCTCAATTTTCACGTCGTTTAGAAACAGGCGCAGGTCTGATGCTCTGAAACAAAGCGTGGCAAGTGTTTTGGACACACTTTAAATGAGATTATTATAGACCGAGAAACAGTTCCTGCTTTAATTAGAAAAAATCTTGGTGCTCATACTGGGAAGCTAATTGCACTGCTAAAACACTGAATGGCTCCTAATTTTGCTACTTAGAGGTACACCTGGTGACTCGCCCGCTCCCGACACCCAGAGACTAACACGGGCGCCCGTGGCGCTGGTGCCAGGAGAAATGGCACAGCTGCGAGGCTGCAGAGGCCTTGGGAGTGCAGGGTACTAAGATCTCATCCCAGCTCCACCTTCACTGTAGCATCTGCAACAAGCCACTGCAGGCAAAGCAAGAAAAGAGCGGAGAATGGTGCTGGCGCACACAGCAAGGATCCCGGATCAGGATGAGGCAGATGTAGGCAACCTGGGATGACCTTGGGGATCTATATGTGGCTTCCAAACCTTTCATTCATTCAGCCAGAGGAGAAAGGTGCTGCGTAGAGGCGCATCGATAGCCCTGGGAGAGGAACAGGCATGGTGGTCTCTGCACATCCACACCGTGATCAGATAACTGCAGATTGAGCAAAATCCCACCCCACAGCCGGGCGGTGGTGGCCCCCGCCTTTAATCCCAGCACTTGGGAGGCAGAGGCAGGTGGATTTCTGAGTTCGAGGCCAGCCTGGTCTACAGAGTGAGTTCCAGGACAGCCAGGGCTACACAGAGAAACCCTGTCTCGAGAAAAAAAAAAAAAAATCCCAGCCCACTCCATCTCAAGGGCTCATCCCAGAGGCCATGGTCTTGATTTCAGGAGTCTCTAACTAGGGCCAGGATGGGCACCAGAGTACTTGGGGATGCATCATCAAATCACAGGGGTGCTGATGCTACTAGTTACCTGTCTGTCTAAGGTTTCACTGGTCATGCTCTGAGGCTTTGGGTCAGAGTGGGTTCAACCTTGAAACGCCTAGAAGGGGGATGTCCCATACCACAGGCCCTTCAAACATACTTCCAATGAAGCTGATGTACTTTAGTGAGCACACGTGAATGCCCTGTGAGTGTCCACAGCAGAGGTCCTGTGTCTTCCTCTCCATTTTAGTTTTTGAACAAGGTCTCTTGCTGAACTGGAAGCTCACTACTTCTGCTGGGGCTACATGGCCAGCAAGCCCCAGGAATCTTCCTGCCTATGGTTCCCCAGGGTTGGAATTACCCTGCTTTTTGGGTAGGTTCTGAGCATTATAGTTGAGGCTTTATGTTTATGCAGTAAGCTTCTTACTCTCTGGGGCATCTGCCCCGGCCCCTCCGTTGCTACAGTATGAATACACATCATCAGAGGCCCATTTTCTGAAAGTCTCCAGGACGATGCTATTCAGAGAAAATGAAAGCATCAAGAGGCGAGCGGATTTCTGAGTTCGAGGCCAGCCTGGTCTACAAAGTGAGTTCCAGGACAGCCAGGGCTACACAGAGAAACCCTGTCTCGAAAAACCAAAAAAAAAAAAAAAAAAAGAAGCATGACCTACAGGAGCTCCTTAACTCAGGAGCCTGCCTTGGTGGGAAGGGCAGGGTCCCTTCTTCTGTGCTCTGTTTCCTGTCATGACGTGGCCCCACCATCTGCAGCTCACAACATGGCCAAAACGCAGGCAAATGATCGTGAGACGAAACTTTCAAAATTGGGAGCCTTTTCCGTTTATAGGCTGAGGGTCTGGGGTATTTGTTATAGTCATGGGAAGCACACACACAACCCCCAATCTGTCAGAACTCAAGAGGCATGAAGCAGAAATGGCTTCAGCTTGGGACCTACCAGAAACTTCAGGATCGTGCAAAGACAAATCATAGCAAAAAGCGCACCTCTACCTGCACCCTACCTGCACCCCTACCTGCACCCTACCTGCACCCCTACCTGTACCCTACCTGCACCCCTACCTGCACCCTACCTGCACCCCACCTCCACCCTGCTCCTTATCAAAGCCCTCATTTCTTAGCTACCTTATCTTATAGTTTGGGAGGATCCCTTGACACCCGTCCCACCTATCTAAATCTTTATAAATTCCCCACTGAAGGTGGACTCCCCAAGCCTGGCCCCCATCTCAGAAGAATGTCTGTGGAGGGTTTCGCTCTTCTGAAACACCCTTCCAAGTAATTGGCACATTACGGAAGCACACATCAGTCTGTCAGGAATGAGGAAAGTTCTAGAAGCTGAAACCAACCCGCGGGGGAGAAGGTTCTTTATTAATTTCCTCTCCTTGGGCTTCTTTTTGTAAAGGAAGTTTGTTGTCATGGAGCTGAAGACTTCAAATGTATCTTGCCAAAGTAGGACACAGGTGACTTAACCAGGTCACGGGGCCCTGAAAGCTCCTGCTTAAGCACTAGTCCTAGTCAGTGCCCATCCTTACATCAAAGGTGTAAAGGCTACAGAAGAAATTGAGGGACTGCAGTGGGGTAGGGAGTTTGCCCTTCACCACAGCCATCCAGATCAGCACGGGAACAGGGGAATCGCTGGTGATTTGGGCTAAAGAGGGTTTAAAAGGCTTTTCCTTTTGAATTGAGTTTTCAGAAAATGAGCCTTTCCTTTGAAGACTAAAGGAGTGTCTTAGTCTAAGGCCATAGCTTCTGTGGGATCAGATTGGGGTTCCAGGGAGACAGAGAGGGAGGGGGAGGGGGAGGGAGAAGGGTTGGGGGAAGGAGGGCAGGGGAGAGATGGGGGAATGCTGAGAGCAACACAAGGCTCTCTACCCCCTGAGAATATAGTTGTGAGACTTACAAAATAAATACCTACGGCATGCTCAGTTGGGCTTGACTTTTAGACAGACAATAAATAACCTTTAATGTGAGCTTATCCCATCATACTGGCTGGTTTTGTGTCAATTTGATATAAGCTAGAATTATGAGAGAGGAATGAGCCTCAGGTGGGAAAATGCCTCCATGAGATCCAGCTGTAGGGCATTTTCTCAATTAGTGATCAGTAGGGGAGGGCCCAGCCTATTGTGGGTGGTGTCATCCCTGGACTCTATAAGAAAGCAGGCTGAGCAAGCCAGAGGAGCAAGCCAGTAAGCAGCATTCCTCCATAGCCTCTCCACCAGTTCCAGCCCTGTTCAAGTTCCTGTCCTGGCTTTCTCCAATGATGGGCTATGACCTGGAAGTGTAAGTCAAATAAACTTTCTTCTCCTACTTGCTTTCTTGGTCATGGTGTTTTGTCCCAGCAGTAGAAACCGTAGCTGAGACATCCATGTCATGTTGGAAGCACAGCTACACCAAACCCATTCATATTTATCTGACATTTAAGTTTATTTGGGTCATTTTTGCTTTATCTGGCAACCTGGGTAAGGTCAAGCCAGGGCTTCAGCTCTGGTACAGTGCGTACCTAGAGCCTCTTCTTGTGGGTGAGCTGGAAACAGTCAGCCAACCTTTCCATCCCTGCTAGTCAAGAAAGCCACACGGAGTGCCAACTCTTCTGTACGTATTCTAGTGACCATGAGCCTTTCCCCCTTCTTCATGGACCCTGAGGTTGGAGTTTCAGAGGGTCCTTTGGGCCCGAGGTCAGACGCTTCCAAATTGTCTCCAAGACTGCAGAAGTGGTTCCTGTGTAGTTCCTGTCAGTGCAGCTGGAGGAGGGTTGGGAGAAGTGCCCATCACAGGGCCCAGCATCATTCCCAAGAACAAACAAGTTCCAGGACCTGAGTGTGGAGGTCTTTCGGTTGGAGGTTTGCATGGCATCCAGGAATCCCTGGTTCACTTAAACTGGATGATGGGACATGTCTGCAATCCCAGCATGCAGAAGGATCAGGAGTTCAGAATCCTCCTCAACTACACAGTGAATTCAAGGACATTTAAGCATGCATGAGACCGCGTGTCTTAGGGTTTCTGTTGCTATGAAAAAATACCATGGCCAAAGCAACTTACAGAGGAGAGGGTTTATTTTGCTCATACCTGAGGTAAAAATCCATCACAGAGAGAACGGAGGACAGGGATTCAAGGCGAAAACTTGTTGGCATAAACTGCAACAGAGGAAATGGAAGGATGTTACTTACTGGTTTGCTCCTCAAGGCGTGCTCAGTCTGTCTTTTCATAACATTCAGGATCCCCAGCCCAGGAGTGGGCTGGGCCCTCAGAGATCAATCATCAGCCAAGAGAAGGCACCACGGACTTTCCCACAAGCCGATCTGGAAAGGCCATTTTCTTAACAGAAGGTTCCTCTTTCTTGAAGTTTACTCCAGCTGTGTTGAGTTGACAAAAAACTATGTAGCACATCCTGCGAAAAAGGAGGAGGGAGAGGAGGAGGAGAAGGAGGAGGAGGAGGAGGAAGAGGAGGAGGAGGAGAAGGAGGGGAAGGGGAAAGGAAAGGGGGAAAGGGGAAGGGGAAGATGAGGAGGAAGTAAAGGAGGAAGAAGAAGAGGAAGAGAAGGAAGAGGAAAAGGAGGAGGAAGAGAAGGAGGAGGAGGAAGAGGAAGAGGAGAAGGAAGAGGAGGAGGAAGAGGAAGAGGAGGAGGAAGAGGAAGAGGAGGAGGAAGAGGAAGAGGAGGAGGAAGAGGAAGAGGAGGAGGAAGAGGAAGAGAGGGAGGAAGAGGAAGAGAAGAAGAAAGAGGAAGAGGAGGAGGAAGAGGAGGAGGAGGGGAAGGGGAAAGGAAAGGGGAAGATGAGGAGGAAGTAAAGGAGGAAGAAGAAGAGGAAGAGGAGGAAGAGGAAGCAAAGGAGGAAGAAGAGGAAGAGGAGAAGGAAGTAAAGGAAGAAGAAGAGGAAGAGGAAGTAAAGGAGGAGGAAGACGAGGAGGAAGTAAAGGAGGAAGAAGAGGAAGAGGAAAAGAAAGAAAAAGAAGAAGAACAACAACAACAGCAACAACAACAACTACTACTACTAAAGAAAATCCATACAGATTCCTGGAAGGGAAGACCATCACTTGAATTGGTCTAAGCAAACACTAGTTAATTCACTCACCCAACATTAACCATGAACCTACCATACAGTGTCAGCTTCCTAGATGATTTAAATGTGGCTTCTTCTCTTTGAGGGCTGAAGCTGGCTATGACTCACACTCTTCAAAACCCTTTGGTACAAACCGTATTTGCAGGGATCTTTTCTATGGTCCATCAAAATGTTTGGCAGCATGTTTCACAGCAAGGATCTAGAGGTGCGTCTTAGTTACCTTTCTACTGCTGTGATCAAACACCATGGCCAAGCCAACTCAGAAAACATTGATTTTGAGGTTCATAGTTTTGGTGGGTTAGAATCTATGACCATTGCGATGGGATCATGGCAGGTAGGGCAGCAAGCATGGTGCTGGAGCAGTAGCTGAGAAGTTATATCTCATCCACAAACACACACACACACACACACACACACACACACACACAGAAAGAGAGAGGGGGGGAGAGAGAGAGAGCTAGCTAACTGGGAAAGGTGTGGGCTTTTGAAACCTCAAAGCCCCCAGTGACACACCTTCTCCAACAAGGCCACACCTTCCAATCCTTCCCAAACAGTTCCACCAACTGGGACCAAGTATTCAAATCTATGAGCCTGGGGAAGCATTCTCACTCAAACTACCACAAAGGAGGTCTCCATGTTTGTTAACTTGTAGTCTGTTGATGGGAGTGGAGGGTGGAGGGTAGGGGGTGGAGGGTGGAGGGTAGGGGTGGAGGGTGGAGGGTAAAGAGAGTAGGCATGAGGTTCTGTGCTTAGCAGTTGCAGTCCAGGTGCTTAGTGAGTTGTTCACAGGCTTTCCAGCTCCTTTTCTTATAAAGGTTTACTTTAGCTTATGCTTTTGGGGTGTGGACTTCCATGCAGAGAAAGGTGTGTTGGCGGCAGCAGCAGCAGCCGCCCTCAGAGCTGACGCCAGGAGCAGGAGGCTGCTTGCTCACATCTGAGTGGCTCTGAAAGCAGAGACAGGGCAGGCAGCAGGACCAGGCTATGAACTTAGAGCCCCAACCTCAAGATCCCACTTCCTCGAGCAATGGTCCACCTCCTGGAACTTCCAGAGCCTCAGGTTGGGGACAAAAATTCAAATACATGAGCCTTCAGGGAACAGTCCTCATCCAAACCAAACTAGTAAGCAATTGGTGTGCAGTGGAGGATGGGCCTCTTGCTTCATCCTATTGAGTAAATCATATCACAGTGGCAACTAAATATAAAGATAAAAGCTAGAAAGTGTTGGACCCATCAGAAAGTATAAAAACAACTGCCTTGAACTGAGAAGTAGCCAAAGAGACACAGTAGAAAAGAAAAAATGTTGACAAAAACTTTTTTATTCAGGAAATAGATTGAGAAAGGAACCAGACAGAGCTGAAGAGAAAATTAGTGAGGTGGAAAACAGGAAGGATGGAGAGGTTGAAGGGATGGAAAAGAGGAGATAATGAAGCCTGGAGATCTGCAGGGAGCCTGAGAGAGAATGAAAAATTCTAGGCACGATGAGGCATAACACATAAATACACACACACACACACACACACACACACACACACACACCACACCACACATGCACATGCACATGAGCATACGTACACACACACACATTTGCATGCACTCATATGCTCTCTCACACATATACATAGGCACACACACATGAATGTGTGCAAGTGTACACACACCATACACATGCACACACACAAACATACACACATACACACACGCAAACACATGATTGCTTGAATTCATACTCTCACACACACACACACACATGCTCACACACACACACAAACACACATGCATGTGCACACATCCGTGGATGCACGTGCACACACACACATGCACACACATACCTACATATCACACCACACACACATGTGCACATGAGCACACACACAAACACACACATACACACATGCACACACACAATTGCTCAAACTCATATACTCTCTCACACACATATGTGCACATACACACATGCACGCACACTCACATGCCACACATACACACACAGAAACACACATGCTCACACACATGCACAAACACACATACACGTGTACACACACATGGATGCATGAGACACATACATGCACAGAAACATTCACACATATCACACCACACACATGCATGCATGAGCACACACACCACACATAACATGCTCACGCGCACACACATGCATGCACACACACTCCACACATACACGCATGCACAAATAACAAGCACACATCTGGAAACCACATAATAAAACAGCATGAAGCCCTGGTGTCTGGCTAGCCGCTCTGTCATAAACGTCTGCTGTGCTTCTAGTAAACACTATGAAAATGGAAAATGGGAGTTCAAAGGTTCCAAGCAAAGTCTGATCATGTATGCACTGTACATGTAAATAGAAAAAAACACACTACACTTCATACATGTGCACAGCTACTGCGCATCAATCAAGCTTAATTTTTTTCTTTTTAAAAAGGATCTATTTTTTATGTGTATGGATGTTTTACCTGTATGTATGTATGTATGTATGTATGTATGTATGGGCACCATGTGCATGCCTGGTGCCCTTGAACTTCTGGACTTGGGAGTTACAGCCAGTTGTGGCTCTGCCATGTTGATGCTGGGAATCTAGTTCAGGACCTCTGGAGGAGCAGCGTGGTCCTAACCGCTGAGCCTTCTCTTGAATATTTATTTGTAATATAATATAATTTATTTTTAATATTCACTTTTTAATATTTTATTTTTATGCACTTGTGTGTGTGCACGTGTGTGCACGTGTGTGCATGTGTGTGTGTGTGTGGTATTTTATGTGTATGCAGTGCCTAAGGAGTCCAGTAGAAAGTGTCAAATTGTCTGGAGCTGGAGTAGGAGGTGGTTGTGAGCTGCCCTGTGGGAATTGCAAACAGGACTGGACATTGCTGGAGGAGCAGCATGCGCTTTCACCCACTGAGCCGCCCTCTGGTCCCTTAATCAGATTCTTGACCACAGAGAAAGGACGAGTCCAGGCTGCTTTAGTGTAAATCATTGCACACTATATACATGTACCAACGTTAGAGTGTTGTGTGTAAACACAAATGCTCACAGTTAAAGTAGCGATTCATTTTTGAAGCTACAGAGGGTTGAGAAAGAATGTGGGAGAGAGTTTTGAATGTTTGTAAAAAAAAGAAAATTACGAAGGAGCAATACTTGGAATGTGGAAATCCTGAGGTGTGAAGACACCAGGAAGAGATGCCACAGAGCTCGTGACAGCTGGTGCGCGACGTAACTGGAGGCCAAATAGTAAATAAGGTCCTTTCTATATGGGCTAAAGACATAGGGACAGAAAGGGGTTATGAGGAAAGCTTTTTTTTTTTTTAAATAAGCAAAATACATGGATTTGTATGACTGAGAAGTGTCGGCAAAGGCAAGGGAGACAGAGCTTCCACTCTCAGTGAGATTCCATACACCGTGTTGTAGGGATATTGGGCATCAGCCAGTGATGCTGAGGACACCCTGAGCCCCAGACATCCTCGTCTGTGTTTACAATTACGCCGGGATTTCTGGTTAGTGTGCACATGGTAACAGGCACAGTGTGTCCCTCACAGCATTGTGGGTCGAAGGAAATACTGAAATAACATTCGTTGCTCTAGATTGCTTTCTGTTGCTATGATAAACATCATGACCAAAAGCAATTTAGGCGAAGAAAGGGTTTATTTGGCTTACACTTCCAGGTCACAGCCAACACTGGTTAGAAATGCAAGCGAGAACTTGATGCAGAAACCATGGAAGAAAGTTACTTGTCAACTCACCTGCTCTGGCTGGGTTGGCCAAGGATGGTGCTGTCCAAAGCAGGCTGGGCCAGGGATGGCGCCGCCCACAGCAGGCTGGGCCAGGGATGGCGCCGCCCACAGCAGGCTGGGCCTGGGATGGTACCTCCTACAACAGACTAAGCCAGGGATGGTGCTGTCCAAAGCAGGCTGGGCCAGGGATGGCACCGCCCACAGTAGGCTGGGTCTGGGATGGCGCCGCCCACAGCAGGCTGGGCCTGGGATGGCGCCACCCACAGCAGGCTGGGCCTGGGATGGCGCTGCCCACAGCAGGCTGGGCTTTCCCACATTAAAAACCAACCCAGACAGCCTCTCACAGAACTGCTACAGGCCAGTCTGATCAGGGCAGTCCTTCAGTTGAGGTTCTATTTTCAGACAATTCCAGACTGTGACAAGAAGTTATAGCTAAGAATACATGTCACGTGGGGAGTATGTAAAGGAGCCCTGAAAGAGTCTTCCAGCGGGATGCAGTTCAACTAGGGGAAACTGAGTACAAAAAGAAAGAAAGGAGGAGGAGAAGAAAGAAGAAGAAGGAGGGGTGGAGGAGGAGGAAGAGGAGGAGGAGGAAGAGGAGAAGAAGAAAGAGGAGGAGGAGGAAGAGGAGAAGAAGAAAGAGGAGGAGGAGGAAGAGGAAGAGGAGGAGGAGGAAGAGGAGGAGGAAGAGGAGGAAGAGGAAGAGGAGGAGGAAGAGGAGGAGGAAGAGGAGGAAGAGGAGGAGGAAGAGGA
>CM052702.1:137136051-137156246 GCA_028551405.1 Uromys caudimaculatus
GAGGAGGAGGAAGAGGAGGAGGAAGAGGAGGATTTTTACAAGGTATAACAAAATTACACGTCCAAAAACATCGCTTTCTGCAGACAAATGTTACACAGAGCAACACTAAAAGCAGTTCAAGAACACCATCAGGCACCTGTGTGGAAGGCAAAATGAACGCCAGCAAGGAGGCTGGGTGCAGAGCAAAAAACCACAAAACCAAAAAACACACAAAAAAACCACAAAAACACACAAAAACCACAAAAACACAAAAAAAAACACAAAAACACACAAAAGCGAAAAACCCAAAAACAAACCCAACAATTTAGAGTTATGGAGGCAGAAGTACATAGCACTGTTACTGAGCCGCCTAGCTAGAGCCATCTTGTCTGAATTTTACCATGACAGATCTCATCATGGTGGTGTCACGCTGGAAGCCAAAGAGAAACTAACCCTCACAGGCCTGTCTATGGGCTCCCTCGGGATCGACACAAAGACTTGCTGAGAGAGAGGAGCTTACTGTAAAAACTCAACTCCTGACCCCAGCCCCACCATGCGCCTTTGTGGGTGTCTAAACTGATTGCCCTGTTCTTGTGCCAAACAGAAGGGGTTTAAGGGAACTCACTTTGGCACAGAGTTCTGGGGACCAGTCCACCGCGGTGTCATGAGCGGAGATGGCTGCGCACATTGCACCTGCAGTCAGGAAGCAGAGCGATGGTTGCCACCTCTTAATCTAACCTAGATGTTCCCAGGCAGGGATTTGTTTCCATGGCAACTTTAATCCCAACACATTGACAATCACCACTAACCACTGTGGGACAAAACATGTCAGAGCTATAGAAGAGACTGTCATAGCGAAAGACTTCAAAGGAGCTTTTAAAAAAAAAAAATACACAGTATTTCATATTTAAAACTATCTGAATGGGAGAGTTGTATAACATTTAGAAGTGTGTCGTGTCTGGAGGTGTGCCACAGTTTTCTGTGCTTTTGTGTGGACGGGCACGATCACGTGTCCGGGGCACAAGTTGGATGAAGCAATTAGAACTGAAGAGAAAGCTCGGGCCAGACAGAAGCATGGGCACCTGAGATGAGTCAGGCCGACATCTGGTGATCTGCTGTGGCATCACAAAACACCTTAACACCACAGCAGCGAGTTGGCCTGGTGGCTCTGCTAGGCGGGCCTGAACTGGCCAACTCCATTGAAGCTTTTGTGGGACGATTCATCTGTTCTGGCTCTGACAGCTCAGCTATTCTCTTTAGGACTTTATCTTTCCAGCCAGATTCCTTTATCCATGGCAGAACTCAGGCAGGGCTCAAGGAGACCAGCCCGGGTGCAGAAGCATTCGTCTGGATTGTGGCTGCTCACGAGATGGTGTAGACAGAGTGAACACACATGATTGGGCATATAATATACTCCACAGCTCCCCAGTAATCACAAAATAAACAGCACAGTATTGTGGGGTCATAGGGGATGAAGGAAAAGCAGCTGGCTGTGAAGGCCTATAAACAGCCTCCAGGGATAGGAGATACAACTTCCGTGGACCGAGCTTGGATGGTGTACCCTACTATAAGTCAAGAATTATTATAGAAGAAGGTTTTGTTTTTAACAAGGTGCCAAAAACGCTAACCATAAAATAAAGGATCGATAAACTCGATTACATTAAAATTATGAGAGTTTACCAAAAGAGAACACAGAAAGACAGGCTGTGTGCGGAGTGAAATAACCCATCACTATAGGCAAGACCAGGATCAATAGAAGCCCAGTGCTCAGATGACAGAAACGGCTGTGTTATCATTGTGGGGAGATTCACAGCCCATCTGAATCCACAATGAATGGCCTTTAGATATGAACTATAAGGCAGATGACACCTTCCAGAGATGTGACCAATGAGATTGAGCCTGGGGCTAGAGAGCAGTGGACAGTGCTTGCTTAGCATAACCTGGAGCCTATGTTCTATCACTGACACTATACAAGAGAAGAGATTGACCAAGAAACACATATAAAGACATCCACTCTTGTTACCAATCAGACAAATGCAAATTAGCACCACAATGAGATGCCGACACACAGTGGTTTGCTGGTAAAGATGTGTGTGTGATGCAGAGAATTTCCCCAGCAGCAGAAGCACACAGATACCTCAAATACCTGCCAGCCATGGCATCAATGATACAGCTATGTTGTAGGGATACACTCCAGCAAGGCGAACTGAGCAGGTAAATGGTTGGCTGAAAACAGCAAGCCAAGGAAAACACGTTCAGCCTGGTCTCCTCTTCTGAAGAGAGCAATAGCACGTGGAGTCTAAACTCCCCATGCTGAGATATGTACATAGTGTCAAATTAATGAGTACAACCAAGATAATTGCGATCAGAAGTCAGGGTAGCACTGACCTCAAAGGAGGGGACAGCGTGTGGCTGGAGCGGTGCTGAGAGACGGTGGCTGGCTCTGGACCAGGTTTATTTTCTTAGCCTGTGTGACAATGACGTTATATTTCTTATAACTATGGCCAGAGAGGCAGGCGGCTCAGAGCATAACAGCGCTTGCTGAGCAGCACTTGGAGCACAGGTGCTAGGCACAAAGAAGACCCTGGTGTGTTGTGGAGGCTCAGAGTAGAATCAGGGATTTGATGTAGTCACTGTGATGGATGACGGGGACAGAAAGATGGAGAGGTGATCTCCAGTCTTCCCGCCCTGTTCAGAGGATCCACAGTGCCATTCACACACGCGGTTTTGCCAAAGGAAATTGGTCATCCTCAGCTTCTTCACTTCATGTCATGCATCTGTGACAGTCAGCAGAGCCAGTGGGCACCCAGGCCAGAGAAGTCTTTCGAGCCAGAGACGGGGAATTCACAGGAATCTGCTTGCACCTCTGCCCGCAGAATGGTGGGTCTCGTGAGGACTGAAAGAGATGCTTTCGGTTTAAGACATGCAGATCTAATGCAGCCTCACCCAGAACTGCTCAGATTAGGGTGGGTGTGAGTGAGACGAGGGTGCTCCTTGATAGCATACAGGAGAAAGAATCTTTTCTTCACCCATCCCGAAGTTCACAGACAAGACCCCTAGACCAGAAGGTAGGGATCCAGGGAAAGGCACAGACTTGGTTTTACAATGTAAGTTTTATGTGACATGGGAGCTTTAGTAAGTGATGGAGGGGTTTTACAGCCAGGGGTCATGTTTAGGGGAGGAGAGGGAGGAGAAGAAGGAGAGAGGAGAGAGAGACAAGGAAGGATAGAGAAGGAAGAGAGGGGGAGAAGGAGGAGAGGAAGGGAAAGAGGGGAGAAAAAGAGGGAGGAAATGGGGGATGAGAAAGAAGGAGAGGAAGAAGATAGAGAGGAATAGGAGGTGGCAGAAGAGGAAGCGATGGGGAAAGAACAGAAAGGAAAGAAGCAGGAGAGGGGAGGAGATAGGGAAGAGGGAGAGCAAGGGCGAGGATGAAGAGGACCATGAAGGAGGAGCACGGTCAGGCCAGGTCTCTATCTGTGTCATTGGAGATGTGGCGTTCTTTCCTTCTGACTGCAGGAGGACCCTCTACCCTGAGATTCTCACCCCCTGCTTCGGGGAAGGTGAGAAAAATCTTTCCATGTGCTCTGACCTCTTCATGACCAATTGGCTTCTGTTGCCTTCCTGGATGCCAGGGTTGTCCTGTTTGGGGGAAACCACGCCCTGATATCCACCCATGTGAAAGCATGCAGTTAGGTGGAGAGCCTGGCTCTCCTCCCTGCTGTCACCCAGTCAGGGCAAGGTCAAGACCCCACCCTGCTTCTCCAGCAGGAGAACTCAGAGAAGTCTGTGGAATGGATGACAGGCCGCCCGAGAAGCAGGCATCCCAGAGTTCCTAGCAGGAGACTAATCCAGTGATGTCATCCATCTCAAGTTCCCGCAGCTGTCTTTGAAGTAGGCACACGGAAGCTGAGACACGGGCTCCCAGACAGCTCGTTCATTATGTGAGCATTGTTCTGTCCAGTCCTGTAATCAGGAGAGGAGACACATTCACAGCACGCCGGGAACTCATTGCATTAGATCATGTGGGAAATGGAGAGATGCACCCGTGAGGGTCTCTCACCCGTGAGGGTTGGACACCTGCAGGAGGCTCAGTGTCATTGAGGGCGGAGGTGGCGGGCACAGGGGCTCACACTCCACCACTTGCCTCTCAAGCATCATCCGAGGCTGGGCAGGTGGGTCTCAGCAGAGAGGACACATCGTGCCCGCTAGCCCACACTGGAATGTGCCAGGAGCAGGTTACACCCCAGAATTATTTTTAATGGAAGCCTTTCCTCCAATTTCTGTTCTCTTCTAGAGTGATCCACACCCTGGTCATCGATGTCACCGTTGTACATCGGTGACAGAGAACTTTGTGGAAGCTCAGAATGTCCCAAGGGCATGGTGGCCTTTCACACACCTGAGCTTCCCCCTGATATTTCAAACTTTTATTTTGCATGTATTTATTTTGCTCCCCGATCTGTAGTGTGTACCCAGGCATGTTGCTGCGAGCACGTGCAAGTCAGAGGACAACTTGTAGGATTTGGTGCTCGCCTTCCACCAGGTGGGTCCTGGGGATTGAACTCGGGGCCTACTAGTTTTGACGGCAGGTGTCTTTAGTCACTGAACAATTGTATTTCCCTCTCCCATGTGAAGCTCTGAAAGATCTGACCCCTTGTGAGGAAGGTTAGGCCCTTAGCAAACTTAGAGCCAAGACATGCCCAGGCAAAAACCCCCAGCAAACTTAGAGCCAAGACTAGAAACTACATGCCCGGGCAAAAATCCCACCCAACGACATTCTTTCTCCTAAGAAACAAGTGACTTTGACCTGGCCTCAGGACCAGAGGCAAAACGTTTCAGGAACTAGAAATGTTTGTGCAACTGACCTGTGAATGGCTTAGAACAATCCTTACTTCCCCATAATGCAAATTCTTTCCGTTCCCCACCCCTTGCTTTGTGAATTTTCTATCGTTTTCCTGAGTTGTGATTCCTTCCTTGCCTTGGGGTTTATTCTTCCTTTAAATACCCCTGACTTCAGCTGCTGGGGGCCGAACTCTGCCTCTGCGTAGGTTACGGGTTCGACCCCAGTGCACTGGCCTTCTCACCGCCCCGCCCCCAAATAAACCTCGTGATTGCAGCAAGGATGGTCTTTCGTGAGTTCTTGGGGGATCACGCCATCCTGAGATTTGAGCGAGGGTCTCCCCAGTTTGGGGGTCTTTCAGCTCCACCCAGTAATTATGCATGAGCCTCCTGAAGCAATCAAGGATGGGCCCAGAGTGTTCATCACTCTCAGAATGCCAAGTTGGGAACGGGATCCCGCCCAGCTAGTGCACGCTTTCTTTGCCCGAGCGTCTCTCTTGAAAATCCCTCAGCTACATAGCACACAGTCTAGAACCACTGAGCAATGTCCTGTGCTGCTTGCCAGCAATGCTCTGCCAACATAGCCACAAGCTAGGGCTCCCTGGAGGACTGTGCCTGGCATCACCATGCGCCTCAGAGCTACCAACTCCAGAAGTATGTTAGGGTATGTTTCTAGTATGTTGTGTGTGCACGTGTACACTCCCTTGAGTGAGGACCTGTGCACAGGTCAGAGGTTAATATCAGGTAACTTTTCAGTCACACCTCCCCATTGGGTTAGAGTGGTGTGAGGCCCGAGTCCACCCCAGGGCTCGGGCCTCTGGGGGAGGCAAGACGTGGGAAGTTTGACCACGCTCACCCCACGGCACCACCAGGAGGGTGTTGGGCTGTGAGAAGCCACTGGACAGAGCATGGGGGTGGGGGAGCGTGGCCTGGGGTCCTGGGGACTATGCAGAGCTGGCCCCTTCTGGTTCTCAGGCTCTTGGGCATCCCAGGTGCTGCTGGATGCCAAGGAAGAGCTGAGAATGTAGTGGGGACCTGCAGGCCAGATCTAGCCAGGCGCTGAGGGGGAAAGGCAGGGTCCTGCCAGGGACCACATCTTTGGCTTGTCACAGGCTAGCTGGGTTGGTTTGGTAGAGACCGCGGCTGGGAGCGCTGAGAGGCCTTCTGTGGGAGACTGGACTCGACTCTTTAGACAAAGGCCTGTTCCATTGTTCCCCACAGCAGATCCTGATGAAGAGAGACAGTCCAAGGTTCTAGGGCATTTATTGTCATGGCGGAGAGTGGTGATGAGTGAAACTGTACTTCACAACTTCAGGGAGGGACCGAGGTTAAATACCTTTTACAGGGAGGAGTGGCTAGGAAGGGGAGTTTATTGGGTAAGCCTCTAGATGCCTCATTAAAATGGAAATGTCTTGAGGCTACATGACTACACCTCTACCTGTGGAGGTGCTTGGGCTATGTGACTGATGGTCACAGACCTATGGAGAGCTGTGGCCTCGTGTGTCAGGGACCTGGGGCCCAGGAGCATGGCAAAACGCCTACTGTTCCTTGTATGGTTATACCCTGCTGGGGACCCCCTACTGGGGCTCCGGGGTTTTAAACCTTAGCTCAGCCAGAAACCAGGCTGCCTTTCCTGGTCCCACATCTCCCCCTTTTACTTTTTTAAAGGAGAGGGGTCACTGGAGGGACTGTCATTTGTAGTGAAGATTTTTGGTGGGGTGGCAGTATCAAAAGAAAACAATATGTAGTTTGGAGGGGTAGCACAAATAATCTGGAGGGATAAGGAGGGATCATTGAATCAATTAATTGTTTCGTGGGTTGTACAGTTTGAGGGTAATAACATCCGTCTTAAACAACATTTGATTAATCTAGATAGACATCATGGTTTCCTCACTATCATGTAACTTCCCCCAAGTTCAGTGGCCATTTGACTTTGGCAAGAGAGTTCATCTGTAGCTGGAAAGCCCCAAGTCTGTCCTCTGTGGGACTCACTCAGCATGTGTCTCTGGATCTCAGCATGTGTCTCAGGAGTCTTCTGGAGGGAGGCAGCTTTGCTGTCCCAGGCAGGTCCCAGGAGATGGCGTTGTCTCTGCTGGCTCTGTGGCAGCAGGTACTGTCCTTTCCTTTTGTGGGGATAAGCCTGTAGGGTAATCACAACAGAGGAGCAGAACCTCAGCAAGGGGATGTCTACACACACACACACACACACACACACACACACACACACACACACACACACACTGTACTTTCTGACTCAGGGTCTATCTCTTTAGACCCGCAGCTCACTGATTGGCTAGTCTGGCTAGCCAGTGAGCATCAGAGGTCTGCCTCTTTTATGTGGGTGCGGGGATTTGAACTCACATCCTCGTGTTTGCACAGCTTCTTCCCCACCGAGCCACCTCCCCAGCTCTGGTTTATGGTTTGTTTAAAGCAGTCAAGGCTCAGTTCCCACTTGACTGACACACGATATTCCTTTTAACATTCAGTCCTATGTCATGCCTACTTGCCAGATGAGGAAACTGAGACCAACAACACTCCAGGAACTGTCCCAGACACCTTGAGGTAGAGCCACACTAAAGCCCCAGCCTCTGGAAGGTATGCACCCTTCCCTTCGGGGGCAGCTCTGGGTGGTCCGCACCTGCCACCCCCAAGCCTCCCGAGCATAACATGCAGGTGCGGCTTGAAGGAAGAAAGATATGAAATGGGTCAAGTGTCCTGCAAGATCAGTGCCAAGCGGTCGTCTCAGGGTTTCTTAGAGCAGGAAGGTTTTCCTGCACTGTGTTCCTCAGTGGGAACTCTTTATCTGAAGTGAGTGTGGAGGGAGCCGTCCTCCAAGAGAATCCAGGCTCTGTCCCTCTAGTTAATGCTGTGGAGGATTGTTGAGCACTGAGTGTGCACAGGCAAAGAAGCAAACGCAATAGCAATTTGGGATGGGCGCAGATTAGCCTGCGGGCTGTTCTAGTTCCTCTTCCGAGGCTCTCACAGAGAGGTTTATGTGGTGCTGTCCCTGCTCTTTTTATATTATATTCATTTGTCGTCAATTACAGCAGCCTGTCTGCAGGGTATGCCAGAGAGGAGAGGCTGAGCTGGGAATGCTTTCACAGACAAACTGTGCAGCTTAGGAGGGGTAGTGACAGCTTCCGAGAGGACTGAATGCCTCCCCGGAATCCCACAGGGAACAGTTGTTCTCAGGAAGGGAGTCTAGGCCCAGATAAAAGATGAGGTGGCAGAGATGGAACAGCAGAGCCTATGGCTGGTTTTTTGTTTAGTTGGTTTTAATTCTAAGGCCTGTAGACTAGATCACAGATGAAACCCTGAATCAGAGCCTGGATGGTCTACGCAGGTTTCAGCAGGTCACACCCACTCGGGAGAACGGAGAAGGTCTTAATGCAAGCCGCAGAGCCTTTCGGAAGGAGCAGAAAAATGCTTGTAATGTTCAGAGCTTTGATTTATTGCCACATTCAGGAATTAATTGCAGCCCGAGGTCTCTAAAACAAAGGAGGAGAGAAAAACATGAACAGTGTGGAAACAGACAACTGCATCTGCCTAGGGAGCAATCCCTGGCTCTCAGAAGGAAAACCTTGGCCCTCCACTGTGGGCAGCTCCCGGGACAGACAGCCACTCCACCCGGACCACCACACCCTTGTGTGTCCTGAGAGGAAGATCTCATTCTTTGAAGAGCTAGCATAAGGCTAGAGTTCTGAAATGAAGATCTTTGCTCAGTGTCTCCCTGACCTCTGCTCAGGGGAATCACAGCATGGACCGCAGCTAACAGGCCTGGGCTAACATTTAGGGGTAGAGGGTAGTTTCAATTCCACTTGCCCTGGGGCCAAAGGCTTAAAGGGTGATCATTAGTAAGCTCTCTAGGGTGGTGAAAGATGTCCTCCCACAGAGATGCCTGTAGGGCAAGACACAGAGGGGAGCTTGGAATGCTTCAGAAATGGGAAGATGAATTGGTTTTCTCTTGGTGGAATCTGTAACGTGGAGCGGCCGCCAGACCTCAGTGTTTCTAACTCTCCAGCTGGCTAATGTTTAGGGCTGGAACCCATGCAGGCTTGCTGATAAATCCCCCCCCCCCCAAGTGCTCATGGAAACTACAGATGGAGCCTCACCCCAGGTCTGGGGCCAAGTCTACCAAGTTTCCTGCCCTGGAATGGCTGCATCAAACTCGAGTTTACCCTTTGCCCCAGCAGAGCATCTCAGGAAGCATTCAGTCCTCAAGGGGATCGCTGGGGCCTACAGGTTCTGTTCTGCAGCCTGTAAGACACAGGTCAAGTGAGCTTATTAATTTGTGATTTATTCATTTAGTTTTACATGAGTGTTTGTATGTGTGCTGCATGCTTGTACGTGCACCGTGCATCAGAAGATGGTATCAGATGACTTGGAACTAGAGGCACAGGTGGCTGTGGACCATCATATGGGACCCAAACCTGGATCTTCTATGAGAACAGCAAGTGCTTTTAACTGCTGATCTCTGGTCTCTGGGCCCTGCCACTCAAGTTTAAATGACTCATGGGTGTTTGGTAGTCATGGTGATAAAGTAAAAATCAGACTGACTGTGAGTCAGCAGATGAACAGAGGACATGGACACGGGGAACTTAGGGCTGGGGGACTTGGGGGGCTCTGGATGACACCAAGAAACAGCCTGGAGGCACACAGTCAGGATAAAGTTGCTGGTCAGGTCTTAGTCAAACACAGATACCTGAATGGGCAGGGAACTGGGGGCTGAAGGGTTAGCCTGTAGTAAGTCTGGCACAGCCTGGGCAAACCTGGCCCAGCCTGGGCAAGTGCTCTAGGGCTGGAGTCTTTTGGGGAGCTACAGGAACTGAGGGCAGTAGGGATGGTGGGGCCGAGGTAACCAGCTCTGACCCCACATGGGGAGAAGAGCCTGTATTCAATTCCCCTTGTGCTGGGGTCAACGTTTAAAGCAAGCTGCAGCTATGTAATCCTTGGCCTCTCTGGAGTCTTAAAAATAGGCCACGGACAACAGCCAGCAGTGTCTCTCAGAAGCACTCACAGCCACCAGAAAGTGCAGGGTGGGTGACAGAGGGGGATCCCGCTCTGATCTGCCCCCCAGCCTTGGCCACTCTGTCTTCATCCTGAGAACAAAGGGCCTCCAGAGCTCCTATCTCCCTTTCCTCCTTCCTGCCAAAGAGTCTCATTCAACCCTCTGTGCCCTGGGGACACCACAGTGCCAGGCATTGTCAAGCTGTTCTTGGAAGGAGACAATTCAGGTCCTGCTGGGGACAAAGATGTCCTGGGATCCTAGCTGTCTGGAATGTTTCCTGGCCTCTGGGAGGAGATGAGAAGCCAGCATGGCTAAGGACTCCCAGTCCACCATCTAAGGTCACTTAAAACCATTCATAATTATACAACACACACACACACACACACACACACACACACACTGACCCTAGTTCAGAGATGGCTGTCACTCAAACACAAGCCCCTCCCAATGATTTCCCATGCAGTGAGAAGCATCCTGCTTACATGGGCTGTGAGATCCCAGAAGCCCCTGATGAATCCACCCCCCCATAGGAATGCTGTAGGGGTCATCCCTGCTGCCTGGAGACGACTGTACACTGGTGCACTGGCTGGTTTTGTGTCAACTTGACACAAGCCGGAGTTATCACAGAGAAAGGAGCTTCAGGTGAGAAAATGCCTCCATGAGATCCAGCTGTAAGGCATTTTCTCAATTAGTGATCAAGGCGGGAGGGCCCCTTGTGAGTGGTGCCATCCCTGGGCTGGTAGTCTTGGGTTCTATAAGAAAGCAGGCTGAGCAAGCCAGGGGGAGCAAGCCAGTGAGTAACATCCCTCCATGGCCTCTGCATCAGCTCCTGCTTCCTGACCTGCTTGAGTTCCAGTCCCCCTGCCCAGTTCCTTCTTGACTTTATTTCCCAGTCAGAGTCAACTGGGGACAGGCTTCCTTTAGCCTAGGTGCAGGACACTGCACACAGTTTTTGTTTGTTTGTTTGTTTGTTTGTTTGTTTTTGTTTTTCGACACAGGGTTTCTCTGTGTAGCCCTGGCTGTCCTGGAACTCACTTTGTAGACCAGGCTGGCCTCGAACTCAGAAATCCGCCTGCCTCTGCCTCCCAAGTGCTGGGATTAAAGGCATGCGCCACCACTGCCCGGCCCACACGGTTTTTTTTAAGTAACACAATTAGCTTGAGAACACAAGCTGCTACAGTGATGTGGTTTGGGCACGAGCAGCCTTGATGGGGCTTTTAATTTCCTGTACAAGGAACAAGGGAAGAACGGAGTCTGCCAAGAAAATGGCATAGAACCAGCCACATTGTAAAGGAGCAGGAGGGTGAGACAGCCAAAATGCAGGTGCAAGGGGAAAACGGCCCCAGAAGAGGGTTGCCCAGAAGGAAACAAGGTAGCAAAGATAAAATAAAGATTTGAACAGTGTTACCGGAAGGGGAGGAAGGGGCGTGTGTGCTAGCCGCAGGGAGGTTTGGATGTGCCCAACCATTGAACTAGTAAGCCATATTAAATATAAAGGTTGCAGTGCGTGTCTTTCATTCGTGAATCCAGAGCTCTTGGGTGGGTGCAGAGCTGCACTCGAACTCACCAGGGACATAGAGCTAATAATAATTTTCTGCTACACACCGCCACCTGGGGACCAAGTGTTCAAATAAAAGAGCCTGTGGGGGGACATTTCTCATCAAGCCACAGCCTAGAACTGGAACGCTACATGGGAGTGAACAATAACATTAGTTTCTTTTCTGTAGCTGTGATCAAATACCATAACCAGGGCAACTTAGGCAAGAAAGAGATTATTTGGAGTTTATGGTTCCAGGAGGAGACTCTTTATGGTGCAGGGAGAGCTCACAGCATGACCACAAGCTTGAATCAGAGAGCAAACCAGAGGTGGTACAAGGCACAGTCTCATAGTGCTCCCCCAGAGACACACTTCCTCCAGGAAGGCAGCCAAACTTCCTCAACCAGTATCACCAACTGGAGAGTACGTGCTCAAATACTCCAGCCTGTGGGGGTCATTTCCCACATACACCAGCACAAGACGCCAGTTAGAAACCAGAACTCCGGAGCCCAGTGTGTGAGGCACACGTTTGACTTGAACTGCTAAACGAGCATTATCCGATAATTATCTCCTGATATGTCCTTCCACCTGTCGCCCCACACAATAATTAACCCTGGCTATAAAGCCCCGAGAGGGTATTTTGAGACCAGAAGGACCAGAAGGCAAATCAACAAGGATAAATTTGTAGTCGGATCAGGAGCATCAGCCAAAGGGCTTGCACGGGGCCCCACGTAAAACATGATTTGTGCATCTTTAGGGGTCAAAGGTACAGGCCCCGGGCAGTGGCTTGAAGCTACTATTAAATCTAAGCTGTGCGTGCACTCGCTGGCTACAGTGGAATCTTAAAAGCTGCTGTAAGGAGATGTGGAATATTTAGATATTCTACTGTGTTAGCTCCTCTTTCAGAGTCCCTCTGCTCCCTCTGAGTGCTTGTTTCTTGCCAAGTGTGCAGCCCGAGCCTGTGAATCAGCAGATCAGAAGGAGGGCCAGCCTAGGCGGTAGGTATTTGTTTAGGAAACCATGGGTTCAATTTAGCCCATTGCCCAGAAAAAAAAGAAAAAATTTCCAGGCCTTACTTTTTATATGTCATTTCCCTTTACAAATACAGGCTTGTATAGGAAGCAATTAAAACCCTTTCTAAGTTGTTTGTGCGAGAAAATGAATTGGTGCCTTTTTATTTCAATGTAAATAAAATGAGCTGTAATAACCCCCAATTAGCACATTAAAATAAGTTGAAGATTTGTTTTATCATTTCATTGCAGAGGGAAAAAAAAAAAGAGGCAGCAATGGGAACCTTATATTAGTGACAAAAGAGGCCAGTTGTTTGCCTTGAAGAGCAGAGGAAATCTAATTTAAAACTCTCTGCGAATCTTTGATAATTAATTTCACACCAAACATGCCATTAGAAGGGTTATAAAACATCTGATAGTTAACAAAAAAGCCAAACCAATGATTTTCCCCCAGACAAGAATGTCGACACCGACACCGGGGCTTGGTGAGCATAAGGAGACACAACAATGCCAAGGAGAAAGTTTTGTTCTGGTTTCTTTTTCCTCTTCCAAAGTTGGTGGCTGTGGGGGTGGATTCGAACCTTATCAAGGGATGGAATAATTAAAACCTTTTTGACCATAAATGTGGGACAAGATTGTGGAATAATAGGAAAAGTCAGGGGAGTGTGTGGTGGTTACATGCAGGTGTGTGTGTGTGTGTGTGTGTGTGTGTGTGTGTTAGTTTGTGGGTGGTGTGTAGATGTACACATGTACCAGTTTATGCAAAGTTGCTGGGTGACTGTGTGTGACTTCTGTGTGTGTGTGTGTGTGCACACGCACACGCGCCTGTGTGTGCATGCCTGTTTGTGTGTGCATTAATGTATGTGTGTAGTGTATGTATGTGTGTGCATGCCTGTGTGTGTGCGCGCCTGTCTGTGTGTGTGCCTGTCTGTGTGTAGTGTATGTGTGTATGCATGCCTGTGTGTGTGTACTGTGTGTGCATGCCTGTGTGTGTGCATGCCTGTATTTGTGTAGTGTATGTGCATGCCTGTGTGTGCATGTGTGTATACATGCTTGTGTGTGTGTGTGTGTGTGTGTGTGTATGTGTGTGTGTGTGTGTGTGTGTGTATAATCAAGTGTGACGAGTGTGAGCAAAGACAGGGCTCTGGCATAAAGTTGAGAGACAGAAGCAAGTGTGGTAGATACAGTGGTTTCCACACAAGGGTGACAGTGTGTCTTTCTTTGCTTTTCTGTTGCTGTGATAAACAACTATGGCCAAGAGGAAACTGGGGAGGAGAGAGCTTTCTTGCCTTACATGTCCCGATCACAGTTAATCCTTGAGGGAGGTCAGGGCAGGAACTCAAGTTAGAGACCCGGAGGCAGGAACTGAAGCAAAGTCGATAGATAAATACTACATAGGTTGGCTGCCTGTGGTCTGCTCAGCCTGCTTTCTTATTCAGCCCAGGGCCACCTGCCCAGGGTTGGCACCACCCACAAGGACCATGGCCCTGTCACACCATTAACCAAGAAAATATCCCACAGGCTCACCTACTGACCAAACTGATGGAGACATTTCCTCAGTTGTGATCCCCTTCCCAGAGACCCCGACTTGTATCAAACTGACAAAATAAGAACTAAAAAATAAACCCAATGAGTCCACGAGGGGAGAGGGGAGTTCAGATTCCCAGAACTCTTATTTAAAAAACAAAAAACAAAACAAAAAAATAAAACACACACCTAGTTGCACACACATCTGTAATCCCAGCCCTCCTGGGGATGACTGGAAGAGAGGACAAGGGGACCCCAGAAGCTTGCCAGCCAGCTAACTTGGTGCACACAGTGGTAATGAGACTGTCTGCAAAAGCCGGAAGAAGAGGGCTGTCACCTGAAGTTGACCTATGACCTCACACACTCACTGTGGGACATTCAGGCTCTCACTTACACACACGTGCACACACACGGACACACACTCACACACACTCACACACACACAGGCACGCACACACAGGCACACATACGCGCCCCACATATTTTGTTTTTGATTTTTAAGGAATCAAGGTGTGAGACATTGCTTTGTGTAAATGCCAAGATGGCGATTTCACCCGTGTTAACAGGCTAGATGAACTCCACACAATACCATCCAGCAGAGCCGAGGCTTCATTTGTGATGTCTCTGGGTCAGTTCACCTGCACTGCACATACGTGGTCCTAAGCATAGGTACGTAATACAGAGTGGTAATAACATGTATGTTGTTCCCAGTGTAGGCATGTAATGTAGTGTGGTAATCACACATATGTGGTCCTAAGTATGGGTATACAATACAGTGCTGTAATCACACATATGTTGTCCTAAGTGTAGGTATGTAATAGTGTGGTGATCACTGCAGTAAGCACACACATGTGGTTTGATGCTGCACATTTTGTTTCCCAACAAAACAGAGAAAAGTGAAATGACCAGAATAGAGGCAATGGCATGACAATCCAGTGGCACTGCATGATGATCCAATGATATCACATGACAATCCAGTGGCATCACATGATGATCCAATGATATCACATGACAATCCAGTGACATCACATGATGATCCAATGATATCACATGACAATCCAGTGACATCGCATGATGATCCAATGATATCACATGACAATCCAGTGACGTCACATGATGATCCAATGATATCACATGACAATCCAGTGACATCACATGATGATCCAATGATATCACATGACAATCCAGTGATATCACGATGATCCAATGATATCACATGACAATCCAGTGACATCACGATGATCCAATGATATCACATGACAATCCAGTGACATCACATGATGATCCAATGATATCACATGACAATCCGGTGACATCACATGATGATCCAATGATATCACATGACAATCCAGTGATATCACGATGATCCAATGATATCACATGACAATCCAGTGACATCACATGACGATCCAATGGCATTGCATGACAATCCAACGGTATTGCTCTGGTTGACTGACCATCAGTGTGTGCGCTCTCTCTCTCTCTCTCTCTCTCTCTCTCTCTCTCTCTCTCTCTCTCTCTCTCCTACATCCTTGCCTGCCTGACTGAATGAATGACTGAGCAGCAGGTGTGTCACCCCTTAGAGATGCCTCCTTTTCTACCAGGTCCAGGAAAATGTCCACTTCTGATGGCCTGTCCCCGTGCCAGGTCTCACAAAGCTCTTTCTCCATGATAGCAAAGCGTCTACTCTAAGTAGCAGAGGAGTGGGGGGGATGGGGGATGCACGCAGATCGTGGAAGGAGCAGACAGGAGCACATAGCTGCTTTTCAGGAGCAAGGCTCAGCTTGCTGCTTCCTAAGGACCTGGCTGGTGTAGATGCCAGCCTCAGCAGGAGTCCTGCTCTTGTGGAGAAGTCACTGGAGCTGTGGGATCAGCAGAATCAAGGGGCAGTGCTCCCAGTGGTAAAGCCAGGACATCCCTTGAGTATCTGAGCTACAGAGGCTGCACCCTGCTGTGTTCCTCTTTTCTCCTGCTAGTCATGGATGAGAACTCCTAGGGCAAAAAGGGTAGGGTAAGGTGTGCTCTGTAGCAGGCGGATCTGTACAGTGCAGGATCCACCCACCTCACTGTGTTCACCCTTAGCGGATGTCTAGACCCATAGCAAGGCGCACCTCGACAGCACTGAGATAGCCCGAGCCTTGTGCAGTAAACCACAGATGCTGTGAGCTGGTGCAAGCCCCGTCAGCTGTCCTGCACAAGACCTGCAGAAGATCCAGCCGGTCATATGTAGATGACTGCTTCTAAGGGAGGAGGGGCCACAGAAAGATCATCCATGCCCCGTAGACGGCCCTGCACCCACATGAACAGTGCTAATTGGACTCACAGTTATTGAGAACAGCAATGAGAAGGGACATGAGGTTAGCAGGGTAGCATGGCGGGCAGCAGCGGAGAACTTGGACAGAGGTGGTGGTGAGTGGAGATGATCAAAAATGCTTTGCGCGATGTATAAAAGTTTCAGTGATAGAAAACTCAAAGGAAGAAGTTGGCAGAGCCAACACCATGGGAGAACGTAGCTTCTATCATCCACATGTCTAGGCTGAAGTCCCCCTGGTTCGCCCCTGGGTCCAGTCTGCTAGTCCCGCCCCTGGTCCCACCCCCTGGTCCGGCCCCTGGGTCCAGCCTCCTAGTCCCGCCCCTGGTCCCACCCCGAGTCCCGCCCCCGTCCAGCCTCCTAGTTCCGCTCCTGGCCCAGCCTCCTGGTCCCACCCCTGGTCCCACCCCCGGTCCCACCCTTCTGGTTTCTCTTCTTCTGCCACTCCAGGCCATCCCAGTGACCTTAAGCACGCCAAGTACCCGGAGAGCAGAGAAAGATCAGTGCAGACCAGTCTGTGGCTGGAAGAGCCACACCCAGTGGTTTGACACACTGTGGTCTCTGTTTGGAGGCGGGAAGCGGGAAGTGAGCTCACCTCTCCCTGGCATCTGGTGCTGTCCATCAACAATACAGCACTGTTGAGCTAGAGGCTGCCCCAGTTCAGCCTCAGCACCAGGGAGCAGGGGGTCACTGAAGGTCACTTTATTTTAGAACTGTAAAGGATATAGACACTGCCAAGTTCATGGCCTCATTTAGAATCAGGACATTGAAGACCCAGCGCCCGAGAGGATCTCTCCAAATGAACATAGTGACTCTCTCAATTTGGGTTTGGTGTCCGCTGAGTGACCCCGGAGGTGATGGTTGCTTCCTGCCCTTCCTGCCTCCTGCTCGCTGCTGATGGCCTGCTTTGATCCTCAGTGCAGGAGAGGCTTGGTGCCTGCAATGGAGCCATCCGTTGCTGGCCTCCTGAGTGTTTCTCAATCTTTACAAACAGAGGAGGGCTGGGATGAACTTCTACTGGGGACTCTATGTAGGAAACAAAACTTCACCAGAACCCATAGCAACAGGAGCCATGTTAATCTGGAGCACTGCACAGGTTCTCCAGAGGTAAGAGCCAACATAATACATACATATTACAGAAGGGGACCTAGGAGACTGTCCTAAACAACACAGGTTGACAATGACAGCCTGCTTAGTCCATGAAGCTGATGCCTCAGTGGACTCAACGCACTGTCAAAAGCTGACAGGTTTCCTGGAGAGTCACCAGTATTGAGTTCAGGTCGGGAGTCTGAGGAGGCTGGTGTCTAACTTCAGCAGAGGTTGGTGTGGTTGTCCCCAGACGCAGGTACGCTCTGCTTCTTTAGATGTCTTCGCACTCCAGCCGTGTTTTGGAGGATGTTGTCCATTTACAAAGTGTCTCTTTCCGCTTCTGTTAACCCTCTCTGGAAGTCTCTTCCTAGACCTGCCTGGAGGTGCTCTCCTCAGTGACTCCGAACCTTGTCCAGGTGTCTGTCCGTGTTGCCCACCACACCTGGGAGGCCTCCAAATGCCTCAATCTCCATCTCTGGAGCAGGAAAACCTAGCAGCAGCAGACAAGTCTCACCATGTGGGGACGTATGTCTGTCCATCCCAAGACCCTGGTGAGCTCCTGCATGTGTCTAGAGACCCCGGTTGCCAGGAAAACTTCAATCCTCTATGACCCCTTGGTCTGCATGCTGGCTAACTCTGCGTCAACTCAAAACAAGCTGGAATCAGCAGAGAGAAGGGAAACTCCATTTTAACAATGCTTCCGTGCGATGGGCCTGTAGACACACTGTAGAACATTTTTGTAATTAGTGATTGATCTGGGAGAGCCCAGCCCATTGTGGGTGGCCCTGAGTTCTATTTTAAAAAAAAAAAAAAAAGAAGGAAGAGCAAGCTATGAGGATCAAGTCAGCAAGCAGCATCCCTCCATGTCTTCTACATTTACATCAGCTCCCGCCTCTAGGGTTCAGGCTTGCTTGAGTTCCTGTCCTGATGTCCTCCAATGACAAATCGTGATACAGAAATGTGTGATGCTAAATACATCTTTTCCATACCAAGATGCTTTTGTTCCTGGTGTTTCATCTCAGCAATAGCAACCCTATTAGAGACTTGGGATGAAGGGTATCCTGCTGGGGTCCTGTGGGGGCCACCATGTACCGGGGAGTGTAGAGGAGAGGAGACTTGAGCTCTTCAGGAGGCTGTGGTGTGAGCATGAGTCTTGGGGGATTGTATGGATGAGGAAGACACGGGAGAGAAGACGCTTCAGAAGACAGGTGCATGATGGGAGGGGGTGGGAAGACTGTGGGTGAGCCTCCTGTGGCCACTACAGCAAACTACCATCATTCAGGCAGTGGGAAACCTCAACTTGCACTACTTTCTCTCCTGAAGCCAGAGTCTAAACCTGAACCTTCCAGGTTCCCTCCAAGGCTCAGCAGGAGAGTCAATGCAGAGCTTCCTCTAGCTGAGGGTGGCGCTGACCTTCTGCTGTTCTTCCTTGGCTGTATCTCTGTCCTGTGGTCTCTTGACTCCTCTTTCTGCCCCTGCCCTCTCTCTCTGCGCTTTGCATGAAGACATGGGAGATAGCGGAAGATCTGAGAGCCCCATCCTCAAACACCTTCCCCCCAAATCAAGCCACAGTTTCTGGAATTAGGGTCTGGCACCTGGAGAGATTAACCCAGACAAAGATGTGTAGGCAGGGCTAGGATGATAGGAATTGGACGGGGCTGGCTCAGTTTGGGGGTGCTGGGAGACTGAGGTGGGCAGATGCCAGAATCTTTATGGGAGCAGCCATTTTGATCCTGCCGTGAGCAAACACCTGCTGGCCTGGCCTTTGGGATAGATATTGTCACACAAGTCTAAGGACAGGAAAAGATTTATTTCTCCAAGGTCATTTGTTTTTAGCCAAAAAGTAACTTTCTTTCAGCCTGTCCTTTTTCAGCGTGCAATCCAGGGATGACTCCCGGGTCAGACTGAGCCAGCAGGAGCAGGTCTGCTGGCTTGCTGTGCTCTAAAGAATTAATCTCTGAAATAAGAGCAGCCACTGTCTTGAGTCCACTGAGAAGTCTGTGGGATCCTGCTTTTTCTGCTAGTCCCTTCTGGGGCCTGGCTAGCTGCAGGCTTGAACACAAGCAGGATCGTTGGACCCTTCAGATGTTGACAGGATGGTTCGGACTCTTTGAACACAGTCACCAGCTGTTTCAAAACGGCTGGGAGGCAGGTTCCCCACCCCTCACATCTTCTCCCCACTTCCCACATACATATGCTACCATCTTTCTTGCTATCTACCAAGATGCCGTGGACTGGGCTGAGGAGGTGGGTCAGTTCAAGTGCTTGTCTGGCCTCCAAGAATCCCTGGGTTTGACCTCCAGCACCCCATAAACTGAGTGTGGTGGGACATGCCTCTGAACCACCACCAGGAAGGTAGGGGCAGGATGGTCAGAAGTTCAAGGTCACCTTTAGCAGCATAGCGAGGTTGAGACCAGCAGGGCTTGTCTCACAAACAAAATAAAACCAAAGAAGAACGTCATGGGATTCCCTTTGCAGATGACCTTGATGGATGGCAGGCTGTCATCCTCTTGTTCAGTTAGTGCTGCTGTTTTTTCTGTCAGAAGCCCAGTGAAGCCTTGCCCTAGGACAATTTAATGCAGACCTCTCTTTTCTCTTCTCTTCTCTTCTCTTCTCTTCTCTTCTCTTCTCTTCTCTTCTCTTCTCTTCTCTTCTCTTCTCTTCTCTTCTCTTCTCCCCTCTTCTCCCCTCTTCTCCCCTCTTCTCCCCTCCCCTCTCCCTCCTTCCTTCCCTTCCCCTCTCCCCTCCCCTCTGCTCCATTCCCTCCCCTCCCCTTTGTTCCCTCCCCCCTGTTCCCTTCTCTCCTCTCCCTCCCCTCTCCTCTTTCTTTGTTTCTTTCTTTGTTTCTTTCTTTGTTTTTTTGCTTCTTTCTTTCTTTCTTTCTTTCTTTCTTTCTTT
>CM052702.1:137156346-137176415 GCA_028551405.1 Uromys caudimaculatus
CGTCCCATGGCATAGCCCTCTGTCCACACATCTGTACTTTCAGTGAGTCATTGATCTGGTTCTAGGTCTCTGGCTTCTATGACATCATCCATACTGGATCCTCACCAGGACTCCTCCCAGTTATCCTGTTGTGGCCCCGTGTCATGGAGATCCTGCAGCTTTGGATCAACAGGACTGGCCCTTTTATGTGTCCCAACCGTTGGCAGATGTTATAGATTTTAGAGTGAGCCAACTCAGAGCTCTGGATATGGACCTGGGGGGCAGCTGAGCTGGTCCCCCTCAGGGTTTCCATTCAGGGTTCCTCTACCAGGGTGAACTCTCCAGCACTGCTAGGCCACCCAATGCTGCCATTAGCAGGAAGCAGGGTCGGCTCTCCTGCTCTCCTGCTCTCCTGCTAGGGCAGTCTCTTATGGGAACTCCCCTCTGTCCTGGGCTTTCCCAGAAGCAGCAAGGCCTAGATTAAGTATGAGTGCTAGCCACCCCAAAGGAAAGAACCCCGAGATATCACAATGACACAGAGATTTGTGAATGCCAGGAAGAAGAGCAACTGGAGTCAGGATTCATCACAGTCCAGCAACATGGGTGCTGAGGTGTGCGTCCTGAGTGGAGTGGACAGCGCAGACATAGAGAGGAGCCTAACATCCTGCAACTCTGTGTAGAACCGTAGGGACACAGGTGTGTGTGGCCGAAGTCAGGCGTGGGTGTCATTTGGGTAATTCCGTGGCTTAGCTGTGCTCAACCATGTTAATTAAGGAGGGGTGCACATGTCAGGAAATGTCATGAGTCCTCCCCTGCTGTGAACCTGTGATGATAGACCCCATACTTCCCTCCTTTCTACAAGAAGTGTCCTTCACTCGGGTATTTGGCTCCTCTTGGAAGAGAGAGAAGGGTCTTCAGGCTGGGAAATTTAAATAAAAAGATATTCTCTTTCTAATGTAATGACATTTCTGCCAGTACTTCTGAAACCATCATTTGTCCACATGTTTCTGAAAGGGCTTCTCAAAGAATTTAAACCCACCATTTAAAATTCTCATTATGGAAGGAAATGATCCCTTTGGGGCCCAACCATTTTTTCCTTTGGTTTTCTGGTCCCTCCAGGTAAGGATTTCAATGTAGAGTTTTCCACGTGGAAACTTGGAGCTGAGCCCCTTGTAGGTGGCTTTCTCCTCTGCGGTGGGTAGGGAGGAGGAGGCAGAGGGGGGAGGGCGGGGGCGGACACCCGAATCTCTCTACATCCCAGGGAGAAGCAAGAAGCTATTTGTCACATTTCTGCAGTGTAATGCGTAGACTTTGTGCAACAGGTAGCTAGAAATACACTCTGTGTACGTTTATTGGCCCATCTCTGCATCTGTTGAAGAGCATCAGGACCAGCTGAGACAAAATTTCTCCTAATATGCATGTATACAACAGTTCAGGGCCCCACACCATCCCCAAACGGTGATTGCGTTCCTCGGGAGGCATTCACTTTCAAATGATCTTGTGAGATATTGTTAGGAACCCATCCATTTGCATGGCATGAATGTTAAAACTCAGAAAATACTCAACTGCCAATTAGCGCCATCGAAGCTTTCCCTAATTAATCAGTCACGACCCAGAGGTTCCAGGTGCACTCCTCTAGCCGAGTGCCAGCTAGCTCTTTGGACTTTGAAATCTCCAGGACTCAACAGTCAGCCCACAAAACTTCCCCCCCCTGGGAAGGGGGGGAGGGGGGAGGACAGCCAGGACCACACTGGAACTCAAGCCCATGTCAAGTCATGAGTCCTTGGGACGGCTGAGCAAATACTTCCTATTCTGTCTTTACTCCTTGACTCAAACTTCAGAAATCGCTTGGGGTCCAGCACAGTCCAGCAGCTGAGCCTATTGGTGACAGGCTAGAGTGTGAGGGACAAAGAGAATCTCACTTCGTGGCTTCTGTCTAAATACTCACTTGGTGCACAGTCAGCACAGACAGACAGGTCTGGGGCATAGCCCCCTGCACAAGCCCGGGCCTGAAACAAGGCGCTTCTGAAGTCCAGGAAGGGTGGGATAAGCCTGGAGGAGTAGGGACCTAGAGAGTGTTGGAGACCAACAGACTTTGACCTGACTAGTAGGCTTGAGTTTCAGTTTCCCGGACCTGGTGCCCCGGGTCTCCCAGTAATCAGATGGCCAGCCTGCGGTTTTGAGATATCCCGTTTGACACAGCCTGCAGTCTTAGAGATATCTCGTTTGATACAACCTGCAGTTTCTGAGATATTCCGTTGACACCACCTACGGATTTAGGGACATCTTGTATTATCCTGTTGTAAGAACAATATGACACCTGGCAGGAACGTTGAGCTTTTGGAACTCCCCACCCCTGTCACCTCCTGCCTTAAGTGCCTTTATTATTACCCAGAAATAAAGTTCTTTGGAGCTTGATCGGATTACCGTCTTGCTCCCAAGGTATCTCTTGTCTCTTGTCTCTTTCCTTCTCAAGCAGTTCCCTCCTTAGACCCTTGTCGAAGGTCCCTCGGGTCGGGGCAGAAAGGAAGGAAACCAGAGAGGGGGGCTGTTTCCCTGTTTTGTACTCAGCTTCTTAGACTGTGGGCTGAGACCCTATGTAAGGAAGTAAATGGTTTTTTTAAAATGCTAAGAGAGAGCCGGGCAGTGGTGGCACACGCCTTTAATCCCAGCACTCGGGAGGCAGAGGCAGGTGGATTTCTAAGTTCGAGGCCAACCTGGTCTACAGAGTGAGTTCCAGGACAGCCAGGGCTACACAGAGAAACCCTGTCTCGAAAAAGCCAAAAAAAAAAAAAAAAAAAAAAAGCTAAGAGAGCCTTTGAGGATTCCAAATCGACTGAACCAGAACTTTCTGGCAGCCCTGACCCTTGTCTCTTTGCTCAGCTCCATCAAGGCCTTGTTTCTGAACACTGGTTGCACACTCTTGTCACCGTAAGGTAGCAAAGAAGGCTGCCCAAGACACCTGAGCTCGGAGAGTGGTGTGCCGTGAGCTTGCCGAGTTTCTGTTGTTTGTACCATTTTTTCCTGTTCTTGCAGAAACATAATGGTTTAATTACAGAAAACAACGGCTTTCAATATTTTCCTACTGTCATTTCTCAGCGTGTAAGAATCGAATTAGTATCTCTTTAGATTAGATTGTGTTAGAGTGTTTGATTTCAAAAATGGATGTCTGAGCCACTGACTTAAGTCACATAGGGAATCATTAAATGAATTTTGGATTGGAGTTAGGATAGATTTTCAACAGTTTCTGAAATGGTCCTAAATATACTTCTTTGTGTTAACATAAAGCACCATTCTCTGTATTGATAATAACAAAATTAAAATATCTATCAGTTCGGAAAAGATGTCAAGGATCTATGGCCTGACGTATCTAATACCCAGGCAAGAGGCTGGGGAGTTAGCTTAGTGGCAGAGAGCACTGACAGCTCCTGCAGAGGACCCAGGCTCATTCCCAGCACCTAGAACAGTCTGTGACTCCGGTTTCCATGAGACCCAATGGCCTTTCCTCTTCTCACCCGGCACTACACGCTTGCGGCGCACAGATAGACACGCGGGCAAAAGACCCAGACACATAAAACAAGATAATTTTTAAGCGTATCCAGCCAAACTTTAATTCTTCATGTGAAATTAAGCAAGAACCCTCAACTCATTCTTATGCAAATCTGTTTTTGTCTTTAATAGATGGTAAAGATTAGAAAAGCATGCAGAGACTTGTTTGAAAATAGCTTTGTGATTTACTATCAATGGATAGTTGGTTTTTAAAAATCCATTTTATATATCTATATACTTGGGTTGCCTACCTTCTCAGGCAAGCAGTGGTCCCAAGTGGTCTAGGAAGTCCTGACTAAAGAACGAAGCTTCCAGGATAGAGGCTCAACTCAAATGCTCCAAGACTGCGCTCAGAGAACTGAGTGCTGTGTAGACAGACGAACATTCAGTGCTGTGGGCCTGAAATGTAAGGGAGGGCATCTGTTCAAAGCATAGATACGTCTCTCCTAGTCCCCAGGTGTGCACTGAGACACCTGCCCAACTCACAGCCATCAGGACTCTATTGTCAAAACACGGCTTTGCCCCCAAGCTGGTGTCTGAGATTTCCCTTCTACGAATGCTGGCTGATGCTTCTTCCTGACACCATTTGCACCCACGGCCACTGTCCAGCTGGGTCTGATGTTAAGGACTTTGGTCTTTGGCTGACTTTGTGTTCTGAAGAGGAAGTTAGAACAGATGGGCTAATTGGTCATTGTTTCCCAGAGACTGAATAAAGAAGGAGCAGCCCCTTAGTGAAGCATTCGAGGAGGCCCAGCAGCCCACCCTCCTACAACACCCAATTAGTGGCTCCTGCCCTGGAGCCTGCCAGCTGGGAGGGCTTAAAGTTCATTAAGAGTTTAAATAAACCCATTCATTTCTGTGAGCCTTAAAGAGTTTCCTGTAACCACCTTCATTACGTTTTAAAATGAGATCGGGAGGGCAGCAATTAGAAAATATGGGCTTCAGCCAGGGGCACTGCACAAGAGTGCACAGATATCTCACCCTCTACCTTCCTGCAGGATCTGGAAGAGATGGAGGTGCCAGCCTAGGCTAGGTTGTCAATCACAGCCTGCAGAGATCCAGAGGCCTCAGGTTCAGAGAGCTCTGGAGGACGCCCAGTAGCTGAAGAGGAAGCCAGAGCTGCTTCTGCAATGGTCTCCAGCAGTGTCTCTTTGTTTCTTCCCACTCTGGGCCCAGGTACTCTACTATACTCAGCCAGTATTGTGTCTGGCCCATTGTCACATACCGCCACATCACCACACATGGGCCCAGTCTGTGCCCATGAAGGTTGGAATATCGGCAACACCAAAGCTTCCATTAGGATTCTTGGTGACAGATGAAGATACTGGATAATTGTTCCATCCTTGGCCTAGCCTTTGGAAGGCATAGTCAATAATATTCTAATGTGGTTAGCTTAGACATTTCATTAAATAGGATATTGTCAACGGAATTCAGAAGACAGCATGCTTTTGCAAAAGCAGAAATGGATATGACTTGCTTTTAAATGTTCTGCAATAAAACCCCACATGTCATGGATTCTGCCACAGAGGCAGATAGATTCTTATTTGCTTAGAGTTCCCCGGCATTGCATAATATGTGCCGTAAACTACTTTCTAATGAAATCTGCAAATAAAATTTCCGACCGGGAATGCCTGCTGTGCACAGTGGAAATTTCCTGAGCTTCTTGCTTTGGGGTTCGACTTTTCCCAGCTCCGATTTGAGACCCTTCAGTTTCCTCTCCAGTGGATTGAGAGGTGGGCTCTGTAGTGCACAGAGGAAGCTCCCCAAGTGGTCCCTGGACACAGACTGGTGGAACTCAGTATCTTGGCCTCAACCCTGCATCTCACACACAGGCACGGACTCTGAGAAGCACCCCCACCTGCTGAATTTGACACGTGTCTGTCTTGTGAAGAGTCTACCTGCCCTCACCAAATCCCGTAGGTCCATATTTGAGACAGTGAGGATGAAGCAGGCCATAGCCAAGTGAGGGTAGTGCCCCACCCCCAGGCGCCCCCAGCCAGATCACAGGCCTTAGGGAGCTGTGACATGTCTCCACGAACCTGGGATGTGCTAGTTTTTCTGGGTTGCTCAGAGCGAGCCACCTTAAAGGAAAGGCCATGGCTGTGTGTTCTTAAAGCAAGCCAATAACAAGGCCCTCCCTGCCCAGGACTTTACAGTCCACCTTGTCCAGGTGGAGAGCAGAAGAGACTGTAACCACATTCTAGGGCCTTCTTGTTCAAGGGGCAGAAAGTTCCCATCACTGTGTCCTCTTTTGGGCTCATTACACCTTACAAGCAAACAATCTTGACCTGAGAGGCTCTGGTGAGGAGAGTGACATAGGGTGTGTGCTGTGACACCAGCTCCTCTCCTATCCTCTTTCTGTGATGCTCAAGGTTCAAATCCAGCCTCTTGAGAATTTCACTTTCCACAGGAAGGGGCTCTGAGCACAAGACTCTGGACAGCTATGCTGGGCTTGCCCCTGGACGACTATGCTGGGTGCACTGGCTGGTTTTGTGTCAACTTGACACAAGCTGGAGTTATCACAGAGGAAGGAGCCTCCCTTGAGGACATACCTCCATGAGATCCAGCTGTAAGGCATTTTCTTAATTAGTGATCAAGGAGGGAGGGTGCAACCCCTGGGCTGGTAGTCTTGGGTTCTATAAGAAAGCAAGCTGAGCAAGCCAGGGGAAGCAAGCCAGTAAGCAGCATTCCTCCATGGCCTCTGCATCAGGTTCCTGCCCTGTGTGAGTTCCTGCCCTGACTTCCTTTGGTGATGAACAGCAACGTGGAAGTGTAAGCTGGATAAATCCTTTCCTCCCCAACTTGCTTCTTGGTCATGATGCTTTGTGCAGGAATACAAACATTGGGCTGGCCCCTGGATGGCTATGCTGGGCTAGCCCCTGGAGAGCTGGCAAATCCCTGAGCATCCACTGGAAAAGATCAGGCTGGATATTTATGCAAAGCAGGAAGTAGATTAGGGCAGATAGGTGTCCCCAAATAGAGAGTGGTGAAGTCCCTGGGCAGTTAGAGACAGGTAGGTAGGCCCTGGTGTGTCTTCTCTGAAGGTCACAGAGAAGATAAATTGGCTAACCATCTTGTATCCTAAGCTTGGAGTGTTTTCAGAGACTTTAAGAAAGCAGTACCAAGGTGTTGCCAGCTTTATGTGGACCCTTCTGTTTCCAGGATAAAAATTCCCATCTTTGCTTTACCGCGCTGGTCAGGTGGGGGAGCGAGCCCATGGCGGGAGACCAAAGGTCTGCCGAGCCTGCAATCCCTGTGATTTAGGGTGATTAGGGCCTGGCTGTAATGAGTGCATATTAAGCCTTCCTTCAGAGCCTACAGAACATTTGATTCATAAACAAATTACTCTGAGCCTGTAATGCAGGGGAAGGAAATAGCAGCTAATTTAACCAGTGAATCAATGGAGACAGCTCCCTACGCCTCCTGCATTTCCGAGTACAATGGAGAAAATGAAAGTAATAAGTGTAAAGGCTAATGAGCTAGGCCCAGCCTAGGCCCTCAGAGCCGGGACTCCAGGCCCAGCTGTGAAAGGAACTAGAACACTAGGTGACACAGTCAAGACAGAATTCGATTGTTCTGGAAGAAGGTGGGCAGAAGAATTGAATGCTCGAGGAGGACAGGGTGAGTAGAGTTGCTTCTAAAACCTCAGCAGTGGACCCTGTGGTCTTTCCTTTAAGCAACCACGCTGACTTCCTGCACTGGCTCCCCACAATCCTGCTCTGTTATCTGTGAGGTAAACACTGGCTTCCTCATGTCAGCATTGGTGAATGTGGTGATCACCGCAGCAGAAACCAAGCTAGGACAGACATCGTAGGACAGACGTCTTTAACAGGGTGGGGTGTGATGTTGACAGACCTGACCATGTTGATTTGTGGGAGGAATGGGGAGGAGGCCTTTGGAACTTTGAGCTGGAAGAATCCCATGAACGCTCAGGGCTCAGTGTCTGTTATCAGGAGCTGGGAAGATAAGAATGTTTGAGAGAAAGGCGAATGCTGGGAACCTGGAAATATTGATTCTGATATCAGGGAAGGAATCAGCCCCAGCAGCAACAGGGGGAATCAGCTGGGGGGTGAGAGAGGAGGCAAGAGAGCCAAGGGGAGCTATCTTCCTTCTGCTGCTCCCATTTTATCTGCCTGCTAGCAGAAGGTGTTACCTGTTGTCGGGGTGGGACTTCCCACAGAGAATGGCAATCAGCACAATCCCTCAGCTGAAGCTCCAGACTCAGTTGATTCTAACTCCTGCCAAGTTGACATTAAAACCAACCACTACAGGTGTCTTTACATTTGTAAGGATTATCCTCAAATGTCAACTTGGGGGAATCTAGAATGGCCTGGGAGAGGAAATGTGTGTGGGCCTACTCCCGAAAGAGGGGATTCTGGATTGTTTAAGATGGAGAAAGCCAGGTGAGCGCATCATTTGTTGCTCTCTGCCTCCCGATTACAGATACATTGTAATCTGCCAGCATCTGCTCCTGCCCGCAGACTTCCCTTCTTTCTCCATTAGGTTGCATTATCAGGGTATTAGGACCACAGTAATGATACAATAACTAAGACACAATTGAACAGGGAACCTAGGCAGCCCTGACCAGATCCAGGCTGTCAGTGCCAGCTGCCCAGGGTGGACTTGTGTCCTATTGAAAGCTTGAACTATTGACAGGCAAAAGTGTGGACAGGCCATCCTTCACTACCTCTGTAGACCTGTAGGCAAGGAAGGCATTCTTCTGAGCCATGTTTAGAAAATGATTGGAGCACCCACTGGTTGGGGAGGGACTTGTAAATCCCCATCTAGAATGAGGAGCAGACTCAGTTGGGTGCCACTTGGATGCCTCTGTTTTCCAGCTGCAAAATGAGCTGGTGGAAGGATTAAATGGTACAGGGCCAGGCTTCTCCTCAGCAAGCTCTCTCCTCTACTGCTGTGACCATCTCCTTGTGAATTCTGAACAGAGAAGTAGCTGTGTGCTACTTCAGGCTCATCCTGGGGACACCTCCCCTCCTTGTGCTACCTCATACTGTTGTCTCCATGACTATCTTTCCTATAAATTAGATGTTGCCGGGATTTTGAAAAAAAAAAAGTGATACCTTCGAATCTCAATGTCTACTACAACTTCACAGGACACTTCTTCACCTGGCTTCGGCTTTTTTTTTTTTTTTTTTGCTGGTATTGTATGCTGGACATCTCTACACCCACAGCCTGCTTTTTAGTTTTTATTTTACTAACCTGCCAAGGCTTGCTTTGAACTTTTGATCTTCCAGATGAACCACAGCCTCCCTAGTGGCTGGCATTACAGTTGGTGCCACCTGGCCTGGCCACAGAAAGTTTTAAAGAGCCGTTTCCGAGAACATTTCCTGTTATATATGAGTCTCCTAAAATGACACCAGAGGAAAGAAGGGTCCCCTTCGCATGCACCTGCTCATCCCACAGAGGGAAGATGTCACATAGCAGGATGTGGTTTCTTGAAGCAGGACAGAGCCTTTTCTGCTCATGCTGATCTTAACTTGGGGTGTTAATGTCTCAAACAGTCAATGTCACCAAAGCCACCCAGAGCCAGTGGTTTCTGAGTTTCTTACGAGCCCAAGAAGAATAAGAGGACATAAACAGAGGATGCTCAGGCCATAGATTGAGTGTGGTTTGTCAAGAAAAAGTAAGAGGGAACCCCTGAGTGTGGAAGGGGCTCCCAAGGGAGCAATGTGACTCTCCTGCCCCCCACCCTGGGGACTTTTATAAGGCATGGAAGTGGACTGAGACATGCATGGCAGGGGTGTGGCAGGGGGCATGGCAGGGCGTGGCAGGGCGTGGCAGGGGGCAGGCGTGGAGCAGCAGCTGGATGCTGGAATCCACAAATAGCAGGCAGGAAAAGCTGATGGTCATTTCATAAGCTCAATGGGTGTTAGGACAATGAGGAGTCTCCAGGTCCTGTGCATGCTCTAGCAGCCCAGAGGGAGAGTTATTCATCTATTATTCAGAGGAAGAAGAGCCACACACTCTGTGGGTAACTCCTGATCCACTATGGGTCCTTTCCTTACAACTGAGACTTCTGCTCAGATGAGGAGCTAAATACCCTGGGGAGACCCAGGATTCATTTCCTTTGTGTCTGTCAGTGATCACCTTCCCAATCCTACACCAGTACCAGTACCAACCTCGAAATGTCACTATGCTGCCTTCGCAGGTGTGCTCCATCAAGCTCGAGTCACCTGACCCAGACCTGTCCCATCCCAACTTGACTCAAAGCTTCTCATTTAAAAAAAAATGGAGAGGAGTCTCCTTTCTGACAATTATATGCAAATGTGTACATGCCAGAAATAGCTTTCGCAATTCCGAAGGGCATGCCAGCACGTTCCATCACATTTGCTCAACCTCTAAATCAAAATTTTATGATGCTAACCCATTTGCTCAGTCACCAGTCTGGTGGTTTTTATGGGCTCCGTTTTTTGTGAAGGGACAGAGGGAGGTGAAATAGGCATCATTAGCCTGCGTTTCGGAGGGTAAACAGAGAGCCAAAATAAGATGTGCAAATGCTTTAAAGGTAAGCACGCTCACTGGAAGCCATCAAACAGGAAAGAATGAAGAACAGATATTCTTTATCAATGTCAACCATGTCCAGACGGCTGACTCAAGGGACAGGCTTGCTGGTTTTGTAGTTACAGTTCTGCAAGGAGGTACTCCTGAGAGACCGGAAAAAGCCCTGGCATGTTCTTCTCTTCCCAGAAGAGACGAGAAGATGCTATGGAAGTTTCTGTGTTGAAAATAAATGGTGCCCAGTCACTGGGGTGTGGACTTGGAACGCCTGCCATGATGCCTCTTGAGGAGGTCAGAAGAGCTGTACCGGGCCTAAGCCCCTAGCACATCCTACCAAGGTTGGTTATTGGAGGAAACCATGGGAAGATTTAATGGGGGTCAGGGCATCTGAGTCCCAAGGACAGATCTGATTGAAGAGTTGAGAAGACAATGGAGCAGCTAGGCTGCAGAGTTTGGAGTCTGAGCCCTGACACTCTCCTCTGTGGGAGCAAACACTGGATGTAAGAGGTGACATTATCAACTTGACAAGATCTAGAATCACTTGGAGATATGTCTATGGCCTTGCTTTTGGGGGACTAGCTTGATTCTATTAATGGAGTTGAGAAGACACTCCCTTAAAGTGAGTGGTGCCATTCTCCGGGTTGAGCTGGTGGACTGCATACAAGGGAGAAAGTGAGCCAAGCACCAGTGCTCATCTCTCTCTGCTTCCCAGCTCAGAGATTTCCCTACCGCGATTCTACCTTGAAACGTGAGCCAAAGAAGCACTTCCCTGCTTAAGTTGCTTTTGTTGGGGTATTTTACCACAGCAACAAGAAAAGGCTGGAAAAGGCCAGGTGTTCTCAGGTAGCACCAGAAGAGGATCTGTTGGTTGCAGCCACCAGCGTCTGATGGGGAACAAGCTCTGGTTTGTCTGGTCAGAAGACTCAAGGCAAGCTCCTAATCGTTCCTGGATGGTCAGCCTCATCTGGTCCCACGCCTGCCTGTTTCTGTCTCATACATTCCTAAATTACTCTTCTTCCTTCTCTGTTTCTTCTTCCTTGTCTCTTCTTTCCCTTCCTCCTCCCTCAAGTTGGAAAGTAAAGAGGAAAGGCAGGGACACATGGAGGCAGGGACGTGTGTCAGTGAGGGCTCAGTTCCAGATTATTGGAAACTTCTCTGTCCACAGCACCGAAACCGCGGACTCACGAGTCAGACCGAGGCCTCGTCTCCCATAGCCATTGTGTTCAGCAAGTTGATCAACGATCTCTGTCCATGTCTTCTCATCAGCCTCATGATGACAGTGCCTTCCATGGAGGGTGGCAGCCAGACTAACCTGGCTCTGCTCTCCCTGGAGAGGCTAAGAAGGCAGGATGGGCTGCTTTGCCCTTTCTTATGCTTGCTTCGATGGTGGGTCAGAGGGCTTCGATAAGGCTCTCAGTGTTTGGTTGATTTCTATGATTCCATACAAACTCTAAACCCAGGCCATTTTGGGGTTGAGAAAGCTGCTGTGGATCAAATGCTCAGGAGAAGGGAGTCAAGGGTCTTCCTTCCACTGATACGCACATCTGCACCGTCATCCAGGAAGGAGCAGTGGTCATGAGTTTGAACTCTCTGTCTAGGAAGATGTGTGCTGAGCTGTGTGGAACCGTGGAAAAGATAGTCGGTTCTCCATTCTACAGGGTTGCTGTCCACACCTAGCAGCCAGCATCTCTAGGGTGATGAGATCCAGGTGTCCTCAGTCCATGCAGTCACGGGTGGGAATCACCCAGATCAACATATGTTTGACCATGATGCTTCTTCATAGGGCTTGAAAATTGAGGATTTGTGTAGGCATAGAATTTTAACAGCCTACTTTAATAAGGGATCAACCCCCCCCCCCCCTAACGCACCACCCAACAGAAGAAGTGGAAAAGAAAGCTTATTAGGATACAAGGGAAGTAGACCTGTTTAGAAATAATTCTTTGGGGCGATTCCAATCTTCGTTGTTCTCAGTCCAGCCCACTCGGCAGACACCACACACAAATCAGCAAGGGCAGTTCAATTCTGAAGAAACCACAAGGCTTGCCAATTGGCCCTAGTCTGCAGAAGCAAGAAGCCACAGGAATCTCACAAGAAGTACTTTGGCAAGTTTCTCTCTATGAAGCCACCACAAGCGAAGCTCAGCAACACAATGGAAGGCGAACCAATACATGCATGTTGTCAGCAAAGACTAGTGTGGCAGAGCAAGGCAAACCAATGCACCAGCTCCCACTGTTTATGGGATCATACTTATATTCTTTCTAAACATCACAAGTCCTTTCACGCGTCTGCTTTAGCGAAACATATTTTCACCTATGTGTCCCAGCAAAACATCATTCGACCTAACTGACTTTTCAAAGAAACCAGAAGTTTCTACTTCAGTTATGTCTTGCCTGATTTAGGGTTTGTTTGTTTGATTTACAATACTGACAATTAAACCCAGGGCCTCATGCATGCTAGGCAAAATTGTATCACTGAGCTATGCCCAAAGCCCTTGATTTAAAACAAATTTTGGTAAGGCTTGTGAGCTATTATATCTTTGTGGCTCAGCTTTAAAGCCTGTTCTAATTTGATGTCTGTTGTTGTGATAAAACACTGTGACCAAAAACAATTTATGGGAGAACAGGATTTGCTTGGCTTACACTTTCAGATCACAATCCATCACTGAGGGAAGTCAGGGCAGAAACTCAAGCAAAACTGAAGCAGAAGCCATGGAAAAATGTGACTTGTGGGCATGCAGGCTCTTTTTCTTCCTTCCTTCCTTCCTTCCTTCCTTCCTTCCTTCCTTCCTTCCTTCCTTCCTTCTTTTCTTTAAGATTTATTTATTTTATGTATGTGAGTACTCTGTAGCTATCTTCAGACACACAAGAAGGGGGTTTTGGTGGGTTGTGAGCCACCATGTGATTGCTGATAATTGAACTCAGGATCTCTGGGAAAGCAGTCAGTGCTCTTAACTGCTGAACCATCTTTGCAGGCCAGGGCTCCTTTCATATCTAGTCCAGGCCCACATGCCTAGGGAATGGTGCCACCCACAGTAGGCTGGACCCTTCCATATCAATTAACAATCAAGATAATCCCCTCCACGCACACACACAGATATTCCTACAGGCTAATCTGATCTGAGCAATGTCTTCATAGAGGCTTTTCCTCTCAGATGCCTCTAAACTGTGTCTAGTTTACAGTTAAGGCTAACCAGGATGAAACCAGAGTTCTTTTGAGCTCTTGGTTCTGTCTAAATGAAGACTAGTCAGAGAATAGTTCCCCAAATATGTCATTTACAAACTCTGACCTACAGGAAGCAAACCTTTTGCCAACCAAAGTATTAGGTATCAAGGCAACACACAGGTTGTGTTTTTCTTGGGTACACACTTAGTTTCAATTTTAGTTCTTCTGTTCTTATTGATTTGGCCTTAAGATTAATTTAATTAAACACTGTGTTAGCTACTTCTTGTTGTTACAAAATAACTGATAAAAGTAACCAGAGGAAGGAAGGGAACTTTATGTTTGTTTTTCTGTGTCTTTTGCCTGCTGTATGTCTGTGAAGCGTGTGCATATAGTATCCATGGAAGCCAGAATATGATGTTGGATCCCCAGAAGATGGAGTGATAGGCTGAAGTAAGCCACAGGGGGTGCTGGGAATTGAACCTTGATCTTCTGTAATAGTAGCAACTGTTCTCTTAACTGTTGAGTCAGCCATCTCTACCTATAAAAGGGAGTTTTGCCTCATGGTTTGGGGAGATACTATCCATCATGCTGGGGAAGCCATGGCTTGTGACATCATATTAGAGATGAACACCGACATTGTCTGGCTTCTTCCCTTTTCTCTTCTCACACAGGATGCTGGTACCTACATCCAGGGAAGGTTTTTTCTCCTCATTTAAACTTCCTGGAATCATCCTCATGGACACACCAGAGGTATGTTTACATAATGACTCTAAATCGAGTCCTCCTGACAAAGTAGATTAACCATCAACTCTATAATGACTTTAAACCTGCAACACACACACACACACACACACACACACACACACACACACACACACACACACGTGTGGTGTGGTTTATCCATGATCTCCATGCAGACTTTCAGGGAAAGGCTTAGCTTCCTAAGGAAGCTTAGAGGGCTCTCTGCTCAAGCTGGTGACAGCGGCTCAGGGTAAATACGTTTATGTTGACAAAAGTGAGCAGTGGAGATTGGAAAATAAATCCAAGAGTGTAGCTATTTATAAAAGGTGATAATGATCACTTTTATTGTTACTGACAGCTGTCCAGCTCCTATTGGTTCCAGCACCTAGGGACAGTCAAGCACCACACACCTTCTTCCCTAACTAAGGCAGATCCCACAGCTACAGCAGGCAGCATCTCAGTCCTCAGATTAGGGCAGGGCAGCCAGGGACCACCATGGATCCACCTCCGTGGTTATAGACTTGTTCAACGGTGAGGAAAGAAGTTGACCAGGTGGGTTCTGCCAATGGAGCCCTGAACTGTACACCCTTCCAAGAGTAGAAGTAAGTGACAGAACGCAGTTTAAGGGTAGTTTGCTTGTTTGTTTGATGAATAGAAGCTGGAATCTGGGCAAGGATGTAGGAAGAGAACTGTAGTCTTGTGACTACGGATAAGTACATGACTCACAGATACTGCCCTCAAGACAGCACTGACTCTAGCAACCACCAGCTCCACTGGCCCCTTTGTTCATTGCCAAAGCCATGACAGGGGCAGATTCAACAGGAACTCACATCAAGTCCAGGTGTGGCCCCTGGTGATGGTGCCTCTGACATCAGATGAGCAGACAAGGGTCCAGGGCTCACTAACTCTTTTTGGATGTGACACCCAACTTTTCTTCTTCAAGGGGATCCAAGGGAGTGTCTAGAATTCCACATAGAATACCAACATGGTCACTGCGCACGGGGCCAGGCATCCTTCTGAAGTATGGGGGGAGTTCAGAAAAGAGAGAGACAGACAGAGAGAGAGACAGACTGACAGAGGGGAGAAAGGGCACATAGAAATGATACAGGGAAGGGGGGTGGGGAGAAAAACAAGACAGGAGAGAACAAGGAGAGACAGATATAGACAGAGAGACAGAGAGACCGAAAGGGGAGCCATGTAGACAAAGAGAGACACACCGAGACAGACAGACAGCGAAACTGGTGGAAAGACAGCCAGAGAGCACGGAGAACGCGCTGGGTTGGAATGTGCCCCATTTATAGAAAGCATCTAGATCAGAGCCTTGCCTGACATCGCAGAGAGATCGCTGCGTAGGAGTCTCGGTATTAATATTGATCTTTGCCTCTCCCCATGGGTAAGCAACTGCTTGGACACAGCGCTGTCTGATTACTTTAATATAAAAACACACAGAAAGAAAATCACCCTTTTTCCCCCATCTCTATTGCGAGGCTGTGAAGGGCCCAGGCAGGTCAGCAGCACACACAGACAATTTCTTTTGTCCTAAAAAACAGACCAAGAGCCCAGCTAGTGCCTCAGTTCTCTGCAAAGGCTCTAGGATCACCAGGCCTCAGTTTCCCCAGGGGATGAGGCTAATGGCTAGGGCTCTAGCTGAAAGCATCCGCTGAGATTGCAGAGTGCTGGATCCCAGGGATGTTAGATTGTTGGCTGTATTCTGCATTGTGCGTGTTCACTAAGGGACCAAGGACTTCGATGTCCTCTGGGGGAGGTATGGCTTCTCCTGAAATCTTTAGTTAATCTGGAAACAAACGCAGGATTGGATCAACTTGTGTCCTCTGCAGCCCCTCCCACCTGGGGTTGGCAGCTATGGAGACCCCGCAGCCACACTAGAGAGCAAAGTAAAACCAACCGCTCCTCCTAGTAAGGGTCTGGCACCAACAGAGGCATTTTCTTCCTGTGGTATTCATTTATTTAACATAAGGGATTGAGAATGAACACAGTGTTGGCAGCGCCCAACTCACTGACGTACTGATTAATGGTAATCGGTTTAGTGATTAAAGCTCATTTTCACTCTGGTACGGGGAGGACAGCACATTATTTGCACTCCGTGACAGACTGTTTCAAGGCATGAGACTGTGGCTAGAGACCACTCAGGGCTCCCCTGTCTAATCGTTTCCGGAGATGTTTGGCTTGAAACTGCCCCTGGTAGTTTCAGGGACACAGATTGGGTCATCTCAGTACCCAAAAATCTCTTCTTCTCCGCAAAACTTCCTGCCGGGCACACAGCCATGGTTAGCGCTGCAGCACCGCACAGCCCTGTCATGCTCAGGGCACAAGGCCCTCCTGCTACTTCAGGCCTGCTTCAGTTAGATGGTAGATTGTGGAGTTGACCGGACACCAGAAGAGACATGGTTACTCTGGAGCTGGGTTCTAGAAAAGTCCCTGTCATTGTACTCTACCGTTTACTTGGGACAGAATAGGCAGGAGGCACTTTCTGGACACACATAATCCACGAGGCCTGTGAGGACTGCTGTTTTGATGAGACATGGCTAGCCTTGCTGATCTCTGGAGCCTGGTACATACCCGACAACTTCCGGAGGTCTGAAATAGAGAGGCCAGAATGTGCAGGACCCCTGGGTCCTAGGCAGTGCTCAGCATTTCCCAGGTCCAGATGTCTCGGTGTACAACATAGGAGATCCTGGAGGGCGTTTAGACTCCGGAGAAGGAAGCCAGCCTGCTAGGGAGGAGAGGACATAAGAAGAAGCTCATATGACTGAGAACATGCCAAGATGGACAGAGAGCAGCCAGGAGGCTGTGAGACCCTCTTAGAGAGAAACCCTTGTGGTGGGAACAACTTTTAGAAAATGCTCCAGGTGCCACACCAGGATAGGAGGGCAGGAGCCGGAGGATGCCAGGTAAGGTATATTATAAGTCAGGGCTAGAGGACCCAGGCAGGAAGGCTGGAGGGACAGAGGTACTTGCCCAGCGCAGCCCTCTATAAACCATGGACTGGTGGCCCAGGTTCGAGTCCCCTCTTTACCTTCATTCTCCCAGCAGGCAGAGGGTGGAGGTGTAGCATCTAGGCTGAGCCTGAAGGGCTAGTTCAGAGGAGTAGCAGTGTGTCTCTCCCTGAGGTTAAGAAGAATACCTTGACCCCTAAGTCCTAGAAATACTCAACCACCCGCAGGGCTCTAAGCCCTAAGGAGGCCATGGCACAGGGTCATAACCTCTCCATCAGCACCACAAGATGATGTTGCCCCTGGTGATTGCAGGGGGGGGGGGTATATGAGACATGAGATCTGCCCAGCGCCCAGGAGGAGTCCAGAGGGAGAGTGGAGGTTAGTCCACTGTGGCAGAGAAGACTCAGCAGCAAAAGCATGGGACATGATCAGGTTATACCAACAATCAGAGAACTTAAAAGTGAAAGCCGCTCTCAGTGACTTACTTCCTCTAGCAAGGCTTCACTCTCTAAAGGTTCCCCAAGCTTTCCAAACGATGCCACAAGCTAGGGACCCATGCTCAAACCCGTGAGCCTGTGGGTGACATTTCCAATCTAAACTGTCACAGCGCATGTCCACGCAATCTTGGGGGACTAAACCAGTGCGGGCCAATCTTCACTCAGTGGCCCTGTCTCTCAACACGGATGCCTTGGAGTGCACGCCCAACACATGAACTTGGGAGGCACAGTCAGAGCAGAGCCTTCCTTACCCTCTCACCCAAGTCTCCCTCATGTTGGAGAACCCCAAATGGTGCTTTTTAGCAGCCTGCCTAGCGGCTGCTCTCACTACCTGAAACGCACTTGGTGGGGTCCACTGTGAATGCCTGGTCCCCATCTCTTTGTGAGAAGAGAGACTTCAGTCCCAGGACAGGATCTGCCAAGGAACCCTGAGTCGCAGTGCCCCAGAAGTAGTATGATTACTACATCAATATGGCTACTACCATTTAGTTAAATTAAATCTACTCTTCGACTACGTTTGAAAGGAATCGATGCACGGCATACGTACCTCTCTCGATGTCCCATCCCACCCCTGTCTATCTGGGTTCATTTTAATGGTTCCGTATAATCAGAAAGGAAATCGAAAATGAAAGCTGCCAGGATTAATTTGTCACGGATCAATTTTCTTGTATTTGGGAAGCTCACTAATGCTTCAGAGCCTATCTACCTTTTCACTCGGAGGTTGTCATAATGGACGCCAGTCGATATGGCTTTTGATGGTGAAATGCACCCCCTGTGACCCCTGCCTAGTCTCTCCTATCATCCTGTCTGCGCTGAAGACAGTAAATGGTTGTGATAAGCTACTTCATGCTATGACACGTGTTCTTTAATCTGAGATGTGTTTGTATCCCCGGAATTCCTGCCGTGGAATGAGAGTCACTCACTGCTATTGATCCATCAACAACAAGCCTTCTCCTTCAACGGCCACTCGGGAGCAGAGAGGTACCGGAATGACTATGAGTCTCATTTGTGCCCTCATGGAGGCCAAAGGGCCCTACCTGGTCCCAGGGTGGGGCATGTGCTGATGTATCCAGCAGGAGCGTAGAACACAGGGGAGGCTCTGACACTGTGGAGGGAGGAGGCTCACACACTTGCAGTTTTCTTGAGTCCTGGAAGTTCTCATGGTCATCTGGTAGACGGCTGGTAGCTGGATGTGGTGAGTTCTGGGATGTGTAATGGGTTGAGAGGTTCTGTGGTTGAAGTTCAAGTCCATACAACTAAAAGGAATCTTGTCCCTGATCCCAGTACTCCACGGGGTAAGAAGTCCATTCCTGGGTCTCTGGTGAGCAGCCAGTGAATGGCCCCAATAGCCGAGGTTGAAGAAAGGTTAGTTTGCCCACCTGGCATTGTTTTGCCCTGTGGATACTTGCTCAGAGACGCCCAGATATCTTGGAGGAATCAAGATCTTTGCCTGTGTGTAGATGAAGCACTTGACACTATACATTTGTCATTGCTGACCCTTTTACCCAACTCTCCTGCTACTTTGGAAAACTCCAAATGGATCAGGACGTCTGCCCCGTGTGCCTTGCACAGTGGTCCACGTTACATGGTAACCTAGGAGACCTGAATCAGAGTTCACCATCGGCTCCATAACACTCATTACAATAAATGACACTGAGGTTTGGGGAACTGGTGTAGCTGGTAAAATGCCTGCTGCACCAATACAGGACCTGGGATTAAGTCCCCAGAATCCATGTAAAAAGGCAGTGTGATTGTGCACATCTGTGACTGGGTGAGGAGGCAAGGGCAGGAAGGTCATTGGCTGGTCAGTCTACACAGTCTGGGAGCTCCAGGTTCAGTGAGAGATTTCATCTCGAAAAATAAGGTGGGAAGAAATAAAGGAAGACACTTGATATTTCATCTGTATACATGCTCACACACACACATGCTCACACACATACATGCTCACACACACACATGCTCACACACATACATGCTCACACACACACATGCTCACACACACACATGCTCACACACACATGCTCACACACATACATGTTCACACACACATGCTCACACACACACATGCTCACACACATACAGGCTCACACACATACATGCTCACACACACACATGCTCACACACATACATGCTTACACACATGCATATGCTCACACACATGCATATGAACAGTACACACAAACATTCACACTTTTTATTTAATAAGAAGAGTAACACACACGCTCAGATACACATACATGCTCACACACATACGTATGAACACGTACACACAAACACTCACACAAACACACATGCTCACACACATACATGTTCACACACACATACATGCTCACACACATACATACATGCTCACACGCACACATGCTCACACACATACATGCTCATATACATACATGTTCACACACATACATGTTCACACACACATACATGTTCACACACATACATACATGCTCACATGCACACATGCTCACACACATGCACATGAACATGTACACACACACATGCTCACACACATACATGCTCACATACATACATGTTCACACACATACATGTTCACACACATACATGCTCAAACACACATGCTCACACACATACATGCTCACACACATGCACATGAACATGTACACACACACATGCTCACACACATACATGCTCACATACATACATG